>CM041781.1:84933799-85405614 GCA_023374045.1 Limonium bicolor | reverse complement strand
GTGGTTCTGGGAAAACGTGGCTTCGGAAGAGCTCAGAAGTGACCCGAGGAAATTCCTGAAACTTGATAACCCATACTAGTATTAACATACCTACATATATAGCCTTAATATCCATGAAAAGCTCAAGCCAAACATGGCCTAAGGCGGTGGCCGAAAATATCATAAGAAAGGAGGAGAAAATATCTTGGGTACTATTCACAACCTCCTTACTATTCATAACCTCCTTACTATTTGCTAATGATTACCAAAGCAACTTGCTCCCTCCTTATCCATTCAAGGTCGGTTACATATCAATGGCTAGGGTTAGTTTTGGACACTTGGCACAAATCAATGGTTAAGGAGAATTCTAGGCTTAATGATTATAAGTTAAAGGATAACGATGGAATTTAGTATAAAAGGGGGGTGAGGTCGGCCATGGTAGATGAGAAAGGTGGCCATTCTTCTTCATCTACCCTGTTTCTCCCAAGCTAGGAAACACCAATGGAGCTTAGGCAACAACACTCTTCCATTAGAAATACAAATTTAAGGTGGTAACTAAGCTAAAATCAAGGAAAAAGGCAAGTTCAAGAAGTGTAAACCAAACTCCAAGGTGGGAGACTTTGTTGGTGAAGATTTTGAGTTCAAGAAACCTATAATCAAGGTAGAAGAACACCAAAATGGCTAGGAGAGGACAGGTAACATCTATGCACATCACTTTCACCTTTAAAGCTTATTTTCATTCTTAAGCCATTCTATTTGGTTACCTACGAATCCCATCTCCTATTTTCTTAAACTTTTTACAGTAAACTAGGTATGAATATTAAGTGAATATCCTATAAAATCAAGTCGAAATAAGGTTGGGAAATAGGAAAACTCTAAGGAACTTTGAAAATGGAGAAAAATGAGCTTTAAGCTTTAGGAATTGTTTAGATGGGTTTCCGACAAGGGTTTGAGCTAAAATTTTAGGGTCGTCTTGAATAGTGAATATATGGTCATGGTCGAAAACGCAAGTCGAATGGAGATATTTAAGTTGGTTAGACATGGTAAGGAAGCAAAAAATGAGAAAATGTGCTTTAAGCATTTCTGAATGGTTGGATTAGTTTCCGAATTGATCTTGAGCTGAACTTTTGTGGAGATACTTGTGTTGTTGAGTTAGGAACATGGTTAAAATTGTAGGCCGAGAATCCTTTGGGAAGATATTTAAGTTGGTAAAAAGTGATTTTGGTCAAAAATGAGTTTTTAAGCTTTCTAAGGTGGTTTCTTGGAAATTGTTTGATTCCCTGATTTAGTGAAGCTTAAATGGTCTCGTTATGATGTTATAAAGGTGATTTTACAAGTGTTTGAGCTTGATGTGTGAATTACTATTTGTGTTGCTTGTGTTTAAGCTTGTTTATGATATCTTACTCATGGTTTGTAAATGTGTTTAAGGATAACCTCTTATGGTGGTGGTGGAAAGTATTGTGTGATGATAATAACATGGTTATCCTAAGGCTATGCCTCTTGTGAGAGCCTTTAAGGCCAAGCCGATGTTCCGGGAACAATATAAGCTCCTACTAATGAATTGGAGCTGCTACTATGATCTACTCCTATTGGGCAGAAGTTTTCAATAGGGGGTGTGCACACTTAAGGACATAGGGTGGGTGGTGGTGGTGGTGGACTTCATTTGGAAATATCTTGTATATGATATTAATTTTCTCTTGATGATTCTGGTACAAGTAAATGGTGTGTGATCTCTTCTGATTTGTTATGCCTTATAATTGTTAATATTTACTGGCAACAAAGGTTTTAAAAGAGAAAATAAGTTTTTACGGGGTGTGGTAGTGTTACTCAGTTTTTACTGATTTTATTTGTTTGTATTTTCTTGTGTATATGAATTCTGTGAGTTCAGGGTAACTAGGATGGTCACCTTCTCTGCACTGAGGACGAGTCCACCGATACCTTTTATATTTTCATGTTTGTCACCTATCGTAGAAGTATTCAGCATGGGGTCACCGAGATAGTGCTTGAGGAGTGGAACAAGAAGATACAAGGTCTTAGACACCTAGAGAATGGCAGCAGTCAGTCTATCACTTATGAAGTTTCCACTGTTTACGAGTACATGGAAGTGGTCCCTTGTTAGATACTAGTTATGTATTAGCCTTTTGTTTCCCCTTACTTTTGGTGTAAAATAGGAGTAGGAGCTAACTTAGCAGTTGGCTGGACGGGGTCTTTTGGTACTAAGGTTTAAAGTGACGGACCAGTTGTGTCACTCTTTTGGTAGTAGAGTAGCGATGTAAGATAAGCTAACGTAGAGGTGGTGGTGGTATATAGCCTTACAATGACTAGCCTTTGGTAAGTGTGGCGGTAACCCCCCGGTGGTAGTATTAGGGGACCTTTTGTAAACTGATGCATGTATAATACAAGCTAATGTTTATGATGTTACTTCAGTTATGGCATGTCTTAAAAAAAATGGCTAAGTGAAATGGTAGTGGTAAACCGGGGCGTTACAGAGTGGTATCAGAGCTATAGGTTAGTTGGAGGGAAAAATTCGGGTTTGTCTAGGAAGCAAGGTGACCCAGGCTTAGGTTTAGGGGTCTAGGCAGAACCATGTGGTTCTGAAAATGTGATTTGTTATGATATTTGTGTTGTGTGCTTGATTGATTATAGTTAACTATTTATATTGCAACTAAATATCTATGTGTAGAATAATGGAGAGGGGAGAGGACAGAGTAATGGAGAGGGGAGAGGACAGATGGATGAACTGAGGGAGATGACACTGAGTATGGGGAGAATCTTGGAGCAGCATGAGGCTAGAGCTGAAGCACCCAAGGATTTCTCCCGAAGGATAGCAGCTATGAAACCAAGTACTTATTCGGGAGAAGAGGATCCGGTGATTCTGGAGGAGTGGATCAGAGAGTTTGATAAAATATTTGATATCATTGATTGCCCTGAAGAAGAGAAGGTAAGTGGGGCTGTATTTTATTTTAAAGGAGAAGCTGATCTATGGTGGACTGTGAAGGAGGAGAGACTCAAAGGAAATCCGGGTTTTGGATGGAATATGTTGAAGGATGCGATGAGGAAAAGATTTTATCCGGAGCATGTAAGGTTGCAGAGATATCAGGAATTTACTAGGTTGAGGCAACGAACAGATGATGTTAAATCTTATCATGCTAAGTTTGTGGAGCTTGCTAGATTTGCTCCGCATGTGGTACCGGATGAGACTTCCAAGGCTCAACGTTTCTTAGAGGGGTTAAATTGGGATTTACAGGAAGCTCTGAGTATAATACCTATAAGTACTTTACAAGAGGCATATGATAAAGCTGCTAATCTTTATAGAGTACAACAGAGGAGGAAGGAAGTACAAACAGGGCAGAAAAGGAGAATGGAGTCATGTAAGGCTGAGAGTTTTGATAAGAGGGCTAAAATAGAAGTTAGACCAAGTGGGGGAGCCAGACCCAATTACTCGGGACGACGATTCAATGATAAAGGAACTAGATACTTTTATTGCAAGATATGCGGAAGGAATCATCCGGGTGAAGATTGTGAAGGAAGGTTGGTAAAGTGTTTTACCTGTGGGAAGCTAGGCCATAGAGCCTATGAGTTTAGGGTAAGAAGGATGGAAGGAGATACTGATCAAGTAGCCAGACCTGCTACAACTGGGAAATTCAACAACCAAAACAATCGTAACAACCAAGGCGGAGTACATCAGAATAATCAAAGTGGACAGAGGAATAATTATAATGGTCCAAGAGGTAACATGAGTGGACAAGGGAATAATCAGGGAAATCCAATACAATATGGAAGTGGAAGTACTCAGGGAGGAGGCTATAAGAATCAGGGGTATATCAACGTAATCAGCAAGACGGAGGCTGAATCTCAACAAGAAGGGGACGTCATTACAGGTACTTTTCCAGTTCTTGGAACTAGTGCTAAAGTATTGTTTAACTCTGGTGCAACTTGTTCTTTTATATCCACTGAGTTCGTGAAGAAAGTAAGAGTAGCCCCGATATAGAAGTTGAAATTTCTGTTTCTACACCTATGGGAAGAGTGGTAGGATGTACTAGGAAGATCGAGGGAGTATAAATAACCATAGAGGGTAGAGAATTCAAGATGGATATGATAGAGTTTGATTTGAAGGATTTTGATATAATCTTGGGGATGGATTGGTTGAGTAAGCACAAGGGACGCATAGATTGTGAAAAACAAAAGATTAGCTTATGTGGGAAGAAAGGAAAGAGAGTGTCATACATATGTGAAGGAGCTAAACAAAGGGTAAAGGTCATACCTGCCTTAAAGTTCTTAAAGGAGTTGCGGAAAGGAGAGCCAGCTTTTATGTGTTATGTTCAAGAAGAAAAATTGGCGCTAGAACAGAAGTCATCCGCACTTGAGGATCTTCCAGTAGTCAGGGAGTTTCCGGACGTTTTCCCAGAAGAAATTCCCAGACTTCCACCCAACCATGAGATTGAGTTCACTATTGATTTTGTACCACGAACAGCTCCAATTTCTAAGCATCCGTATAGGATGACCCCGAATGAGATGAATGAGCTAAAGAAACAGTTGGAGGAACTTTTAGAAAAAGGTTATATACGACCGAGTGCTTCTCCGTGGGGAGCCCCAGTATTGTTTGTAAGAAAGAAAGATGAAAGTTTACGTCTTTGCATTGATTATAGGGAATTGAACAACGTCACAATCAAGAATAAATATCCCTTGCCTAGGATTGATGACTTGTTCGACCAGCTACAAGGAGCTAAAGTATTTTCTAAGATTGATTTAAGATCAGGCTATCATCAGTTAAAAATTGCAGAGAAGGACATACCAAAGACAGCCTTCCGAACTAGGTATGGTCATTATGAGTATGTGGTTATGCCATTTGGGCTAACAAATGCACCGGCAGTATTTATGGACTTAATGAATCGGGTTTTCAGCTAATTCCTTGATAAGTTTGAAGTGGTATTTATTGATGACATATTGGTGTACTCGAAGGATGAGGAGTAACATGCTGATCATCTGCGGCAAGTTTTACAAGTTTTAAGGGAGAAGAAACTGTATGCCAAATTATCTAAGTGTGATTTTTGGCTCAAGGAAGTATCGTTTTTAGGACATGTGGTAACCGGAGATGGAATTTCGGTTGACCCGGCCAAAGTTCAGGCTGTTAAGGATTAGCCCAGGCCAACGAATGTTCGAGAAGTTCAAAGTTTTCTTGAGTTAGCTGGATACTATAGGAAGTTTGTTCAAGATTTCGCTAAAATTGCAAGACCGCTTACAAATCTGATGAAAATGGAAGTACGTTATAGGTGGGATGATGATTGCGAAAAAGCTTTCCAGATTTTGAAGGAGAAGTTAACCACAGCACCAATTCTTATGTTGCCCTGTGGTACAGAAGGATCCGAAGTATATAGTGACGCGTCTAAATACGGATTAGGGTGTGTGTTGATGCAGAATGGCAAGATCATTGCCTATGCCTCTCGACAATTGAAGAGTTATGAGACAAGGTACCCTACTCATGATCTGGAACTTGCAGCTGTAGTTTTTACCTTGAAAATTTGGAGGCATTATTTGTATGGAACTTCTTGCAAAATTTACACGGATCACAAGAGCTTGAAATATATTTTTACTCAAAAAGAGCTTAATATGAGGCAGAGGAGATGGTTGGAACTTATTAAGGATTATGACCTGGAGATCCTATACCATGAAGGCAAAGCCAACGTGGTGGCAGACGCCTTAAGTCGGAAGAGGAGTCATGAGGGAGAGGCTAATTGGATATTACATGATGAATTGGTACAAGATTTTAAAAGGTTGAACCTCGAGGTGGTAACGACGGGGGAAGTGGATAGAGAAATTTTGGCTAGTATGAACGCATTCCTCGACATTTACAAGGAGATTTTGCATCACCAGCAAGAGGATGAGAAACTACAATAAATAAAGGAAAAGTGGAAAAAGGAGAAGCCCCATATTTTAAGATTTATGACGATGGTAGTTTAAGGTTTCATGGGAAATGGTGTATACCAGATTCATGTGGCGATATTAAAAGGAAGTTGATGCAGGAAGCTCACAACTCTGCTTATTCCATACATCCAGGAGGAAACAAGTTGTATAAAGATTTGAAGAAAAGTTTTTGGTGGCCAGGCATGAAAAAGGAGATAGCTGAACATGTGTCGAAGTGTTTAACATGTCAAAAAGTTAAGTTCGAGCACAAGAAGGTAGGAGGCATGTTGCAACCGTTGGATATACCCATGTGGAAATGGATTCGATATCTATGGACTTTATAGTGGGATTACCACCGACCAGAGGAGGGATGGATCAGATTTGGGTGATCGTAGACCGATTGACTAAGATTACTAGATTAATTCCAATGAAAAGTACTTGGTCTATGGAACAGCTGGTGGAAGCATATATTAAAAATGTGGTTAAATATCATGGAGTTCCAGTAGAGATTATTTCGGATTGAGATTCCAGGTCTATCTCAAGATTTTGGCAGCAATTCCAAAAAGCCATGGGAAAAAAATTGAATCTTAGTACAGCTTACCACCCACAGACCGATGGGCAGACAGAGAGAACTATCCTAACTTTAGAGGATATGTTGCGGGCTTGTGAGATGGATTATCAAGGGTCATGGAGTGACAAGTTGCATTTCATTGAATTTTCTTTCAACAACAGTTACCACTCAAGTATTCATATGGCCCCGTATGAAGCTTTATATGGTAGGAAGTGTCGTACTCCGTTATGTTGGAATGATACGCAGGAGGTGGTTATGGTAGGGCCTGAGTTAACAGAGGAGATGGCTTAGCAGGTTAGGAATATTCGGCAAACGTTGAAAGCCGCAGAAGATAGGCAAAAGTCTTATGCTGATTTACATAGAAGGCCAGTTGAATTCAATGTGGGAGATAAGGTATTCCTGAAAGTTTCACCCACTAAGAGCGTGGTACGATTTGGCAAGCAAGGAAAACTTGCTCCTAAATATATCGGTCCGTATGAAGTGTTGGAAAAGGTTGGAAACTTAGCTTATCGTTTAGCCTTGCCAATGAATTTAGAGTGGGTCCATAATGTGTTTCACGTATCACAATTGAAGCGATATGTCCTAGACGAGTCCCATGTGTTGCAACCAAACGAAGTGGAAGTTGCACCTAATTTTGAAATACCCCAAACTTAGATATGGTGTTTAAATTATAAACTAAGATATAAGGAGGCTAAATAATGCCTTAGAAACATTTCTAATTAAAGAAAACTTAAGGAAACACCGAAAGAGCGGTTTAAGTAAAAACGTGCTCTAAGCTTGGAGAGACTTGGGAGAGTACCCAAATATTGTTCTAAGACCTTAATAATATCCTAATGGTCATTTTAAATCAATTACCAAAGAAAACCAAGCTTGAAAACAAGTTAAAACACAAAATGTACTTTAAGGAGTCTTAAAGCACGTTTTTGAAAAATTGTCTTGTAAATGAGTTTTGAATGGCTAAATGTCCATCATTACTCTTTAATTAACATGTGTACTATATAGTATCACATTTGGAAGTCTATATCAATGGGAAATCAAAAATTTCACAACAATGTGCCTTGTTTGGTGAATAGTGAATTAATTAAGCTAGTTTACAACATAAGTCTATATAAGTGAGACATTTGATCAACAAGGACTTAAGTACCCTCATTATATAAAGGGGGCCGGTTTCTTATGAGGTGAGTCACCACCTTCATGAGTTATTAAGCAATTAAGAAAGCAAATAAGACTTATAAAGCAAAAAGTACTATTTACCTTTTAGCATAAATATCACATTTTACTTACCTCTCTCCTCATCCCCTCATTTCATCTTGTTTCCCACGGTTTCTTCAAGCTCTCTCCCTTCTCCATTAACGTGAGGAACAACTCCATGCTAGCTCCACCTTCTCTTGCACACAACTTGCTCATTTTAGCTCCAAATCCAAAACAAAATACATATTCTTCTTAGTTAGCTCAAGCTCCTTCTTTCTATCTTTTCAAAACTTCAAGAGCTTCATTTTGGTGCCAAGTAAAACAACCATTAGAGGAGGAAATTCAAGTTTGGAGACTCCATTGGCTTCTCCATTCTCTTAAGGTAAAGAAAGTGTAAGAAAATCTAGGTTTCCACCATTTTCTTCACATGTCCGAAAATTAGTACTCATGAGACTCCATTTGAATGCCTTGTTCTAGCTTGTTTCTACTCTTCAAAGGAGAGAGGAGGTCCTTCTTGCTTCATATCCAAGCTTGTCTTGAGGAACTAAGGTAAATCAATCAATTCAAAACCTTAAAACACATTTTAACCTAGGTTTTATTCCTTAAGGTAAGTGTGTTATTTAGTGCTCATTGGAGTTATTGGACATTGTTTAGAACATTGGCAAGGAGAACTATATTGGTGACCGAGATTTGGTAAGAGAAGTCTAAGGAGAAAAGCTTGTGAAGCTTGTGAGAGAACAAGGTAAATACTTACCTTAAGATGTCTTGTTGTTTAAGGGAATGGGATTTAGGTATGTGATGAGTTTAGTGTAGAGTTTATATTGGGAAGGTGTTATAAAACCTAGGAGAAACAATGACTATACTTGTAAACTTGTGACTAAGGAGCAAATGAGAAAAAAAGATAGTTTAAGAATATCAAGGTGAAGTACAAGAAGCATTTTATTTCAATGGCAGCCTTGTTGTGTGTATTCGCAGGTTGAAGGCATATATATGTGGAAATTCAGTGGCTAAGATTATTGTCATTTAAGGGCCTAAGAGCCAAGCATTTTAAGTTTAAGCACTATATGATGATGTGGTGTAAATTGTGTGTTAAGGTGTTGTGATGAGAAATTGAGTGATGTTGGTTGTTTGATGGAGAGAAATCATGTGTTAGGGTGTACTATATACTAGAGAACCCATGGCAAAATTTAAAAGAGAACTTAAGTGTTTAAAGTATTCTAAGGAGATTTCATGACTAAGGAAGTACTAGGAAGGAAATAATGTGTCGATGATGGAAGTTTAAGCTTGTGAAGGAACTTTAAGTAAAATGCATAAAAGAGTTTTAGAGGGTGAAAGATGCTTGAGAGATGATGTTATAGTGGTGAGGAAGACATTTGGCATAGTGGCTAGATTAGGTATGAACCACCACCTAGAACCTAGAGGGAAACATTACAAGTGTTAGCATTATTACAAGGAAATGCATAATGACTAAGGTGGATCATGGTGAATGATTTAATGTGTTTAGAGGAGGGCTTAAAGTGTATTTGAGGTGCCCAAATGAGGTTATAACATATTAGGATACATGAGGAGAAGTTTGGAGTTGAAAGAGAATTCAGAAACAAGGTTCTGGAGCCGACCGACCTTAGGACCGGACTTGCAAGGTCGCGAGCTCAGTTTACACTATCGGAGAAAGTTTCTGGAATGGACCGACCTTGGGGACCGGACTTGCAAGGTCGGTCGAACCTGTATTTTGTGAAGGAATTAAGTCTCTGGAATGGACCGACCTTGGGACCGAACTTACAAGGTCGGTCGGGCATGTGTTTTGTACGGTAAATAAGTCTCTAGAATCGACCGAACATAGGACCGGACTTGGCAAGTTCGGTCGAGCTTAAATTTCCCTCGGGGAAACTCTCGGGAATGGACTGACCTTGGGGACCGGACTTGCAAGGTCGGTCGGGGTAGAATTTTCAAATGGTGAAGTGTTCTGGAATGGACCGACCTTAGGTAAGGTCGGTCGGAAGTTCGGTCGGACCCAAAAATAATAAAAAAAAAAGAAATTTTGAATTCTAAGAATGGTAATAGGTAATAAGGTACACCTTTGGTAGGGTGGTAATGATTAGGACCCTAAGAACTTAAGGAATTAAGTTAAGATTAAGTATAAGTTTTAATGTTTAAATTTAAGATTGTAAGCTAAGTGGCAAAGACTTAAAAGGGTATAAAATGGGAATCTTTAGGGACTAAGTGAGTTAAGTAAGGTGCAACTAAATGACCTAAAAATGAATGAATGATTTAGGTTTGTGAATTGGGACCCCGAAGAAGGATAATCAAACAACGATCGACGGTGAACGGTACAATCCTTCTTGTGACCTGCTTGCTAACGAGGTGCCCCTCGGCTTGTGTGCTATCTATTTAATTGCTATGACTAAAACAAGATAAAGCATGCAACCGGTTATGTTTATTCTCGTTGTGTTTGTGTTATCTTTACACTAACCCGCGAGACTTGAGATGGTTACTAACCAAGTTTAGTACTTACTGAGTTAAGATTAAGAGTTAAGTTTGATGGTTGTTGGTTAATGCCCGTTAAGGCTTAGCTAGCACATGATGATTAAGATTTCTACTAACTGGAACTTGAGTGAGGAAACCCGGGACCGATCTCCGGTCATGCATGCTAAGGAAAAAGGGGGACGGTGTCTGAATCAGATCCGCCCCCGCTTAAGGACTTGTCTTCGGACTTGTAGCCTAGGGCCGGTTGCCGGCTCAGCTACGCTGGACTCCCGTCCAGAGTAGGTGGATGAAGATGGTGCGGTGGGATCACCTAAATCCCAGTTTCGAATTAAGCTACAACCAATCCTTTCCAGGAAAGGTTTGTATACTGAGATTAAGATGAAGATTAAGATTGAGATTAAGGTAAGGAACTGAGATTAAGAAAATGGGGACTAAGGAAGGGGTTACTAACCCACTTGATAAGGGAACGCTTGAGTCGTTCATTGTTTGTGAACTATATATGTTCATCTGTGGTTATTGTTATTACACTTCATATTATGCTTGTGTATGTAATCAATTTCCATGCTATCGACAATTAGTCGTCGTAGCCCCGTTAGCTTGGGGGCCATGAGAGGGTGTACCAGCATTCGTGCTGACCCCCTCGGGGGCTATTTTTACACTTGCAGGTAAGAGACCCATGAGGACACACTACGAGAGTAGGAGCGGTTAGACTTAGGGTGGGATGTTTATTTTGAGTTCGGGTTGCGCCTGTGCACCCGACTGTTTACATTAAACTGATGTAAGGTTGAGATTGTGATTGAGATACTTGTACTCGGTTGGTTGTGGTGTTGAGGTCAGTGATGTTTTGAGTTGGTTAAGTATTTTGGATAAGTGTTGTAAATGTTAAGGCCGGTATATTCTAACGATCAGACCGTGGCGAGGTCCAGGTGTTATTTATTTCCGCTGCGACGTATTCGATTAGGTGTTCAGTTTTGCGATAACCACGAATGGCTTTGGATGGGGTGTTACAAAAAGTGGTATCAGAGCGTAGTTACGCTCTGATCAGGAAATACCGGACATGAGTAACCACCGAGTAAGGATATAAGTTAAGAAATAAGTGATGGGTTAAGGGTGTGAGAAGTTAGAGTGAGTAGAGTCAGATGACCACTAATAGTGTGGATCGTCTTTATCGTCTACGGACTTATAAAGTCGCTAACCAAAACAGTGGTGATACAACTAATGTGAGATATGCTTGTTCAGATGGCAGGACATCCTAGGGGAAGCCGAGGTCGTGGCCAGAGTCATGATGCTTCAGGAATACCTGGAGGGCAGACGATCGCAGAGATCGTAGCTACCGCATTAGGGCATATGGGCTATCAGCCTGGTGCGGTGTACCACTCCACCGCCACAACCTAGGGAACCAAACTGGGTGAAGAGTCTAGCAGATCTTCGACCGCTCATTTTAAGGGGGAGACCGATCCCGCCAAGCTTGAGGCGTACATCTCCGAGCTGGAGACCGCCTTCGAGACCCTTGATGTCCCTGCTGGGATCAAGGTGCGTCTAGCTGCCTTCTATCTGAAGGGCGGCAGGCGATTGGTGGAAGCTGGTGAGGGCCGAGCATGTGGCCAATCCAGAGTTTGGCTGGGAGCAGTACACCGCCTTGCTACGAGCAAAGTACTACCCCGCCCATGTCCAGACGAAGAAGCGCCTACAGTTGGATGCGCTTAATCAGACGGACAAGATGACAGTGGACGAGTATTACTCAAGTTCACCGCCTTGCTCCGTCTTCTGCCAGGTCTAGGGTATTCTGACCAGATCTTGGTGGACCGCTTCTATGGCGGGCTTAGCCATCGACTCCGCTACGGCATGGGGCCGACGAGTTACACTCTTGCAGGTAATAAGAATGATTGAGATTGGAGTAAGTAATGAGTAACATTTAGATTATGAGAAATAAGAGTGACTAATACCAAGGAAAAGTAGGAGTGCTATCATGCCGCTGCTAAGGTTGAGATAACCGTCCAGCTGAGGGACGAGGAAAATGCTAAGAGGAAGAGTGCTGGTAAGAGCTCAGAAAGTCAAGGGCAAGGAGGGTACAAGAAACAAAGGTACCAGCCTCAGGCCCAGAAAAATCAGAACCCAAAGGGGAAGGAGGAAAAGGAGAAGGCTTCGGAAGAGCCATTGAAGTATTGCAACTACACCCCTGCGCTCTAAGGCGCCAAAGGGTAAGGAAACTGATATTGAATGAGTTAAGAAATAAATTAGTAACCGTTTGAGATATGAGAATTGACATTGTGAATCATCAGGATCTGAGACAGAGAGGGGAGCCGGTGGTGGCTACCAGCGACGCTTCATTTGTAGGTGGTGTCACAAGGACCACCCCGGGCTCGACTGTAAGGGAAACAAGGTGGAGTGCAACTTTTGTGGAGTCTACGGGCATCGAGCGTATGAGTGTTACCGGAATCCTGCCAGCAGAGCCTATAGGCCCGATACCAGGGGCAAGGGCAAGACCGATCAGGGAGCTGGATCTGATGGTCAGAGGAAGGTGCAGCAGCCGGCGGACAAGAACCCAAGGGTGACCCAAAAGACGGGACCCACTTTACACATGGTGGACCGGGACGATGAGGCTGAGCCCTCATCGAGGCCAGGTACCACTGTAACCATTTAGTAATAAAACTACCTGCTTACCGTATTATCATGCATGTTTGGTGAATAAATGAGTTAAGTAAGAATGAGATTAGAACTTAAGTAAGATGTAACCTACTACCACTTTAGGGAGATTCAACATTGCTACCCAATACCGTCTACACCTAACCCGGAGCACACCGACATCGAAACCATAGACTTTCCAACCGAACAATGTCAGGTTATCCGCCCAGGTATGATTTTATTAAGGGGATACCTGATACCCGGCGCACAAATAGCCATCATCAGGAGATGCAATCAACTAGGAATGGAACCGGGAGGTTTTTACACACCGGAGTACCCAGGGGGAGCAAGGATGAAACTAAAGATGATGAGCTTGGGCAAGGATTGGAATCCATATGCCAAGAATTACCAAACCATGAGGGTGCAAGATGGAGTCTCTCACCACCGGGAATACCCGAAGAGTTCCATCCGTTTTACACAAGTCGTGGAAATCGCTCAGCAGTTGGAAGCTGAACCGATTCCAGACATTCAAGCGGACATTTGCATGTAAACTTCTACGAAAAGGATGGGAAACTGGGACTACCAGGATAAGGACGAGACAACGGAGTCTCTCGAAAGAGGGATACCCGTAGTGTCTTGGTCCATTGGGGATGATGCGAAGTTTTTATACGGCGAGCAGAAGCGTGCGGACCGTGCAGATAAGATAGTACTTAAGTCAGGTGATGTATTAATTTTGGGAGGAGAATCAAGGATGTTATACCATGGAATTAAGAGAATCAAGCTGAATACAGCACCGTCAGCAGTAATCAATGCGACGCATATGAGACCAGGAAGATTAAACCTAACCTTTAGACAATATTAGCCATGTAATGTGAATGAGATGAGGAATGAGATGTAAGATTGAAGCACATGTTGTAAACAGGATGGTCATGAATAAAATAACAGTGTTGTTCATATAAATTGTTACGACTCTTGTTATACCATCAATACTCATGAAGCTTGTAACACAATTAGGTTATGGACTCGGTACGGAAGGTGCACTAAGCATACTTACAGAGGCACAGGCCGACGCCAGCGGTACTATCCTCACCGGCACCTTTACGATTAATGGGATTGAGGCATCAGTTCTCTTCGACTCAGGGGCCTCACATACCTTTGTCTCGGCATCATTCACGAGCAGGTTGGGGCTAGACCTGATGAGCTACCCGACTTCACGGTTACGCTCCCGTCTAAGGAAAAGGTTCGTTGAACTCGTTACTACCGAGGAGCCACCATCAGAATTAAGGGGGAAGACTTCCAGTTAGTTTCATTGAGTTCAGTAAGCTAGGATTTGATGTTATCTTCGGATGAACTGGTTGGAGCGGCACAAGGGACGTATCTCTGCGCCGAGCATAGATTGCTGCTCAGGAGTCCGTCTGGGGTAACAATATCATTCCGCAGAGGCCCAGAGAGCCTTCGACTAAGATCATCACCGCCATGGCAATGTATAAGGAATTGAGGAGAAAGGAAGAAGTATACCTCTGCTATGTACAGACATAGAGAGAGACCTGAGTTCGACCCCGACTTACCGGTATTGTCGAGTTCCCCGACCTATTTCCACGGGAACTGCCCGGCATGCCACCCACTCGGAGGTAGAGTTCACCATCGAGCTGCTACCTGGTACCGGACCGAGCCAAAGCGCCATACCGTATGGCTCCGGCGGAAATGACTGAGTTAAAAGAACAACTGAAAGATTTGTTGGATAAAGGATTCATTAGACCAGTGTGTCACCATGGGAAGAGCCAGTCCTCTTCGTGAAGAAGAAGGATGGTAGTCTCCGCCTCTGCATCGACTACAGGGAGCTGAATGCAGTAACAGTGAAGAATAAGTACCCACTACCCCGCATGACGATCTGTTCGATCAGTTGAAGGGCATCTATGTTTTCCAAGATTGATCTCAGATCGGGGTATCATCAGATAGCCATTAAGGAGGGAGACATTGAGAAGACGGCATTCCGGACACGATACGACCACTATGAGTTTCAGTGATGCCGTTCGGTTTGTCGAACGCACCGGCGAAATTATGGATCTGATGAACCGCTTGTTCTGGGAGCACTGGACAAGTCGGTTGTAGTTTTATTGATGACATTTTGATATATTCGAAGTCTAAGGTTGAGCATGAGGAACATCTGAGAAGGGTATTAGAAATATTGAGGGAGAACCAGCTATATGCTAAGTTCTCCAAATGTGAGTTTTGGCTTGACCAGGTCTCTTTCCTAGGTCATGTCATCTCAGATGCTGGAATCGCAGTGGATCCAGCAAAGATTGATGCCGTACGTACCTGGCCAAGGCCGAAGACTGTTACCGACATCCGGAGCTTTCTCGGTCTGGCAGGTTACTACAGGAGGTTTGTTAGGGATTTCAGTAAGGTCGCCAAGCCGATGACCAGTCTGATGAAGAAGGATGCACCATTCTTGTGGACAATTGACTGTGAGAGATCATTTCGGCGCCTGAAGGACTCACTGACCACTGCACCGGTTCTGACCATTCCAGACGGTACAGAGGGCTTTGAGGTTTACTGTGATGCATCCGGCAGAGGGCTGGGTTGCGTGCTCATGCAACATGGCAAGGTGGTGGCATATGCCTCACGCAGTTGAAGAAACATGAGGAGAACTACCCCACACATGATTTAAGAGCTGGGAGCTGTAGTCTTCGCTTTGAAGATATGGCGCCACTACTATAGGGTTAGTGTTACGATCTACACGATCACAAAAGTTTGAAATACATATTCACTCAGAGGATTTAAATCTTCGACAGAGGAGATGGTTAGAATTTCGGAAAGACTATGACATTGACCTCCATACAAAGAAGGGAAGGCCAATGTTGTAGGCAGATGCCCGAGCCGTCGAGCACACCACTCCATTCGCTAGTTTCTTCTCCAGCTTGGTTGATGAGGTGCGAGAGGCTCAGAGGACAGATGAGTACATGAGAGAGGTCAGACAGAAGCTGACAGATGGTACCTTTGAGAGTCAGAAATACGACTTCAGACTTCATGATGATGATCTGATCAGACTTAAGGGCCGGTTGTGCATACCACGAGGCAACACGGATCTGAAGACCGTATACTTAGAGAATCACACTGTTCTTCAGTTTCCATCCATCCGGGAGCCTCTAAAATGTATAAAGACATGAAGAGATACTTCTGGTGGTCGGGGATGAAGACAGATGTTACGAGTTCGTCTTGAGGTGTCTCACATGCCAGAAGGTGAAATTCGAGCACCGACGACCGGGCGGATGGTACATCGATGCCAGTTCCGGAATGGAAGTTCCATGATATCTCCATGGACTTCGTAGTTGGGCTTCCACCTGCTAGGGGAGGTCTCATGATATGGGTGGTGTGGATCGCCTTACCAAAGTAGCCCGATTCATACCGATGAAGGATACTTGGAAGGTGACCAAACTAGCTGAGTTGTTTGAGAAAGAAATTATGAGACATCACGGGATACCAAAGACCATAGTGTCAGACAGAGATACCAGATTCCTTCGAGGTACTGAAGAGCTCCAGAGAAGCGTTGGGTACAGAACTCAAGCTGAGTACCGCGTTCCATCCTCAGACAGATGGTCAGACTGAGCGTACTATTCAGACACTCAAGGACATGCTGAGAGCATGTGCCTTAGACTTCCAGGGCAGTTGGATTGACAGATTGCATCTGATCGAGTTTTCATACAACAACAGCTATCACGCTTCGATCAAGATGGACACCTTTTCAAGCGTTGTACGGTAGACCATGTCGTACACCGCTCTGCTGGGATGAGTCGAGTGAGACGGTCATTAGGACCAGAGTACTTAGAACAAGTTAAGGCTGAAGTTCAGCAAATCAGGGAGAACATGAAAGCTGCTCAAGATAGGCAGAAGTCGTATGCTGATGTCGACGACGGGACCTGGAGTTCGCAGTGGGCGACCAGGTATTCTGCGAGTTTCACGATGAAGGGTGTATTCAGGTTTGGGCAGAAGGGCAAATTAAGCCCGAAATTTGTTGGTCCTTATGAGATTACGGAGCGGGTGGGCCCGGTTGCTTACAGGTTGAACTTACCTGCTGAGCTGGGTAAAGTGCATGATGTTTTTCATGTTTCACAGCTAAAGAAATACATGCACCACCCCTCCCATGTGTTAGAACCTGAGAGGTTGACTTTAGAACCGAATATGAGATCCGTGGAGACTCCTCAGAGAATCTTGGGATGGTAAGACTAGGGACACTCGCCACAAGTCAGTGCGACTGCTGAAGGTTCTCTGGTCTAACCAGGATGTCGAAGAGGCCCGTGGGAATTAGAGGATAAGATGAGGGCGAAGTACCCTTCTTTGTTTACTGACTAGATCGTCTGTATAGGGTACGGGCGTACCCCTTTTAAGGGGGGTAGAGCTTCCTCGCTTTGAGTTAGGAAACGATCATGTTTGTCGTTTGTTTGGTTTTTTTAAGGTGTGAAGTTGTGTAAGTTGCTACACTTTGGTGTAAGTTGAGTTATGTATAATACTTATGTATTGTATTTGAGATTGACCTTGAGTCTTGAGATGGGTGAATGTGAATATAAGATGTGGTATTAAGATTAGAGAATTGTGTACCGTGAATGGTTAAGCACATGTGTGAACTTTGAGGACAAGTTCTTCTAAGGGGGGTAGATGAAATACCCCAAACTTAGTATGTTTTAAATTATAAACTAAGATATAAGGAGCTAAATAATGCCTTAGAAACATTTCTAATTAAAGAAAACTTAAGGAAACACCGAAGAGCGGTTTAAGTAAAAACGTGCTCTAAGCTTGGAGAGACTTGGGAGAGTACCCAAATATTTTCTAAGACCTTATAATATCCTAATGGTCATTTTAATCAATTACCAAAGAAAACCAAGCTTGAAAACAAGTTAAAACACAAATGTACTTTAAGGAATCTTAAAGCACGTTTTTGATAAATTGTCTTGTAAATGAGTTTTGAATGGCTAAATGTCCATCATTACTCTTTAATTAACATGTGTACTATAGTATCACATTTGGAGTCTATATCAATGGGATTCAAAAATTTCACAACAATGTGCCTTGTTTGGTGAATAGTGAATTAATTAAGCTAGTTTACAACATAAGTCTATATAAGTAGACATTTGATCAACAAGACTTAAGTCCCTCATATATAAAGGGGGCCGGTTTCTTATGAGGTGAGTCACCACCTTCATGAGTTATTAAGCAATTAAGAAAGCAAATAAGACTTATAAAGCAAAAAGTACTATTTACCTTTTAGCATAAATATCACATTTTACTTACCTCTCTCTCATCCCCTCATTTCTTTTCTTCTGTTCCCACGGTTTCTTCAAGCTCTCTCCCTTCTCCATTAACGTGAGGAACAACTCCATTCTAGCTCCACCTTCTCTTGCACACAACATGCTCTTTTAGCTCCAAATCCAAAACAAAATAATATTCTTATTAGTTAGCTCAAGCTCCTTCTTTCTATCTTTTCAAAACTCAAAGCTTCATTTGGTGCCAAGTCAAACCACCATTAGAGGAGGAAATTCAAGTTTGGAGACTCCATTGGCTTCTCCATTCTCTTAAGGTAAAGAAAGTGTAAGAAAATCTAGGTTTCCACCATTTTCTTCACATGTCCGAAAATTAGTACTCATGAGACTCCCTTTGAATGCCTTGTTCTAGCTTGTTTCTACTCTTCAAAGGAGAGAGGAGGTCCTTCTTGCTTCATATCCAAGCTTGTCTTGAGGAACTAAGGTAAAGCAATCAATTCAAAACCTTAAAACACATTTTAACCTAGGTTTTATTCCTTAAGGTAAGTGTGTTATTTAGTGCTCATTGGAGTTATTGGACATTGTTTAGAACATTGGCAAGGAGAACTATATTGGTGACCGAGATTTGGTAAGAGAAGTCTAAGGAGAAAAGCTTGTGAAGCTTGTGAGAGAACAAGGTAAAATACTTACCTTAAGATGTCTTGTTGTTTAAGGGAATGGGATTTAGGTATGTGATGAGTTTAGTGTAGAGTTTATATTGGGAAGGTGTTATAAAACCTAGGAGAAACAATGACTATACTTGTGAACTTGTGACTAAGGAGCAAATGAGAAAAAGAGATAGTTTAAGAATATCAAGGTGAAGTACAAGAAGCATTTTATTTCAATGGGAGCGTTGTTGTGTGTATTCGCAGGTTGAAGGCATATATATGTGGAAATTCAGTGGCTAAGATTATTGTCATTTAAGGGCCTAAGAGCCAAGCATTTTAAGTTTAAGCACTATATGATGATGTGGTGTAAATTGTGTGTTAAGGTGTTGTGATGAGAAATTGAGTGATGTTGGTTGTTTGATGGAGAGAAATCATGTGTTAGGGTGTACTATATACTAGAGAACCCATGGCAAAATTTAAAGGAGAACTTAAGTGTTTAAAGTATTCTAAGGAGATTTCATGACTAAGGAAGTACTAGGAAGGAAATAATGTGTCGATGATGAAAGTTTAAGCTTGTGAAGGAACTTTAAGTAAAATGCATAAAAGAGTTTTAGAGGGTGAAAGATGCTTGAGAGATGATGTTATAGTGGTGAGGAAGACATTTGGCATAGTGGCTACATTAGGTATGAACCACCACCTAGAACCTAGAGGGAAACATTACAAGTGTTAGCATTATTACAAGGAAAATGCATAATGACTAAGGTGGATCATGGTGAATGATTTAATGTGTTTAGAGGAGGGCTTAAAGTGTATTTGAGGTGCCCAAATGAGGTTATAACATATTAGGATACATGAGGAGAAGTTTGGAGTTGAAAGAGAATTTAGAAACAAGGTTCTGGAGCCGACCGACCTTAGGACCGGACTTGCAAGGTCGGTCGAGCTCAGTTTACACTACCGGAGAAAGTTTCTGGAATGGACCGACCTTGGGGACCAGACTTGCAAGGTCGGTCGGACCTGTATTTTGTGAAGGAATTAAGTCTCTGGAATGGACCGACCTTGGGACCGAACTTACAAGGTCGGTCGGGCATGTGTTTTGTACGGTAAATAAGTCTCTGGAATCGACCGAACATAGGACCGGACTTGGCAAGTTCGGTCGAGCTTAAATTTCCCTTGGGGAAACTCTCGGGAATGGACTGACCTTGGGGACCGGACTTGCAAGGTCGGTCGGGGTAGAATTTTCAAATGGTGAAGTGTTCTGGAATGGACCGACCTTAGGTAAGGTCGGTCGGAAGTTCGGTCGGACCCAAAAATAATAAAAAAAAAAAGAAATTTTGAATTATAAGAATGGTAATAGGTAATAAGGTACACCTTTGGTAGGGTGGTAATGATTAGGACCCTAAGAACTTAAGGAATTAAGTTAAGATTAAGTATAAGTTTTAATGTTTAAAGTTAAGATTGTAAGCTAAGTGGCAAAGACTTAAAAGGGTATTAAATGGGAATCTTTAGGGACTAAGTGAGTTAAGTAAGGTGCAACTAACTAATGACCTAAAAATGAATGAATGATTTAGGTTTGTGAATTGGGACCCCGAAGAAGGATAATCAAACAATGATCGACGGTGAACGGTACAATCCTTCTTGTGACCTGCTTGCTAACGAGGTGTCCCTCGGCTTGTGAGCTATCTGTTTAATTGCTATGACTAAAACAAGATAAAGCATGCAACCGGTTATGTTTATTCTCGTTGTGTTTGCGTTATCTTTACACTAACCCGCGAGACTTGAGATGGTTACTAACCAAGTTTAGTACTTACTGAGTTAAGATTAAGAGTTAAGTTTGATGGTTGTTGGTTAATGCCCGTTAAGGCTTAGCTAGCACATGATGATTAAGATTTCTACTAACTGGAACTTGAGTGAGGAAACCCGGGACCGATCTCCGGTCATGCATGCTAAGGAAAAAGGGGGACGGTATCTGAATCAGATCCGCCCTCCGCTTAAGGACTTGTCTTCGGACTTGTAGCCTAGGGCCGGTTGCCGGCTCAGCTACGCTGGACTCCCGTCCAGAGTAGGTGGAATTAAGATGGTGCGGTGGGATCACCTAAATCCCAGGTTCGAATTAAGCTACAACCAATCCCTTCCAGGAAAGGTTTGTATACTGAGATTAAGATGAAGATTAAGATTGAGATTACGGTAAGGAACTGAGATTAAGTAAATGGGGACTAAGGAAGGGGTTACTAACCCACTTGATAAGGGAACGCTTGAGTCGTTCATTGTTTGTGAACTATATATGTTCATCTGTGGTTATTGTTATTGCACTTCATATTATGCTTGTGTATGTAATCAATTTCCATGCTATCGACAATTAGTCGTCGTAGCCCCGTTAGCTTGGGGGCCATGAGAGGGTGTACCAGCATTCGTGCTGACCCCCTCGGGGGCTATTTTTACACTTGCAGGTAAGAGACCCATGAGGACGCACTACGAGAGTAGGAGCGGTTAGACTTAGGGTGGGATGTTTATTTTGAGTTCGGGTTGCGCCTGTGCACCCGACTGTTTACATTAAACTGATGTAAGGTTGAGATTGTGATTGAGATACTTGTACTCGGTTGGTTGTGGTGTTGAGGTCAGTGATGTTTTGAGTTGGTTAAGTATTTTGGATAAGTGTTGTAAATGTAAGGCCAGTATATTCTAACGATCAGACCGTGGCGAGGTCCAGGTGTTATTTATTTCCGCTGCGACGTATTCGATTAGGTGTTCAGTTTTGCGATAACCACGAATGGCTTTGGATGGGGTGTTACAAATTTAACTTATGAAGAGCACCCGCTTAAAATTTTGGATCGTAAGACGAGGGAGACCCGAGGGAAGTCTGTAGATTTGGTTAAAGTTTTGTGGACTCATCATGGAGTTCAAGAAGCTACATGGGAACTTGAAAGCAAGATGAGAGCTCAACACCCAGAACTCTTTGATTAAGGTTAGCAATTAAAGTTTCAGGAAAAACTTTCTTTTTAGGGGGGAGAGTCGTATGGTAAGTGGTGAATGTCTATTAGTGTTTGTGAATGTTTGTTGGTGATTGTGAATGTTTGTTGGTGCCAGAAATGGTTTAATACTTGAATGTTATTTTAGGAATTGTTTTCTTAATGATTTTATATATGTGGTATCGTTGAATTTGTGAATGGTTTATATTGTGTGATGGATAGGATTGGTATGTCTGAGGTTTTGCGTGATGTTGCTGAATCATTTGTGGTGGATGAGGCTAACTGAGAATTATTGTGTGGAGTATTGTTTTAATTTCTTGGAGTATGTGAATTTATGGTTTTGTGTGATGAATTGAGCTTCGGGGATGAAGCTTTGTTTACGCGGGGAGGATGTAATACCCCAAATTTTTAAACTGTGATTAGGACCTTACTTAACTGTAAACCTTAGGAAACCCTAATTTCTAAGGATGGAGAAGGTTATAATTAGTTGGAAGTGCTTGGTGAACATTAGAAACCCTAGTTCCCGGAAATCACCCGGTAAACCTTAGTTTCGCAGGATTCCTGAAATTCCTGAAAATTACCAAATTCCTTAGGAACTGAGAGTGGTTATCAACCTTAGGAAGAGTGTTAGATACTTTTGATAGTGTTTTGAGGAAAGAAACAATCATATCTTTCTTCTTTTAGTATAAGACAATTTAGTTACATTTTTCAGTATACAGTGGTTCTGGGCAAACGAGGCTTCGGAAGAGCTCAGAAGTGACCCGAGGAAATTCCTAAAACTTGATAACCCATACTAGTATTAACATACCTACATATATAGCCTTAATATTCATGAAAATCTCAAGCCAAACATGGCCTAAGGTGGTGGCCGAAAATATCATAAGAAAGGAGGAGACAATATCTTGGGTACTATTCACAACCTCATTACTATTCATAACCTCCTTACTATTTGCTAATGATTACCAATGCAACTTGCTCCCTCCTTATCCATTCAAGGTCGGTTACATATCAATGGCTAGGGTTAGTTTTGGACACTTGGCACAAATCAATGGTTAAGGAGAATTCTAGACTTAATGATTATAAGTTAAAGGATAACGATGAAATTTAGTTTAAAAAGGGGGGGTGAGGTCGGCCATGGTAGATGATCAAGGTGGCCACTCTTATTCATCTACCCTGTTTCTCCCAAGCTAGGAAACACCATTGGAGCTTAGGCAACAACACTCATCCATTAGAAATACAAATTTAAGGTGGTAACTAAGCTAAAATCAATGAAAAAAGGCAAGTTCAAGAAGTGTAAACCAAACTCCAAGGTGGGCGACTTTGTTGGTGAAGATTTTGAGTTCAACCAACCTATAATCAAGGTAGAAGAACACCAAAATGGCTAGGAGAGGACAGGTAACATCTATGCACATCACTTTCACCTTTAAAGCTTATTTTCTTTCTTAAGTCATTCTATTTAGTTACCTACGCATCCCATCTCCTATTTTCTTAAATTTTTTACAGTAAACTAGGTATGAATATTTAGTGAATATCATAGAAAATAAAGTCGAAATAAGGTTGGGAAATAGGAAAACGCTAAGGAACTTTGAAAAAGGAGAAAAATGAGCTTTAAGCTTTAGGAATTGTTTAGATGGGTTTCCGACATGGGTTTGAGCTAAACTCTTAAGAGTCGTCTTGCATTGTGAATATATGGTTATGGTCGAAACCTCAAGTCGAATGGGGATATTTAAGTCGGTTAGACATGGTAAGGAAGCTAAAAATGAGAAAATCTGCTTTAAGCATTTCTGAATGGTTGGATGAGTTTCCGAATTGATATTGAGCTGAAATTTTGTGGCGATACTTGTGTTGTTGAGTTAGGAACATGGTTAAAATTGTAGGCCGAGACTTATTTGGGAAGATATTTAAGTTGGTAAAAAGTGATTTTGGTCAAAAATGAGGTTTTAAGCATTCTAAGGTGGTTTCTTGGAAATTGTTTGATTCCCTGATTTAGTGAAGCTTAAATGGTATCGTTATGATGTTATTAAGGTGATTTTACAAGTGTGTGAACTTGATGTGTGAATTACTATTTGTGTTGCTTGTGTTTAAGCTTGTTTATGATATCTTACTCATGGTTTGTAAATATGTTTAAGGATAACCGCTTATGGTGGTGGTGGAAAGTATTGTGTGATGATAATAACATGGTTATCCTAAGGCTATGCCTCTTGTGAGAGCCTTTAAGGCCAAGCCGATGTTCCGACAACAATATAAGCTCCTATTAATGAATTGGAGCTGCCACTATGATCTACTCCTATTGGGTAGAAGTTTTCAATAGGGGGGTGTGCACACTTAAGGATATAGGGTGGGTGGTGGTGGTGGTGGAATTCATTTGGAAATATCTTGTATATGATATTAATTATCTCTTGATGATTCTGGTACAGGTAAATGGTGTGTGATCTCTTCTGATTTGTTATGCCTTATAATTGTTAATATTTACTGGCAACAAAGGTTTTAAAAGAGAAAATAAGTTTTTACGGGGTGTGGTAGTGTTACTCAGTTTTTACTGATTTTATTTGTTTGTATTTTCTTGTGTATATGAATTCTGTGAGCTCAGGGTAACTGGGATGGTCACCTTCTCTGCACTGAGGACGAGTCAACCGATACCTTTTATATTTTCATGTTTGTCACCTATCGTAGAAGTATTCAGCCTGGGGTCACCGAGATAGTGCTTGAGGAGTGGAACAAGAAGATACAAGGTCTAAGACACCCAGAGAATGGCAGCAGTCAGTCTATCACTTATGAAGTTTCCACTATTTGCGAGTACATGGAAGTGGTCCCTTGTTAGATACTAGTTATGCATTAGCCTTTTGTTACCCCTTACTTTTGGTGTAAAATAGGAGTAGGAGCTAACTTAGCAGTTAGCTGGACGGGGTCTTTTGGTACTAAGGTGTAAAGTGACGGGTTGGTTGTGTCACTCTTTTGTTAGTAGAGTAGCGATGTAAGATAAGCTAACATAGAGGTGGTGGTGGTATGTAGCCTTACAGTTACTAGCCTTTGGTAAGTGTGGAGGTAACCCCCGGTGGTAGTATTAGGGGACCTTTTGTAAACGGATGCATGTATAATACAAGCTAATGTTTATGATGTTACTTCAGTTATGGCATGTCTTAAAAAAAATGGCTAAGTGAAATGGTGGTAGTAAACCGGGGCGTTACACCCTTATACACATCCTTACATACAAACATATGGTTTTTCATCCTTTAACCATCAAAGGCACTCATCTTCACAAGAAATGTTCTTTACACACAACTAAACCTTTACACTACACTACATCACAATATAGTGCATAAACTTAAATTGCTTAGCACTTAGGCCCTTAAATAACATGGCTCTTAGGCCCTTAAATTGCATTAATCTTAAACACTGAATTTCCCACATAATAATTGCCTTTAACCTGCAAATACACACAACAGTACATATGCCCTTAATAACCTCCTTGTGGGTATTCACTAACTCATTTCCCATTGGCTCTTTAGGCTATTTGTTAAGCAAATATTGCTCAATTCTCTAGTACACAAAACTACATTAAGAGAGATCATTTACCTCTTCTCTTTAAGATTTTCTCACTTGTTTTCTCTTGTTCTTTATTGATTGAAAATCGGCAAGGATCTTTTATCACTTGTCAATCTTCTAACTAATACACATTTAAGGGTAATGAGCATTAAGCTTCACACTTAAACTCATAATTAAACCCTAGATTTACATAAGTGTTTAAAACACTAAAATGGAAGTTTACCTTGGATTTGAATGAGAGTTTGAATAAGTAGCAAGAGAGGACTCCTCATAGTCCTTTGAAGATCAATTCAAGCTACTACAAAGAGTAAGGCAAGGCACCATTAAGAGGTGATTTTCGGCCATGTACAAAAATGAAGGGAAACATGGTTTTTCTTTGATTTTCCTTACCTTGAAGCAAAGGAGAACAACATGATGTGAAAAGATGAGTTTTTCCTCCTTCAATGGAGATTCTTCATGGCACTGAAATTGAATTCTTGAAGATTTGAAAAGATAGAAGTGTAGAGCTTGGTCTAACTAAGACAAAGGTAGTCTTGAAATTAAATTTGGAGCATAGAGTTGGAAGTTACAAGCAAATGAAGATGAAGATTGGAGTGGTACTGTAGGATAACATCTTTGCTTGGGAGGATGAAGGTAGGTGATGGTGGGATCAAGGAAAGATGAAGGAAAAGTGAGGAGAGAGGTAAAGTTTGGAGATATTTATGTTATAAGACAAAAAGTAACTTTTTACTTTATTCTTTCTCCCTTTCTTTATTTGCTGGCCAAGTGTGATGACTCACACTTTAAAAAGCGTCCCCCCTTCAATAATTAACATATATATGGCCTTGTTTGACCATTTAACTAATTAATGTTGACTAAAGCCTTAATTGAGCACTATTTGGACACTATTCATCAATTAGTGCACATATTTGTGAAATTTTTTATTTCCATTTGATTTAGACCTCCTAATGAGATACTAAGTAGTACACATGTTGATTAAAGAGTAATGATGGACATTTAACCCCTCAAAACCCATTTCTAAGACAATTTTGCAAAAATGTGCTTTAAGACTCCTTAAAGCACATTTTATGTTTTAACTTGTTTTCAAGATTGGTTTTCTTTAGTAATTGATTTAACACGTTCATTAGCATTTTAATAAGGTCTAGGAATGACCTTTAGGTATTATACAAGGTTACACCAAGCCTAGAGCAAGTATTTGCTTAAATTGACTTTATGGTGTTTTCTTGTGTTTTCTTTGGTTTAAATTATCTACCAATGTTTCTTAAGGACTTGCCTTATGAAATCATAATTGCATATTATTATGTCTTGGTAGGCTCTTTGGGTCCTAACCAAGTTCATTCCAAGCTTAGAGCATGTTTTTGCTCAAATTGTCTTTATGGTACTTTATTGTGTTTACTATAGTTTAAATTGTTCACTAATGTTTCTAAGTAAATTTTGAGCCTTAATATACCATAGCTTAATATTTAATCAACATATCATGGTTTAGGGTATTTCAATCTACCCCCCTTAAAAGAACTTTGTCCTCGAAGTTCACAGTTTCCCTCGTATCCTTTTATAGAATCCGGGAATTACTTACACGATAAAACTTCCATACTAAAACAAACTTTTACACAACAACCTCGGACTTAACGGTCCGAGTAACATATCCACATCCATACATAACATACTTACATAGTAACCTCGGACTCAAGGGTCCGGGTATCTTAACAACATTTGTACTTACATAACAACCCTCAAACTCTCAGGTCTGGGTAACATAACAACATTTAGACTCATAGGTCGGGATAATTTTTATTACACATACCACACAACATGTCTTCGCATGTATAGCAATCAAAAATACCTTTTTTTATACACTGTGATCCGCAAAACCCGGCCGCGATGGACACCATCTGGTCCCCGTTCCTTTGGGAGATCAAAACAATCACTTAATTTTTAACATATATACTTCCCATGTCACCGGTCCAAAGACAAAGGCTTATACGTCCTCAGCTCGTGAGCAAGTACTACAAAAATATTCTTTGTGAGGTTAAGTATAAGAGAATCCTTTACTCAAAATATTAATCGAAAGTTTTGGAAATACCCATTGAAAATCCTTTTGAAAACGCGATACAACTCCAAGTCCAATTTATGCTTATTGCATCTTTTCTTAGCGTGGTTATTCGTGACCACTTATAGGGAGCTTCAAGAATCATTCAACCCTGATGTGATCAACATTAGTGTTGAACTATCCTTCCACCCCAATTTGTGTTTGGCTTCCCTTGATCACATGCTAATCAAGTTCCACCTCCCACTTCATTTTCAAGCATCAAGTAGTACACTCATTTCCAATTTTCTATCTTCTTAGTCATTCTAGTCATAATCATTACATCTCCAAGGGATAGAACTCCGTCTATCAGTTATCTCCATTCACCTTTAATCACATTACCTAGGGAATCTAATTTTCACTACGTTCTATGTCGGTTTCATACCCCTTCATAAATCACAATACTGTATATATATATATATATTATCAAAATACAATACACGGTTTTCCATTTATATACTGTCGGGGTTTTAGTTCCTAGGAGTTTCTTCAGTCCCTTACACTTATACTCTCACACACAACAGTTAACAAAGTGGATACACTTATCACAATGGTATTTCGCATCATTTTTGCGCAATTACCACAATTAAACCATTAATGAATGTGTATGTTTATGTAACACACGCACCAATCATCCAAACAAATTATTTTGTGCTATGCACAACATAGTTCACGTACACATGTACGTGAAAACACACTAAGCTGTTTTAGGCTCTACCCCCCTTAAAAGGGATTACGCCCACTTAATCAATCACTGAACATTGATTTAAAATGTTCTGCCGCCGTGAAGTGTTTTAACTTCCATGCGGTCTGTTATACTATGCGTTCTGGTTAGAGGATCTTAACCATATTGGGGGTTTAGTCCCTGAACCAAGAATTCTCATTGGAGTTTATTTAACTCATAATCAGTTTCGGTTCTGGCCTGTGAGGCTTCTAGGCGTTAATAATTAGCCATTTATTTGTATTCACAATGTATATTCGGTATCTGAAGCATGGGTTCATTGGCCTCTGCTGCGCGACTCTGATAAATTTGGAGGTTAGTTTGCCCCATTCATGATCCTCAATGTATTGTACATCTCCCCTTCATCACCTTTATCTTGGTAATAATGGTTTCTCAACTGACGCGTGGTATCTCTTACCGTGAGCGAATTCGGTGGGTTACAAACTTTCTATCCACTTCCATGATAATTTACTATGTATACTGCTATGTATTTCACAATGATTGACTTGATTTCTTCCGGCTTACTGTCGGTTGAGACTGAGCTACCACCTAATGTGTTGTGCTCTCTCGGTTATTTCCCACACTTGAGGTATATCCCATACCGATATTTGGTATTTAGTGCTACTATAGTCCCTTATTCCTAATCATGCCTCCACACTTGGTCCTGTACAAGTATCCTTTCATTGGTACGACCTTGCATTTCCTATGCCTCGGTCCTTATAACGTTATAAGTCTCTTTCTACTTCTACCACAATTAACATTTTCCCAAATTCCTAACTATCTCACTCGATCATTACTGCGCAAGTGCAATACCAAAACACTCAGTCATACAGAGTGCAGAGGCGTAAACTCTTGGCAGTAAATCACTTATGCGATTGCAATAGCAATGAACATTGTTTCCTTGTTGCCCGGTCTGTCTACCATCTTTATTCGTCAACTCCATATTATTTTGTGATTTATTCACATGTATTGGTCGCTCGTTGCGCACCATGTTCTTACTCATTGTACAACACTAACTTACATGGCATCCACTGTCATATTAGCTTCCGCACATGTACTTTCATCATTCGTGTTATTGTTCGTCATTCATTTGGATGACTACTGAATACACTATTTTTCAAGTCTTTATGGTCCTTGAGCGTTGCTCACTCATTGCTTCACATTAAACACACATGCTACTAAACTAACTGCTCTCCCGCAAAAATAACATAGTCAATTCTTAACATATTTCTTGAACTTGGTTCACATAACTACTCCTCCCGCGGTGTCACAATATCGAGAGGTATCCCCACTCTTAAAGTAGTGGTTAGTTCTCCGCTTTATTTACTTGTATAACATAAATTGCTGCAATCGATCAAATTTACATAACCAATATTGTTTGCGGCTTATAAGCCTTACTGCCTCGAGCTCTGCTCATTATAGGCTGTTCACACACATTTACTTCTCTGTACAACATTACATGGTTTGGAGGTTATATTGGACTTCATGACAAGGTCGTTGCATCACGCTTCCTTTCATGGGATGCCCTTAGGAATGTTAGTCTGCCTCCTGGCGACTTATGTTTAAACTGAGTGTTAGTTTCTACCCTTGCGTTTTTGTCACGTTATTTCGTTCAACAGTTGTTGATCCAAACACCCTTCAAGGATTGCTCCTGGGTGTTGCTAAGTTATGCCATCATATTTGGCTTGCACTTATTGGTATGTTTAGTTAACTACGCCGTTTTGCGTTCTTAGTTGGGTTTACTATCCTCTTCTATGAAGATCGACATTCCCTGGTAGTCTAGGTGTAACACCCCAACTGCTAAACTCGTCATTACATCTCCGACAGTCACAATTTACCATAAACCTCGCAGCGGACTCTAATACAACAGAGGGTGGTACCACGCCGTTAGCAACCCATATGGCTAACCAGGCTTATCTCACATACAGTGACGGTCTGATGGACTGGAACAACCGATTACACAGTACAAATACTTTACTCAAATCAATTCTTTACAATATCGAGTCTACAATATATGGATGCCGACAACATATTCGGTCTTACACCTCTTTCAATACATAAGTAATTAAATCTACTTACCCATGCTAATCACCGACCCCGTCCTACACTCGAACGGTCTCGTCTCTGGTGCACCTGCGAATAAAAACGATGCCCTTTGGGGCTCAGCTTAAAGCTGCATATGAAATTCGCATATACCGCGTGCTAACCACGGTACGCCGACTACTTTTGGTCAGATATATATGGAGTTTGTTTTAATTCAGTCAACATGTATCATATCAATACATTACACATGTACACTACACAAGGATTCACATTCAACCATGGAATTCTATCATTAACTAACATAACAAGGTTGTTAGTTATGTAAATTTACTCTTAGGCCTTGAGGGTTATACCTCACTATGCCTTGGTTCTTGTTCAATACCTCACCCATACACTCGGGTTACTTAATCTTATTCTCACCCATTCTCTCGGGTTACATATTCCTATACTCACCCATACTCTTGGGTTATTACTCTTTATCTCACCCACTCTCTTGGGTAACTTATACTTATCTCACCCATACTCTTGGGTTACTAACACTCAAGCTCACGTAGTTCTCGAGACACTACTGGTCTCCTACGCTCTTCTCACTCGATTCTTTTAATACATACTTAAGCCAAAACTCATGGCTTTCGAGGTTAGTTTTACTAGCTCCCGAAACTCACTCTTAGTTCCTACTACTTACGCATAGGTCCGACTACCCTCGGACTACTCACATTCCCCATACACTTCTCTCTCGGAGTTACAATATAATTAGGTATATTAATCTAGAAGCATCTCTCTCGATCTAATGATTTGGGAACGTTACTTAAATTCGGGTAACCCTAGGTTCAAGGGTTACCCTTACATTTCGTTTAATTAAACATCTAGTTAATTTCTCATACCGGGTAAAATCCTCATATAGTTTGACCATGTCTCAAGGGAGTTAAATAATCCCATAGCTCCCTTTTACCTTTCTTACAAGTTCACATCTTGCAGTACCTACTATCCTCTAGATGAAGGTTCATTTATTTCTCCACTCTTGTTTATTTCGTGGATTGGTACATTATGGTTTTTTAACCGTTATCGGGTATTACTCAACCCGTACATCTCCTCACAATCTTGGGAGTTCATATGTTTGTGTTGTCGTTATACTTTATTCGATAGCTTACGTGTGTTTGCATATTACAATTGTTTATGAGACTACCCGATCTACGGGTTTCTAGTCAATCAATACTCACTATGAGTCGGTCTATGCACTATGTTAGACCACACCGGCATCCAAGTAGGTTAGCTCATACAACATACAACAAGGCATACATAATCAAACAAGGGATTATTTTCATGCTTTAATCTTGATTAAGCCGGCACACAAACACACAAATCAGAGTAACTCGGTTAGCATACGGGGCATGAGAAAATCATACCTTTCACCGGGGTTTTTACTTTTACCGTGTCATCTCACCATTTTTGGTTCACACACGACCGTCTGATAATGTTCCAAACATTATTATTAAAAATAAACTCATACAGTACATAATTAAATGCTACTCCCGTACTTACCCCGTTATCCCGTTGTCTCGGTTTTACTTTTGTTGGTTTGAGTTCTCACTTCTCACTCACTTCTAACACTTTCTTACACTTCTTAGGGCCTTTACATGTCACTAAACAAGGCCTAAACATCATTTAACATCATTAACATTCAAACCCCCATCATTTAAACCCTTAAAAACACTCTCTATAGGATTCTGGAGGTGGTCCGGGACTTGGTCCTTACCCTAAGTCCCAGACCAATTCATTAGCTAACTCTAAGGTGAAAACAACACATGGTCCAGGACCTTATCCTAGAGTATAGTCCCGGACCAAAGCAGGATGTGTACTCTCGGCAATAATTTGAGGGATGTCCGGGACTTTGTCCAAGGACCAAGTCCTGGACCCTACTAAAACCTGCTACAAACATCATTTTTCAACCCCAATTCAATCCTTAATCCACACTTAAACTTTCCCTAATCTTTCCACAAGTTTCCTACATGTTTAAACACCTTAAAACATTCTCTAACCTCTTCAAAACTTTGGTTTAATCCTTACTCAAATTCGTACTCAAATTCACAAGTTTCACATTCTCATTTTGCACTAATGCACACTTGTGCATTTTCTAACCTCCCTTGGCATTGCATTATTGTTCTATCCCTATTTGACCACTCCAAATAATCCAAGACAATGCACTTCTCATGCCAAGGTTCATTCTTCAATCTAAAGCCTTAAATCTTCTTTGTTCCCTAAAACTCCTAAGGCATTTAAACAACTCTTTTTGCTACAGATTTTTGCACCTCTCTTCTATCCTTAATCAAGCAATCCCAAGGTGGTTTACTAACTCAAATCAATCCCTAAACATACCTTGCTAGCCCTAGGTCATTCATCTCTCAAAATACCACTTAAATGCCTTAGATTCCTACCGGAATTTCGCCATAGCCCGGTTGCTTTTCTAACATTGTCCAAAACTCAATTCTTCACATAATTCATCCTAAATATAGCAAAACCACAAGGGTTCTACCTGCACACATATAGTTCCATTAATACTCATGAATTCCTCCAAATGCAACACAATATATAAACCATGAAGTGCATAGCTCTTAGGCTCTTAAATCAAGCATTAACTCACAAATGCATTAAGCACTACTACAACTCTTCCTCCTCTCAACAATTCACACCCCAACAGATGTTTGGGTTCATTCACTTATTTATTTTCCCTTCCCAATTTCTAAAAGCATTAAACTAGGCACCAAGGTAAATTACTTACCTCGTGATCACAAGCCTTTCCTCTTTTCACTCCTCTTCTTTCTCTTCTCTTTTCTCTTGCTTGGAAATCGGCCAAAGGCCAAGAAATTGCCCATCTCCAAATCAATATACAAGCAAGAAATGAGTTTAAGTAAAAACACTTAACCTCATTAACTAGAAATGCTTAAAGCTCTAAAATTAGTGATTACCTAGAAACCCTAGGATGGGGTTTTGATCAAGAATCAAAGGGGAACTCCCAAACCACCATTGAAGACTTGGAGAATAGCTCAAACAAGGAAAATTCAAGGCATTAAAACTTGCCAAAATCGGCCAACACAAGGAGGTGAAGAAAAATGTGCACTTCTTTGGATATTTTTACCTTGGATAAAAGAGGAAGCTTCAAGCTTCAAGATGGTGTGCTTTTCTCCTCAAATGGCCAATACCCATGAAAATGAACTTCATCCTTTTTGAATTTTGAAAAGAGAGGATGATAGGGCTTGATGAGAGGATCAAAAATATGTAGTTATTTTTGTGATTTAAGCTTGAAGCTAGCTTGGACAAGGAAAAGAAGTTGAAGAAGCCATGGGAGAGGGCTTCATTTTTTGTTCCAGAACAGAGGGAAGAGAGGAGGACGGTGGGAAAGGAAGAAGGAAGGAGGGGAAGAAAGGAGGAAGTGAGGGAGGAGAGAGAGTAAACCCCCCCTTTATTACTTTTCCACTTTTCTTCTTTTTACTTTTTCTTTCTTACTTTATTAGCTAATAGAGTGACAGGGAGACTTATTTGACTAATAAAAAACCGGCCCCCTCTATATTAGTAGGCTGGAGCGTTTTTTGTCTTTTACAGAAAACGCTTGTTATTTTACCCGGTTCGGCACTATTCACTCATTGGGCCCGTTTTTCGGATTTTTCTCGTTTCTATATTTTTTTTAATGGATATTAAGCTTCCATTAATACTTAATTATAGTTATATAGTCAACTATAATTTTTACGGGTCCATTTGACCACTTAAAGTCATGTTTTCGGGTTTTCTCGAAAAACGTGCTTTAAAACTCCGTTAGCGTTTTAATCCATTATTTGGATTCATTTTCTTCGGGAATCATTCCCGTACACTAATTAGGCCTAACTAAGCCTTAGGAATCCATCTCGGACCCTAATGAGGTCATATATCTCTTATACTCATTTAATGCGCGTTTTAGCGTTTTTCGCGTTTTACGCATTTTCTCTTTTCTTTTGGTTTTATTTTCCTTACCAATACTATTTAGGCACCATTAGGCCTTTAATAATCATATTAAAGTAATTTAATCACCATTTTTAGATCCAGGGTATTAAAATCTACCCCCCTTAGGAACTTTGTCCTCAAAGTTGGTGAATCTAATCTCGTTACTCTCATGGGCGTAATATGCCATGGTTATAATACACGTATAACCTTACAGACTCCACAAGTCGATCTCATTTAACACTACACATACCACACACATATCATAGCATGTATAGCAATAAAAAAATACTCTTTATACTCTCAATGGAATCGGTCCGAAGACAAGAAGACACTATAGTCCTCGAATCCATATCGAGTAATACACTACTGATCCCTCAGGTACCGGTCACGTTGGACACTTATGCTCTCTGGTCCACGGCCGTTTCATGACAAATGGGCACTTACTCTCTCTGGCTCACGGTCCCTTCGGTACTGATCAAAACGTTACACATATACATATCCTCGGGCACTCTGGTTGACTCACTCAACACAGGACATTCTCAGGGTACTCTCCCCCATCCCGCTGCCTTTGGAAAAATCACACACTGTCACTGCAAACAATTTATTTGAAGTATTAAAATCCTAGAAATAATCCTAGAAATTAACAGTTCAATAGATCATCAGGTTGCAAAAATCCCAGTCGTAGTAGTATAGCAATTTATGAAGCGACCAGGTGTCAATCCACGGGACTTGATGTATTACGTCTAGCCTTAGGCAATGGGTAACTTAAAAAGGGGGGTTTGTTTTGATTTTGGTTCTAAATAGATAACAAGAAATTAAATAACAGATAAATTAAAGTGATAGGTGTGGGAATGTGAACGGTACTCTAGGTTCATGGAGTTGTTTCACTAGCTAGGTTCTGCATATTCTACTGCTTAAGCGGAGACTTGGATCGGCTTGTAATTCTCAATTATCTATTCTGTATTAAGTCTTAATTCCGGATAGCTCATCTAGACAGGGCAAGCAGTTCTAGTCTAGACCTAGCAAGTACATCTAGATGGTTTTATTACACAGAATTAGTAGTCTGGTTTGGTCCGGACTAAAGCTCCTAGTGACTAATGTAATCTATCCGATTGCAATTATCACAGGTAACAGGTTAATAGGACTGTCAATGCTAATCACCTTATCTGATCATAACATGATTCGAGGGCTGATAATAAATTCATGACGTTTATTAAAAGCACTTAAAAAGCATTAAACTGAACAATCCAAATAGTCTCAATAAAGCAGTAAAATAATGCAGAGTTTAACTAATTACAACATCCCTTTCCCTAGAGTATATCCTCTTAGCTAAACATAGCGATTATAATCATAAATGAGAGAGAGTTGAGAGAAATCATCTGTTACGAAGATCTTCTTGCTCGCTCCGTCCTTTGTCCTTGCGCTATGCTGGTTTAGAGGTTGGTCTTGGTGACAATGGAGTGAATCTGGTGAAATGGGGCGAAAGTGGAAATTTTGGTGAGTTTTGTGATGTGTCTGGATCAATTGGGTCGGACGAAGATCCGGACGTGAGATGTCCGACTACGTCGGGTCGGACGCGATCCGGACGTGGTGACTTTGAGTGAGTCCGGATCCGGACGTGATCCGGACACGGCTAAAATCTGGTGAATGGATGCGGATTGTGTGTGTGGTGAAAGCGAAGGTTTGCGGAGAAAGTTTAGCGAATGGCAATGGAATGAATCGTGATTGAAAGGTGCAGATTATGGAGGGAGTTTGATGAATGGAGATGAGGTGTATGTGAATGAGAGGATTAACAGAGAGGGAGAGATGGAGTTAGACTGTCAAGTATGGGACGATTAGAAATGAAGGCTGAGCAGGGTTTAAATGGGATAGAAGAAAAACAAAGGTTAGTGGAAGTTTGGTAAGTTGACAATTATTTGAGCATGGTCTTGTCTTAATAAATGTTGCAGTGGTTAATGCGTCGCCTCCTGATAATTGCGCTGTCTGATAATTGCCGAAAGGCTAATTATCAGTGCAGTGCATTTTTATTTTTCAATTTTGTGTGACGTCCGGATCTGTGTCCGGATCCGGACGTGACACAGAACTTTTAGAGCTGCAACTCAAAATATGTCCGGATCGCTGTCCGGATCTGGACAAGACAAAGAACTCTCGGATCTGGATTTTAGGTCACGTCCGGCTTTGTGTCCGGCCAAACAGATCCGGACAGGAGAGGTCCGGATTTGCGTCCGGCCAAACCCATCCGGGCGTGGCCAATTTTTGTGTCTCTTCTCCTGATTTGTTCCCCGTTTGTTGTGTTGTAATCCTTATGATGTAAAATCTTCATTTCCTGGGTTTTTCCTATATTTAGCATATAAAATATATCAGTTCTTATCAAAATATCAATCTTAGGAAAAACACATAATAAGTGGGAAACATTGCCTGAATTGTTATAAATTATAAGGTATTTAAACCCTAAAAAGCCTATATGTTTCACACTTATCAGTCACCGCCCCAACCGGTCACTTAGGAACGCTGCACGTACGGTGCAATGGTTTCAAAACCATTTTTCGCCTTCATACTCGAAGGAAGATCGTTTCAAATTCTGTTTGAAAATTCTTTTAGAAAACAACACACAACTCCAAATTCGGTTTAACGTAGTTGTATCTTTTCTTAGCGTGATTACTTGTAACCACTTATAGGGAGCTTCAAGAATCATCCAACCCTGATGTGATCAGCATCAATGTTGAACTATCCTTCCACCCCAATTTGTGTTCGGTTTCCCTTGATCGCTAGCAAATCAAGTTCCACCTCTCACGTCAGTTTCAAACAATCAGATAGTCAAACATTTTCATTTTCTATCTTTGACTCTTTCTAGTTGTATTCATAAAGCAATCCGTTTTAACTTATCTATAAACCATAGAACTTAGGACATCCGTCATTCTCAATTTACTTTACTTACTTTAACTAAGTAACTCATGAACTCATTTTCTCAAATCGCTACTCAATTTAAATCATATCACATGCAACTCCTAAGGATGGAACTCACTCCATCAAACACTCACAAATAAAATTACCTAGGAACTCACATCCTACTAGTTACATATCAGTTTCATACCGATTCTTACTTAACATATCTCATGTCTAATCTCAATAGACATATACTATAGGGATTCTCACTCCCTAGGAGTTTCTCTACTCCTCTTTTCATATTTATTATATACACATTACTCGCATCTCTCATGCACAATACTCATACTTACACGATGAATGGGTACACATGTTTATGTAACATGAGTTCCAATCATAAAAATAATTCTTTTATGCCATGCACACAGTAGTTTATGCACCTATACGTAAAACATACTCTAAGCGGTTTCTCGCCCTACCCCCCTTAAAAGGGGTTACGCCCGCGTAACATACCATATGTTATTACTGAACACTGGTTCACTAATTCGGGTATTATGAAGTATTTTAACTTCAATACAGTTAATTAACTCATAACCGGATTTAGTTCTAGCCTCTAAGGCTTCAAGGAGTTTAGGATTAGCTATTTACTCGCATTAGCCAGGTATTTATGGTTCACTAGCTTCTGCAGCGTGACCTGATAACTAGAGCTTAATTAGCCCTTTTTATATTCTCAATGTATTTTATCCACTCCCTTTTATCCCTTTGTGTCTTGGGAATAAAGGTTCTCTTACCGTATGTGAATTCGATGAGTTATAGATTTTCTCTCCAGTTTTCTGGAAATATATTTCGTATAACCCTGTATACCTTCGTGATTATTCACTTACTTTTCCCGACTTATTGTCGGTTGAGGTCAAGCTACTACTTAGTATGTAGTGCTTCCCCGTTTAATAGTTGCTTTTGAATTATGTTTGTTTACTTGTTTCTGTACAAGAAGTCTTCATTCATACTACTCTGTATTCATCATCCATCGGTCCTGGGACCCGTGGGTTACTGCCCACGTTCTTCGTGCGTCTTTGGTTAACAGCCGCACGGTTACTTCTCTAGCTTCTCGCTCCACAGGCCTCGTTGACATTTCTCATTTTCCTAGCTATCCCACAAGATCATTACTGCTCAAATGCAATACCAAAACACTCAGTCATACAGAGTGCAGAAGCGTAAACCTTTGACAGTAAATCTCTTGTGTGATAGGAATGAATATGTCTGCTTACCATCTTTTCTCATCCGCTTCATATCATTATGTGTTACTGCGTACCATGCTCTACTCATTACAACATTCGCTTATATGGCATCCGCAACTACTTTAGCTTCCGCTCATATACTCCCGCCATTCATACTATGGCTTGCCATTCACTTGGCTCAATAGGATATACTACTTTAAACTCTCTACGCTTATTGCGCATTGTTTACTCTGCAATTCATATTGCACACATACAGAGTTTACTACTCATCCGATTACTATCTCAGTTTCCATCCACTGTTATTAAATTCCTTCTACATACCATTTCTGTTCAAATTACTCCTTGGCAATAAACACATGCTCAACTTTCACTACACCGCTTTAGCGGTTTCACATCACATGCTTAGGTGGTAGCCTTTCTCTGGAGGATTCACGCAACTGCCGCTCCCTAGGCCCCATAATAACAAGTGGTATCCCCACTTTAAGGTAGTGGTTCGTTCTCCCCAGTTCTTCTTATGCCTTTATGCATAGGTTTTACGACGTTTGGATCTCCGAATTGTAGTTAGTTTTACCGGCTTACAAGCTACATTGCCTCGCCACGCTCTATGCGGGCTGCTTAAACAGGTTTCTCCTTCTCCGTATGCCATTAAATGGTTTGGAAGGTATTAGTGGGCTCTTGATATGGTTGTTTCACCACCCTTCCGTACATGGAAGGTTCTTTTCTAGTATCTTGATATTAGTTCATGCCCTCTGGCAATTTAGGGTATCCCGTGTTATATGGGATCCCTTCGGGTTCTACCCGAGTGTTCAGTTTACACTTGTGTTCTCAACACGATGTTTCGTTCAACTACTGTTGACTCCGGCACCCTTCACGGATTGCTCCTGGGTGTTACTGAGTTGCGCCATTACATCTGGCTCGAACTCTTGGGTATGTTCAGTTTCTTTACTCCGCCTTGCGGTTACATACATCTCGTACTATCCCGTTTAGGGTTGTAATGTCTCTCATTCTTGGGTAGACCTTTAACTCTTTTTTCCTTTATCTTCTTGGTCTGGTCATTAACCTCTTCAATGAGGTATGTTACGGGGATTCTATCCCTTTATCGAGCATTAATATGTTCATTTAGGGCATTCGCCATATTGCTTATGCTGGGTACTCATTCCTGTTATCATGTGTTTCCTTCAGGATTCCTGAGACATGTCAATGTCTTTGCTTAATACTCTGTTCTTCCCGCACTTATTAACGCTATATCCTTAGGTCCGTCACCTTACTGGATTCTAGACTCCTTTAACTTGGCAAGCTTCTTTGTGTTCTTCGATCATTCGGGGTGTCCAACTGTCTTGGTTTGAATTGGCTCTTTCGTCCATAGTGTGGAGTGAGCTACTTCCCGCGTTCCGTACTCTACTTGTATACATACATGGTGTATCTTATTGATACGTTACCACTTACCCGACTAACTCATAACTGGTCTGTCAGGCCCGCAAGCTCCTTCGGAGTGCGGTCGTTCCATGTCTCGTTTGTGTACACTTGTAGTGTCGGTCACACGCCTAGGCGAAGTATTCTATTGCCAACTCCTCTTATATCGTCCTATGACAACTTACCATGATTCTCTGGTTTGGTTTTAAAAGTTGGGGGTTTTTGAAAAAAATTAGCGTTTTGAAGAAAAATTTGAGTTTTGAAAACAAAATCTTCTAGGCATTTCAATGCCGGTTGCTTCTTACCAGGTCTAGCCTTATGCTGACCTGTATATTCTTAATACAATGGTCAGGCCATTCGGTCTTCTCAAGGTTTCGTTTCAGAATTCTTAGGGTTGTTTTGCCATATTGGCTTCTCTCGCCATTTTGGTACTTGCTAAGTACCGGTCGCTTGTCAAAGCGCCTCTTAATAGATCCGTTAATACTGCACTTGCCGTTGCAAGTGCGCGGTACAGGCGGTTTTTAGGTTAAATCATACCGGTCACGGTATCGTTCACGTCATATTTGGTAGCCTTGTCGGCTCTTCCTTGATCCTTTAGTTGGATAACTGCTCCTTAGAGCTACTTCTCATTCATCTTGACATGACTGTCATTCATTTAGGTGCTTCTCCACTCTCGGAGTTCCTTAGTTACTTGGTCCTGTGTTCTACCTCGTTGCTCGTTCCCACGTGTTTACTGTGGTTACCGAGGTTTAACTCATTTAGGCACTACTTCAGTAGTCCTATTGGGTATATCCCGTAATAATGCTCGTAGCTGTCTAAGCTATATCAGTTAAGTATTGAAACCTCTTCGGGTGCGGCAGGGTGGGAGTACCTACTCTCAGCTATTCTTAGTTGGTTGGTATACCGTTGGTGCTATTATTTAACTATGGCGGTCTGTGGACTTGTGTCCCGGTTTTCATTACTTCATCCATTCCGCCTCGTTGCAAGGTTGGTGCTAGCCTTCTTGCTGCTGCTCGGCCAGCTGGGTTCTCGTGACTGCTAAGCATGTCGCCCCATGCTGCCGCAGATTCCGGTCTCCTTAGAGTAGGATGTCTCGATCTCCCGCTGTCCAATGCGGTTATTGTCGTTCCAGCGGGATCCGTCTCCGGGATTTCTGGTTCTCGGGATCTACCGCATGACAGGTTCTAGTTCATACTGATACATTAAATAACTGCCAAATTGGGTCTCCCCGGCTCTCTGGCGTTCTTCCCCGAGCTTTTAATAAGGGGGTTGTGGAGGGCGGGTTTGGTATTGTTGGTATTCAGAACATACTGGAAGTTCCTAACTAGCGCATCTCTCATGCTACCACTCAACCCTTAGCCCTAAGTCTCTATTTCCTAACTCGGTATTCCCTAAGCTCGGTATTTCCAGTCATTAGAGCGATACTTCGCTCTGATACCATTTTTGCAACACCCCAACTTCTAAACTCGTCATTACCTCTCCAACAGTCACAATTTACCATAAAACTAGCAGCGGACTCTAATACAACAGAGGGTGGTACAACGCCGTTAGCCACCCATATGGCTAACCAGGCTTATCTCACATACAGTAACGGTCTGATGGACTGGAACAACCGATTACACAGTACAAATACTTTACTCAAATCACTTCTTTACTATACCGAGTCTACAATATATGGATGCCGACAACATATTCGGTCTTACACCTCTTTCAATACATAAGTAATTAAATCTAACTACCCATGCTAACCACCGACCCCGTCCTACACTCTAACGGTCTCGTCTCTGGTGTACCTGCGAATAAAAACGATGCCCCTAGGGGCTCAGCTTAAAGCTGCATATGAAATTCGCATATACCGCGTGCTAACCACGGTACGCCGACTACTTTTGGTCGGATATACATGGAGTTCGTTTTAATTCAATCAACATGTATCATATTAATACATTACACATGTACACTACACAAGGATTCACATTCAACCATGGAATTCTATCCTTAACTAACATAACAAGGTTGTTAGTTGTGTAAATTTACTCTTAGGCCTTGAGTGTTATACCTCACTATGCCTTGGTTCTTGTTCAATACCTCACCCATACACTCGGGTTACTTAATCTTATTCTCACCCATTCTCTCGGGTTACATATTCCTATACTCACACATACTCTTGGGTTATTACTCTTTATCTCACCCACTCTCTTGGGTTACTTATACTTATCTCACCCATACTCTTGGGTTACTAACACTCAAGCTCACGTAGTTCTCGAGACACTACAAGTCTCGTACGCTCTTCTCGCTTGATTCTTTAAATACATACTTAAGCCAAAACTCATGGCTTTCGAGCTTATTTTTACTAGCTCCCGGAACTCACTCTTAGTTCCTACTACTTACGCATAGGTCTGACTACCCTCGGACTACTCACATTCCCCATACACTCCTCTCTCGGAGTTACAACATAATTAGGTATATTAATCTAGGAGCATCTCTCTCGATATTCCTAATGATTTGGGAACGTTACTTAAATTCGGGTAACCTTAGGTTCAAGGGTTACCCGTACATTTCGTTTACTTAAACATCCAGTTAATTTCTCATACCGGGTAAAATCCTCATGTAGGAGGTCGACCATGTCTCAAGGGAGTTAAATAATCCCTTTGGTCTCTTTTACCTTTCTTACAAGTTCACATCTTGCACTACCTACTATCCTCTAGATGAAGGTTCATTTATTTCTCCACTCTTGTTTATTTCGTGGATTGGTACATTATGGTTTTCTAACCGTTATCGGGTATTACTCAACCCGTACATCTCCTCACATTCTAGGCAGTTCATATGTTTGCGTTGTCGTTATACTTTATTCGATAGCTTACGTGTGTTTGCATATTACCATTGTTTATGAGACTACCCGATCTACGGGTTTCTAGTCAATCAATACTCACTATGAGTAGGTCTATGCACTATGATAGACCACACCGGCATACAAGTAGGTTAGCTCATACAACATACAACAAGGCATACACAATCAAACAAGGGATTATTTTCATGCTTTAATCTTGATTAAGCCGGCACATAAACACACAAATCAGAGTAACTCGGTTAGCATACGGGGCATGAGAAAATCATACCTTTCACCGGGGTTTTCACTTTTACCGTGTCATCTCACCGTGCTCGGTTCACACACGACCGTGTGATAATGTTCCAAACATTATTATTAATACTAAACTCATACGGTACATAATTAAATGCTACTCCCGTACTTACCCCGTTATCCCGTTATCTCGCTTTTACTTTTGTTAGTTTGAGTTCTCACTTCTCACTCACTTCTAACACTTTCTTACACTTCTTAGGGCCTTTACATGTCACCAAACAAGGCCTAAACATCATCTAACATCATTAACATTCAAACCCCCATCATTTAAACCCTTAAAAACACTCTCTGTAGGATTCTGGGGGTGGTCCAGGACTTGGTCCTTACCCTAAGTTCCGGACCAATTCATTAGCTAACTCTCGGGTGAAAACAACACATGGTTCGGGACCTTGTCCTGGAGTATAGTCCCGGACCAAAGCAGGATGTGTACTCTCGGCAATAATTTGAGGGTGGTCCGGGACTTTGTCCAAGGACCAAGTACCGGACCCTACTAAAACCTGCTACAAACATCATTTTTCAACCCCAATTCAATCCTTAATCCACACTTAAACTTTCCCTAATCTTTCCTCAAGTTTCCTACACGTTTAAACACCTTAAAACATGCTCTAACCTCTTCAAAACTTTGGTTTAATCCTTACTCAAATTCACAAGTTTCACATTCTCATTTTGCACTAATGCACACTTGTGCATTTTCTAACCTCCCTTGTCATTGCATTATTGTTCTCTCCCTATTTGACCATTCCAAATACTCCAAGACAATGCACTTCTCATGCCAACGTTCATGCTTCAATCTTAAAGCCTTAAATCTTCTTTGTTCCCTAAAACTCCTAAGGCATTTAAACAACTCTTTTTGCCACAGATTTTTGCACCTCTCTTTTGTCCTTAATCAAGCATTCCCAAGGTGGTTTACTAACTCAAATCAATCCCCAAACATACCTAGCTTGTAACACCCCTCTCCATAATCACGTAATAATCTCTCACGTAGCAATAAATAAAACGTCTTACAGCGGAAGAATTAATAACAATAACAATACTCACTCGGGTGTCACCGGCCATTACTCGCCCATGCGAGCAACGAAGCCAAACTACATCCAACTTCCAACATAAATAACTGCTAACCGCTGTGATAACGAGATAATTCCTATACATCATACTAAGTCCATAAACCATAAACGTCGACAAGTGAACGTCTACCCAAACCTGAATATACATAACCTTACCATAATACAATTCACCATCTTCATTGCTATACAAACAAACTCAATGTGCGGTAATTAAAGTAAACTCTAATTACCCTGTTCCCGCACTTCGGCTTCGGCGATACTCAACAACCTGCATATGGTGTAGTATCAGCGATAGACGCTGAGTATGCCGGGCCTGGACCCTAATGGTCACTTAGTCATTTTAACCATCTTATGATTAGATTGGTTTCATGCTTTACCATTTTACAATTATAAACAATACTGTAATATACATGTATAATATACATAATCCTCCATCCGAACATTCATAAACATTAAACCATCCATCCAATCCAAATAGTCATAGAATATCACAAACAACAATTGTATATCGAACGTATCGAAATAACAGCAGTATAATGTACAATGCACAATCGCCGTAGCGTACAGTTTCCATAGTTAATTTAATTTGGCCTTTAAGGCCCCATCCATCCAAACCATGTTTAATTAATACCAGTTGGGCGTCATGTTAAGATAACCCGATAACCTCACCATGGACAGTAGTCCTCCCGTACACACAAAGGTGCTCATTTCGCCAGAGGTCCGGAGGCCCCTAACTATTCACTTAGCATCGTAAGGCAGTCCATATAAAAGGCCGTAGCCACCTTACCCACGATCCAAATAGGGCTCGTTGGGTATAAACCAGGAGTGGAACCCAATCGGGAACCCCTCAGTGATCACAAATGCGCAACCAAGTAGTTCGTAAACTACTGGGATTCCTCACCTCAACTCATACCATCTCTCTCTCATAATGTTTAAGATATGCTCTTAGTCTTATGGAGAATAATTATTAGTTAGCTGCCCAATGGGTCTCACGCATACCTAGAAGTAATCTAGGTCATATTCATGTTCGAGATCCATGCTCTAGAGACCGACAATGTCGTGACTCGTCCCTAAGTATTTTACTTACGTTACCATATACTTAATATTAATACTATGGTATTATATCAAGTAACCGTCATGTTATCACATTAACGTATATGTACGTTTATATAAGTCGATCTATACTCGATGTAGTGTTAGTCCCGTGGGACGCTCGTGCATAAATAATTAATGCAGTAACACCCATAATCACATACATGTATCAAAAACACTTAACACACAAGTGATATCAACCAAATCCGAGCCCAAGGAGCTTCCTTAGGACAACTCGGATCAAACCCCTTTACATACCGTTCACCAAGACCTAGGATGCGCAGTGTAGACCACTAGCTCGTCAAGCGTCCTCGTCTGAAGTACGATCTAAACGGTAATAAAACTATGAGTCAGTCTCCATGACTAACTACATCCGGTATTTCCGAATAACAAGTAACCCCGACAGTTCATCCCCGGATTTCTACAGTTATTTGTTACGGGTTTCTCTAAACCGGTCGGCTTGTTACTAAAACTCGTATGTCGAAATGTTTCGACTGTTAAGTTTAATCGTTATATTCCTTTAATCTTATCCATCATTTAACTTAGGTATATAACCTATAGTTGCATGTATGCATGCATTATTATATTATATTGTATTATTTTCCCATCATCCATTATAATACATTGTATTATATAATCCATTATCTTAGCAAATTATATTTGCATTCAAAAACTTATAACTTATAGTTTGTAACTATTTTTTCGTAATAACCACCACCATTATATTATATGGTTTCCAACCATAATATATATCCATCCTTATATACATTTTTCTTGTATATGTATATATGTACCATATAGGTAAATTCCATGAGTTATAAAACTCTTATATTATATGTTACATTTTATCATCTTATTTTAGATGATTATCCCCATTAGTTGTATTATATTATACAACCTATATTAAGATTATTATCCTAATATTATGTAACATTTTATGTTGTATATTTACAACTCCTATGATTTATTCAATATATACCTTAGCTATAAATCTTATTTATTTATAGTTTGTCACATTATTTAATGTGAATATCCTTCTTTATTAATTCCATTAAAAACCACCTTAATACCATATAATTGTTATAACATTTATAACATTATAGACCTTAGTCTAAAATTCATATTCCAAACTTTTATAAATTAGGTACAGCCCTTTTCTTTATTTAAATTCAATTTTGACCACATAACATTATGTAATGTTATACCATATACTAATATCATATAATATGATATTTTTATTTCCTTTAAACTTATAACCTATAGTTTTATACAAAACTATTAATATTGCCGAGAAGGCAACATTGTTATAGTCATATTTCTTTTCATAATCCATAGTTTTCTTTATTTACAAAATCATCCCATAATTTATACTATGTTATATATACCATATAATATAACATTTTAAACCTTAATATAAATATAACCCATGGTTATATAATATTCAAATTTCCGAACAGACCTCAATATATATTCTATAATTGCCATTTGGCCCACTTTATAACATATAATTTTATTATATCATTAAAACTATATATTTTACATATATCTTAATAAATACCCTTATATAATTCCAAAAATCACCAAATTTCACCAAAGGGTTATAAATATTATTACTAACCCATATACATTTGGTTATCACCATTCCACCACATATATTTATCCAAAGTGTCATAATGACATAATAACTATATATTATACATATATAGTTTATTTTAATTCCAAAATCAACCCAATAAATTCCTAAAAATTCGTAATAGCCCATGGGTGTTTATAATACCATTTTACACCCTTAACTTTCGGAAATAACATATATACCACATATGTTATAAAATTGTTACAATAAAATACTTATCTTATTATAAAACCTTAAATAAGTTATCTAACTTATTTAATTTGGTCAAAACCTAGCATATGGTCAAGGTTGACCACCTTAATATTGCCTTGACCATTAAACTCCATATATTATGACTTGTACCCCAATTTTTCCAGAAATTACAATTTAACCCCAAAACTTTATATAATCTTATAATTTTTATATAAACTTATTTTGTAACACCCCCGAATCGCAACCAACAATTAAACGACGCGCCTAATGTTAACAGGAGAAGTCTACGCAGCAGTTTCGAACTCTATTCGGGTGCTACAGACGCCAACCACCCACGTGGTTGACCCGACCATTCTACTTACACCAAGTTACGGTCTGCATGACTGGAACTTACCTTGACCAAATCTCGTAACACATTCTCAAATACCGAGGGTATAAATATTAGCTATCACTTTACAACACTACTACGTAAATACATCCCGGGACAATGCCCGCCAAAGTAACAGCCTATACATCAGTGTGCTACCCAAGACCCATATGTCTCGCCCTGATGGACTACCCCCATGGTAGTCACTTGCCTACTCTCCGCCATCGTCCAGATCCATACCTGTAAAAATAAAGGACTCAGCGAAACTATGCTGAGTATGAACGTGTGTAGCCCGCATGTTACAGGGCCACACGACTACTTGGTCGAATATTATTAAGTCAATTTACATGCTATAATAAAGCAGTAAAGCACACATCAGCACATCATGATACCATACACACTCATCGGTAGCATTGCAATATCAAAAGCAACCAAGCACAACTTGCAAGTAGCATAGCAATGTCAACACGTAACCCAGCGCAATAAGCTGCTAATGTAGCAACAACAATCAAGTAATTTATAGGATGTGTGCGGAGGTATATTATACCGTCGATCCTCACTATGGGATCATTCAAGAGATGATGTATTGTTTTCTTGTTCTCATCACACATGTTTTCCTTTCTTCTCTTGTACCCAGGGTCGGGAAAGTGGAGTCACCTCTAGACTCCAGGATAAGCTCCACCAATTTGTCACTCCCCCATTCCCGCCACCCAGGGTCAAGAAAGCGGAGTCACCTCTAGACTTCAGGATGTGCTTCACCAATTTGTCACTCCCCCATTCCCGACACCCAGGGTCGAGAAAGCGGAGTCACCTCTAGACTCCAGGATGTGCTGAGAAAGTGAGGTCACCCAGGGATCCCCAAAATATATACCACCATAGACGGTTGAAGGATCTGATGCAGATACCAACTCCCGCTCATCCATACCGCGCGGCCCGAGCTGTTGTCTTCCCGGATTGTTCTCGTGTTTCACCAGTTGGTACTTTTCGTTTCATTATCATTATAATCTCAACACCATAGTGGGTGTCATTAGCGGTACTCTATAGTTAGAGAGGAGTTTTCTCTTTGTATAGTTCTTTTGTTTGTCCACGTGGTTCGTCATGTCCAACCAATTAAGATTTGCTATTCATTATCATTAATGAATAGACACCAGAGTGGGTGTCATGGTACGTCCTCGATGGTTTAGAGAGGAGTTCCCCTTATAGAGTTTTTCTTTGTTTTCATAGTTCGTTGTGGTTCATCTCGAGTTCCATAAACGAGAAAGGGACTAAACTACTGTGTGCGCCCAAGTAATATGCCACAAGGATATATAACAAGCATATAAGCAAGCCACAAGAAGCAATCCAATTTCATGCTATAGTCTTATAGTCATAGTCAAACAAAGCACACAGCACACAAGCCGTGTAACACGGCAACATACGAACCACATATGTCCATACCTTAATACTGTAGAGGTTATCTCCCCCGTTCTAGATTTCTCCCGTACAACCGCTCGCTACGTCCCTGAATTCGTAACGTGAGCGTATTAGCTTAATGTGGTCGTGCATTAACGATCACAAAATTCCTTATTTCTCTTTTTGTTTACATAATCTTGAATATTCACACAAGTACTTACCCATAATTTTCCAGGATTTACAACCCCACGCATTCACTCATTTAACTTGTTATAATTCACTACTAACCTCCCTAGAATTTATATCAATGTAGTCAAATACCTTAGCATCATTTGAGGTCTATTTTTAAGCTATTATAATTCATCTACTCATGCTATAATTTGCTTTTACAGCACCTACATAACAAAACCGACAGCTCCCAATTTGTACCACTCTTCTCCTAGCCTTCCTTTTCAATTGTCGAGCTTATTATTGACCTCTTCAGAATGTGTGGAAACTTAATTAGGTGTCTTAACAAGGTTTTAGGCTCATCTTTATACCACTACCACCTTTACAAACCTCTTGAAACCTATTTATATAGTAACCAACATTGCAGAAACCGAAAATACCAAACTTATATATAACTCCATTCAACTCCATGTTTAAGTTACTAAAACTGGTCTTTAACTTTCCCCAAGTGTTTTCTTCTCTACCTAAGTATGTTAGCAATGTTTTAAACCCTTGCCAAAACAACACAACCTTTTAAACACCTCTGAAACTTGTTTATACAGAGGCTACAAGTTACAGAATCTGAACACAAATTCCTGTGTATACTTTTATCCAACGTCGCTTTTAATGCACCAATTTGATTTCTAATTTTTCACAAGTGTTTACACTCTTAGGTAGATGTATTAGCAGGGTTCTAAGTTTATTTCTAGACCAATTCATCACTCTAATACCAACTGTTTTACTTTTAGGTAGATGTATTAGTAGGGTTCTAAGTTTATTTCTATGCATCTCCTTTTCAGTCCTTTTATTAGGTCGTTAAGCTGTCAACTAATCTTCCAACTGAGTACACCAACTTAGATAAAGGTAATAGCACTGATTTGGGTTTGTTATTAAACCAACACAACCCTCTTAAGTCATCTATAACATGGTTATACAAAACACCTGGGTTTTCAGACAACAACTGAAATCAGTAACCCAACATCTACTATCCTCTTTTCTACTTCCTTCCTTCTCGGTTCATGGGTATAACTGCCAAACCTCCCACGTTATTTAGTCACTTAGTTAAGCGTTCTTAAACTTAAAACAGCCTAAAACATACTGATAGTTCCATTAGAGTTCATTCACAAGGAATCTGAAATCTGAAAACAGAAAAGGAATAGAAAACGTGAAACTGCTGCAGTTCCCTTTATGTATTTTCTTTGTCTTTCCTTTTTGGTTCACAAGTTTGACTTCCCATCCCCCAAGTAGTTTAGCCATCAGTTCAGTGCTTTAATACCGTTTAAGCTTCAAAAACAGACCCATTATCAAGCCACTACAGCTCCTCTAATCCCTCTGAAATTTGTTTATACAGAGAACAAACATACCGAAAGCTGGATTACTGAAACTAAGAAACTAGTGCACCCAACAACTTCTCTTCCATGTTCTTCCCTGTTTGTTTACGAGTTTGACCTAGATTATCACAAATTACTTATTTACTTAGTTATGTGTTTATCATAGCTTTGCTCCCCAAAAACAGATCGACACAACTTGAGCAGCAGCTCTGAAAAACCACTCTCAAACAAGTGACTATTACAGAGCACTTAAACAGAAACTATACATTCTTTTTTTTTTGTCTTTCAGTTTCGTTCAGTAATCTAGTTCTACTTCCCCAGTCCTTGCCTAGCTACTCAGTTAACAATCTTATTACGGTTTCTAATCCTCAAAACAAAATTAATGACACAACTGAAGTTCTTTTAAACAGAAATGAAAATGTTGTAGGAACTGATGACTTCTCTTCTTTTCTTTTTTTCTGTTTGATCACGAATTTGACATTACTAGCACATTACCCCTAGGTTACTCTTACAAGCTTTCGGCAGCCATTTAACCAAGTTTTCAGTACATAGAAACTTAGGCATATTTTCGGTTTCGACTAGATAGTTTCTCCTGGTTACTTAGTGACATTGTTTCACATTTCCTTAGCATTATTTACATGTTCTAAACACCCAAACTCCCCAGAATGAAGACATACACATCAGCTTTGATTTTTATAAGATTTTCCCACACTTAGTGTAACACCCCATCCAACATTTACATACTTACAATAAACTGCAGCGGAATTACAACCTCATCACATTACTTAACTCCCTGGTGTTACACGCCGTTAGCCACCCACGTGGCTAACAAGGCTAATCCATATACATGTACCGGTCTGATGGGCTAAATTCCCGAGCAACTAATTATTATCCCTTTCCATTAACAACAACAATAATATACACCTTATCAACTATACCGAGTATTTGTAAATGTTGCCGACAACAATTTCGGTTATACACCACTGTATACATACACTTAAATGTTTACCCATGTACAACGACTACCCCGTCCTACTCTCGAACGGCTTCCAGCTCTCTGTACCTGAAATAGGAAAAGAAGAGAAAGGGTGGCCCCCAAGGGGCTCAGCACCTTTGCTGGTATGGTAATCCCGCAGCCCACATGCTACCGGGCCACGCACAACTAATTGTCTTAACATGCGGTTGATTATATTTAAATCATGCATGTAACAATAAACACACATCACATAACATTTCGCCTCAATGGGCTCAACAACGGATAATATATCCTTACTTAAAAGTTACTCTTGGTATTCATTATCCCTAGAGTGTTCTCCTCTAATGGAGCTACTTCCTTAATAGACGACACATACCCATAAAACGGGTTATCCTTAAACGCCTCTTATCACAAACTGGGAGTCATATCCATGATCCACACACTCCACCATTATACAACCTACAACATACACTACATTACAAACTTACAAACTTCAGTTTCCACGGTGCACAACATAATACGCAATGGATATTGATCACAACAAAACACATAACATAACGGAATGGTTTCTTAGGAACCGACCAAAATGTTTACACCCAGGTGAGCCTAGAGATTGTTGCCAGTCTCATGATAAGCTCGTTACATAACTCGTTACCGTCTCGTTAAATGAACGGTTAACTTAACACAAGGTGTCTCGGATATAGTGATCCAAGCACACCCGAAACAACACATAACAATAGTATGCCCCTGTGGCCCGACGTGAGTCAGTAATAGCCTTGGTTAAGCTAAAGGGAAGGTTGGGAACCAAATTGGAAAACCCATAACATACAGAGAGGATCGAACCTGCTATGACAACGACCCCCATACTCACACGCGTGGCCGGAACAGACCGGACTCCTCACTCCCCCCGTTAGCACTTATTAGAAGTTCAACTTTGAACTTTATTAAACAATCACAAACATTGGGTTAAGTCTTGTTAGACATACACAAGGGAAGAGAAGTCATACATTCACATACAACATCACACACAAACATCATAACCAACTCACGCATAGCCGTGGTTAGAACGTTCCTTAGGTCGGAAACGTTATTACCGGATACCGTTCTCTTACGTTTACCTAATAGTGGTTAACTAGCCCTTCAGCGCATTAGAGGTTACCGGTATCGGCACGTAACATACAATAACAATAATGACTGTAAACTCGTTTCATGATTTATATCATAACGTGGCAAACATACAGAAAAACACATTGGCATACAAGCCGGTGTAATCCGGTAGGACACAGGTTGCAAGAAAACCATACCTGTCACCGGAGTCCACTTATCCTGTCCATTTATGTTCCTCGAGCAATTCTCGAACAACTGTTAACATCACACGTGTTTTCATTAACATCGGGGTTTGCTTGATCATTTAATGTCAATGCTTAATTTTCCCCGTTAACTTAGTTACATAACTTAACATTTTTAACTTGTTTTACTCTCACATTTTAATACAACTTTTAACCCACTTGGGTGTCATTAAAACTCCCCTAACATGTCCTTAACATCCTTATAACATCATTACCTACCAATCCCCATCATCACATATCATTTCTTAACCTTAAACCATGTTTTTGGTCCGACCGACCCACCGTCCGACCCACAGCTGGGTCGGTCCATTACGGAACCCTTTTTACTTCCTTTGAAACTTGACCGACCGACCCATGTCCGACCCACCCTTTTGGGTCGGACCATTACCGAACACTTTCCTAACATCTAACAGAGGCTCGACCGACCCAAAACTGGGTCGGACCCCTGGGTCGGTCGCCTTCTAAACTTACCCAAACTTTGCCAAATCTCCACCAAACTTCTCCTAAGGCCTCTTAATGTGTTCTAACATCATTTGGCACTTCAAACACACCTTTAAGATATTCTTAAACACTCACAAAACTATTTTTCCTAATTCCTTAAACCTTTACTTATATCTCCACAAAATTCCTAACACTTACAATGTTTTCTCCTTATGATCTAGGTGGCATTTCACCTATAATGACCACAATACCAAGGTGTATCCTCTACACCTTATCATCACCTCTCGACTTCTTTTCTTACTAACTAAATCTCCTTTTTCACATCATACCTAAACATCACTTGTTCCTTGAACACCAACCTTACCTAAACCTTAAACAACTCCTCCAAGACTTTAATACATTCACAAACACACATTGAATTCCTAGAACTTCCAAGATAACACCTAAATCCTTGCATCACTCTAAATCACCTTAACACATGTTTTCTTCTCAAGTAAACATTTATTCACCTATAACACTTCCTAGTTCACCAAAACCACTTAAAACACTTAGAACTTCTCACACATTTTCCCAAATTTGGCCATAGCTTCTCTTGCATTTACTCACATCCAAACACTTAGGTTCTTACCTTATTTCATTCCAAACACCTAAAATCCATCAAACACATTTTTATACACAAACTTCACATATTAAGCACTACATCACAATATAGTGCATAACTTAAATTGCTTGGCACTTAGGCCCTTAAATAACATGGCTCTTAGGCCCTTAAATTGCATAACCTTAAACACTGAATTTCCCACATAATAATGCCTTTGACCTGCAAATACATACACCAAAACATATGTTCCTTTACTAGTCTCCTTGAGAACACTTTACTAGGTCACTCACCATTGGCTCCTTAGGTATTTTATCAAGCAAATCAAGCTCATTTTCCTAAGGCATTTAAACTACATTGAGATAGTTTGTTTACCTCTTTTTCCTCACAAACTTCTTCTTGTTTCCTTGTAAAACCGGTAGGGTATTTGGTTGTTTGTCAACTTCTAAACATTATACAAACAACATAATGAGTATTCAAGCTTTATGCTTCATCTCATTGTAAACCATAGTTACACATATTGTTTTAACATATTAAGGTAATTGTTTTACCTTGGAATTGGAAGAGAACTTGAACAAGTATCAAGAGAGGACTCCTCCTAGCCCTTGGAAGATTCAAATGAAGCTAAAACAAGCAAGATAATACACCATTGTGAGGTGAATTTTCGGACAACATGAAAACATGGAGGAAACATGGATTTTCTTTGAGTTTCCTTACCTTGAAGCAAAGGAGAACAAGAATATGTGAAAAGATGAGCTCAAGCTCCTTCAATGGTGAATCTCCATGGCACCAAATTGAGTTCTTGAAGATTTAAAAAGAGGGAAGTGTAGAGCTTGACCTAACTAAGACAAATATGGTCTTGGAATTTGATTTGGCCAAGGGAATCACAAGTTACAAGTGAAAGAAGATGAAGAATGAGTGTGGGCTGTTGGAAACCGATGGAGAGAGGAGGAAGAAGAAGACCAACGTGGGAAATGAGGAAGGAATGAGAGAATGAAGATAACACTTGTTTTTTGGAGATATTTAAGCTAAAAGCAATAGTACTTTTGCTTGTCATTACTTAACTTACTTATTTTGTTCAAATGTGGTGAGTCACACATGAAAAACCGGCCCCCATCTTACCTAGGGGTATAATAGTCTTTGATGACTCATTTAATTACTTATAACATTATATGTTACAAACTAGCTTATAAAAGTTACTTCACAAACTAAGGCACATAGAAGTGAAATTTTTGATTTCCCACTAATATGGCCACCCAAATGTGATACTATATAGTACACATGTTAATTAAAGAGTAATGATGGACATTTAGCCATTCAAAACTCATTTACAAGACAATTTTCAAAAACGTGCTTTAAGAACTCCTTAAAGCAATTTTGTGTTTAACTTGTTTTCAAGCTTGGTTTCTTTGGTAATTGATTTAATATGTTCATTAACATATAAATAAGGCATAGGTATGACCATTAGGCCTTATACACATTATCCCAAGCTTAGAGCACATTTTTGCTCTTATTGACTTTAGGTATTTCTTATGTTTTATTTGGTTTAACTGTCCACCAAAGTTTCTTAAGGACTTATTTAGCCTTATTAAATCATAATTAAATGTTATCAAGTCTTGGTAGGCTCTTTGGGTCCTAACCAAGTTCACTCATAGCTTAGAGCATGTTTTTGCTCAAACTGGTCTTAATGCTTTATTGCATTATTATGGTTTAAATTGTTCACTGATGTTACTAAGGCACTTTTTAGCCTTTACATACCATAATTGATATTAAACCACATATCAAGGTTTGGGGTATTTCAATCTACCCCCTTAAAAGAACTTCGTCCTCGAAGTCACACTTTTCACAGCCATTGGTGGCATGATTTACCAAGTCACCTAGCCTTAGCTTCCTTGACTACTCCTCTCCCAATTATCCAGAACAATACCATATCCTTTCGGCAACCAAAACACAAGGCTTATAACTCAGCAACTAGTTCTTACCTCATCAACGTGATAATTCAACAAACCACGCATAATCAGTTTTTTGTAGAAATTACCAGCTTAATACTCAAAGACCACTCTAGCAGATTGTTAAAGCTTTATCACATAACTTCAACCCGGATTTCACACAGATTAAGCATAGTTTAAGGTATGAATTTGGGTTACAACCTTGGGTTTCGTTCCGGTTCTGGTTAGCAATTTGACCCAGACCCTTGACTTTATAAACCATCAGCCAAGCCCAAGAAGAGGGTCTCCAGAATAGCTGCTAAAATTACCGAGGAATTGGAAGGGTTAGATGTTGTCTTATAGTGGAATTAAAACAGAGAGTGAGGCAAGAAAAACATGTCGGTTTGTGGTCTCACCATGGAACCGTATTCAAGACGGTTTGGTGATGAGTTACTGGATGATTTTTTTTGGCGTAACCTCGATGTGGTTTTCTCAGAGAATCTCATACATGCAGAAGGTTAGTCAAGGAGAGGATGTCAACATAAAGATTTTGAACATCAGAAACAGGGAATAGAGAAGGGACTAAACAAGCATGTTCTCGGTTTTGTTGCTCTTACCTTCGAGAGATCTGGAGGAAGATCTTGTTCGACGTTTTCCCAAAGAGTATACCAGTAGGCTTGCATGTAGGGGTATGCGAAGGCAGGTAAAGGAGATTAGAGGACTGAGAAAAATTTTCGAACAAGATGGACAAGGAGGAAAATAGAGGTAAAGAGGACAGAGCCGGTAACATTTACCTTGCGCTAGCACCGCAAGAGGGCTAGTGTTGTTTTCCTTGAAGATCTTCGCACACATTACAGGGGTGTTTCCAGGGGATTGCATGCATGACGGATTGAGGAGAAGAGAATCAGAAACCGGAGATTTTCGGACAGAAACACAAGGATATGGTGAAGGATGGTTGATGATTGATTTACCTTGCCGTTGGACTGTGCGGTCCCAGATTCTCAGGTCCTGGAGCGCATCGGGGAGACACTAGAAGAGAACTGGAAAGGTTGAGGGGGTTAATAATCTCGACACCCATTCACGCGAGATGGAAGAGGGGCATTTGTTTGAAAAACCGAGAAAGCAGTTTGCATGGGCAAGATGGAGAGGCTACAGGGACTTTGTTTTTGACAATAACATCGACATGGTACAAGACTGAATGAGTATGGTCCTTATATTACAATTTTACTAGCACGCGTTGGGAGTATGGTCTTTATATTATGATGTTACTGGCCAGAGTTTGTATATTTTGTTTTCGTAATGTATGCTATTTACTACCATCGTTATTGGTCGATGAGTACCCGATTTATTTTAGTTTGCATAATGCATTACACTTGTGTCGTGTAACAAAGCCCTCACATGAAATAATTTAGTTTTCTCAATTTTTGATTAAGGTGGAACCGATGAGCACCAACACTTATATTACAATGTGACTCGTTATCTCATTCACGGACATATGTATGTCCCTTAGTAACTTAGGTTATACGTTATGAGGTGTTTATATTAATGTATCAAACTACTTAAGCACTCCTTATATATTCATGATTTAATGTGTTACAATTATTAGGGGTAATTCATATTTAAACCTCCAATTTTCGGCCATATCCTTTTATAGCCCCCAAATTTAATTTAATTACACTATAACCCCAATTCCTTGCGGTAATTTATTTTTAGCACCTGAACTTAATTAAAAGCTTATAAATGCATAAATAAAATGGCCTAAAGTACATGGCCTTATTACAAACATTAGCTTATAAAATAAATTACACATAAATGCCCAAAAATGCATTAAACTCTCGGCCTTACACACATCTTTTCCTTATTTACCAATTTTCCACATAATGTCTTAAATTTGACAATTATGCTTATTAATTAGTTAGATAAATTTATTAAACCATTCCTTAATCACCTAAGGTCAAAATAAGACCTTAATATAACCATTCACTCACGGCACATATATATACATATGTATAAACACATATTAATATACCAAGTGTAGGTTTAAGTGATTTATACCTTATTTTTGCCAAGTATAAGCCTTGTTTGGCCACGGCTGTATGGAGATTTATTTTCCACAGCTTAGTTTACATGTTTTCAAACAGCAATTAAGGCATGATTAGTCTCCAAGCAAGATCGAACCATAAGAAGTGTTTAATGTCAATTTTCAAGGTAAAATTTACCTTAGAACACCAAGGCAAACACAAGTGTCTTCGGCCTGTTTTTACAGTAGGCAAAGGGTGTCAAAAGAGCTACTAAAAACAATCTTTAAACTGGTATAACTCAGATTAGAAGATGGCTAATTGTTACCTTGATTAAAATGCCTAAAATGGTGTTTTTGGCTTGGATCTGGCTATACCTTGAAGCTCTTGATATACCAATTGAATAATTATGTTAAGAAGAAGATGTTAAGGCTAGGAACAAAGTTTCACAACCGAATTTGAAGGGAATCAAAAGATATGTGCTTAAAGCACATTTTTATACCTTAAGAACAAGATTAGCTTTCTCCACCTTCTTCCCTTGTTAATGCCGAGATACACCCTCCATTTAACCTCCAAAACAACCTAAGAACATTGATGGAAATGGTTGATGCTTTGCTCCATGGAAAGAGGAAGAAATTGTGAAGAAAATGGACATAAAATGACTAATTAACCTTACCTAGGTAGCAAGGTGTTATTCTCTGTTCTTGGTGAGTTAGCCACGGTTTGGAGAAGCCAAAGAGAGGCTGGAGCAAGGTGGTGTCGGCAGGGGTTGAAGGCAAATGTGAATAAGTGAGCTAATATGCTTTTAATGACATTATTGTTACCTTTTTGGAATAGTAATAGGTGAGTCAATAAATTGACTGAATAATTGATTGGAGATTGATAATGGGTGGGGGTGACAGCTCATATGGGGCGGCAGCACATGGTCAAGGCAATGGGTGATGTTTGACCATAGTTAATATTAAGTAACCAAATGTTATTTTTGGGTACTATTCATACTTAATTGCCCATTTTGATTTTATTTTTAAACTTTGATTTAGAATTTATAATATAGTCTATCATGTCACATTAATGTTATAAAGAACTTAATATAGTCTTTACAGTGACAAAAAGTCATTATCTTAGAGCTTATACACAAAAACGTGATTTAAGGAATTTTAGTGCACACTTTGGGTTGCAGGGTGTTTCTGAGCTCTGTTTTCTTTGAGAACAGTTTTGTTGTGTTCCTTACATGATATTTGATCATGGAATCCAATTTTATATCATTTAGAGGTCATTAGACCTTTAAGGTTTTCTTAGAGCACATTTTTGCCCTATTTGACCCTGAAGCATGAAAATGCTTGTTCTTTGTGTTGGAGTGTTGTCCAACAATTGTGAAATGTTTAGTAATGTGTTAATATGCATAGGACAAAGTTTTAGGTCCTAAGAAGTTCATTTGGGTATTTATTTACCCTAAATAGTCAAAGGGTGAAATATGTTGCTTTGTGTAGACCACTGTTGTTCTCAGTTGACTTTTAAGGCATGTTTAGGCCTTAATCAATGTGATTAGATGTTTAATCCATGTTTTATTAATTTGGGGTATTTCATAGCTAGCCCTAGGTCATTCATCTCTCAAAATACCACTTAAATGCCTTAGATTCCTACCGGAATTTCGCCATAGCCCGGTTGCTTTTCTAACATTGTCCAAAACTGAATTCTTCACATAATTCATCTTAAATATAGCCAAACCACAAGGGCTCTACCTGCACACATATAGTTCCATTAATACTCATGAATTCCTCCAAATGCAACACAATACATAAACCATGAAGTGCATAGTTCTTAGGCTCTTAAATCAAGCATTAACTTACAAATGCATTAAGCACTACTACAGCTCTTCCTCCTCTCAACAATTCACACCCCAACACATGTTTTGATTTATTCACTTATTTATTCCCTTCCAAATTTATAAAAGCATTAAACTAGGCTCCAAGGTAAATTACTTACCTCTTGTTCACAAGCCTTTCCTCTTTTCACTCCCCTTCTTTCTCTTCTTTTTTCTCAGGCTTGGAAATCGGCCAAAGGCCAAGAAATTGCCCATCTTCAAATCAATATACAAGCAAGAAATGAGTTTAAGTAAAAACACTTAACCACATTAACTAGAAATGCTTAAAGCTCTAAAATTGGTGATTACCTTGAAACCCTAGGATGGGGTTTTGATCAAGAATCAAAGGGGAACTCCCAAACCACCATTGAAGACTTGGAGAATAGCTCAAACAAGGAAAATTCAAGGCATTAAAACTTGCCAAAATCAGCCAACAGAAGGAGGTGAAGAAAAATGTGCTCTTCTTTGGATATTTTTACCTTGGATGAAAGAGGAAGCTTCAAGCTTCAAGATGGTGTGCTTTTCTCCTCAAATGGCCAATATCCATGAAAATTAACTTCATCCTTTTTAAATTTTGAAAAGAGAGGATGATAGGGCTTGATGAGAGGATCACAAATATGTAGTTATTTTTGTGATTTAAGCTTGGAGCTAGCTTGGACCAGGAGAAGAAATTGAAGAAGCCATGGGAGAGGGCTTCATTTTTCGTTCCAGAACAGAGGGAAGGGAGGAGGATGGTGGGAAAGGAAGAAGGAAGGATGGGAATAAAGGAGGAAGTGAGGGAGGAGAGAGAGTAAACCCCCCCTTTATTACTTTTCCAGTTTTCTTCTTTTTACTTTTTCTTTCTTACTTTATTAGCTAATAGAGAGAGAGGGAGACTTATTTGACTAATAAAAAACCGGCCCCCTCTATATTAGTTGGCTGGAGCATTTTTCGTCTTTTACAGAAAACACTTGTTATTTTACCCGGTTCGGCACTATTCACTCACCGGGCCCGTTTTTCAGATTTTTCTCGTTTCTTTATTTTTTTAATGGTTATTAAGCTTCCATTAATACTTATTTATAGTTATATAGTCAACTATAATTTTTACGGGTCCATTTGACCAATTAATGTCACGTTTTTGGGTTTTCTCGAAAAACGTGCTTTAAAACTCCGTTAGCGTTTTAATCAATTATTTGGATTCTTTTTCTTCGGGAATCATTCCCGTACACTAATTAGGCCTAACTAAGCCTTAGGAATCCATCTCGGACACTAATGAGGTCATATATCTCTTATACTCATTTAATGCGCGTTTTACCGTTTTTCGTGTTTTACGCATTTTCTCTTTTCTTTTGGTTTTATTTTCTTTACCAATACTCTTTAGGCACCATTAGGCCTATAATAATCATATTAGAGTAATTTAATCACCATTTTTAGATCCGGGGTATTAAACTAGGTGATCATTCCGGGAGTTTCATCCCGTTCATTGCACCTTAATGTGTCCATATCAGGCATCTGCCTTACCATGTATAGGCTGGGTCACCGTTCCAGCTATCATGTTCATCCCTGAGGACTCTTAAGACATATGCGATGTCTTTACATAACAGTCAGTGCACTTCGCACGTCCTAACTCATAAACATTTCCTTGAAACGAATTCACTAATTCCTTTAGTCTCGTTAACTAACTGAACTCTTTTATTTCAATCATTCGTGGTAATCCGTTGCTCTGGTTTGACTTTTACTGCTGACCGTAGTGTGGAGTCGACTACTTCCCGTGTTCCCGACTCTACTCGTATACATATGTGGGGTCTCCTACTGATACATTACTACTTACCCGACTAACCCATAAGTAGGTCTGTCAGGCCAACAAGCCCCTATCGAAGTGCGTTCGTTCCACATTTCATTTTTGTACACTCGTAGTGTCCGTCACACGCCTAGGTGAAGTATTCTGTTGTCAAACCTCTTATATCATCCCATGATAATATGCATTTCGTGCTTCCCGAACTTAATCAAGGGAATTCCTACTACTGTACTCTTAGGCATGAACTACTTTCTCATTGTATTTAATATAGGTTCGGTCTTCTCCTTCGGGTTAATACCCTCGGGTTATCCGATTTCCGTCCAGTTATTCAAAAGTGATCTGGGTGTAACTTACCTACCGTGTGGCGCTGAGGCCGGTGTAGGTTCCCTTGTTTGATTTAAAAGAAGGTTTGAAATAAAATGGGTTTGAAAGAAAATTTGGTTTAAAGAGAGTTTGAAAGAAAAATTCTTATGGTATTACAATGTCTTCTTGCCTTAACCGAGTCTAGCTTCTCGCTGACTGGTGTATTCCCAATTACAAAGGTTAGGCTGTTAAGCCGTTCCACGGTTATGATGATGTCACTTAACTTCATGGTACTATACTAAGTACTTTGTAGTTTGTTAAAAAAATTCCCCGAACAGCCTTGTTATAGCAGCACTTGCCATGACAAGTGCACCATGTTATCTGGCTATCGGTTCAACACACACCGGTTGCGGTATTGTTTTTACCCGCACCGTATTCAATGGCCTTGTTGGCCCTTACTTTGATACTATAATTGGTAATTAATCTTCTGCACAACTTTTCATTGTCTTAGCATTATAATCATTAATTATGGCGACTCTCCCTCATTAGAGACCCTTATTTACTTAGTACTGTATCTTCTTCGTAGCCCGTTCCACGCATTTATCGTGGATACTGAGACTTGTCTCTTGTTTGGGAACTACGTTGTAGTTCCGTAATAGGTTGGTATACCGTTGGTGACATTATTTAATAATCGCGGTCCCATAGACACGCGTCTCGGGTTCCATTACTTCACTTCTTGCCTGTTGCACTGTTGGTGCGTTGCAAGCTGGTTGTTCTCGACTGCTCGGCATGTCGACCCAGGTTGTTGGAAATTCCATTCTCTTGTGCGTAGGATTCTTCATTCTTCGCTATTAAATGCGGTTAACATTGTTCAGATGGAAACCGTCTCCGGGATTCCCACTTTTTCGGAATCTACCGTATGACAGGTTCTCCGTACTTACAGAGATACTTAATAATAGCCAGATCGGGTGTTCCCGAGTGAGAGAGGACTTTCATCTCTCTAGCGTTCTTTCCCGAGCTATAAAACAGGGATTGTGGAGGGCGGGAAGAATATTGTAGGTTTCCAGTACTCAATGGTAATTCCTAACTAGCGTATCTCTCACGCTATCACTCAACCCTTAACCCAAAGTACTAAAATCCTAACTCGGTACTTCCTAAGCTCGGTATTTCCAGTCATCAGGGCGATACTTCACGCTGATACCACTTTTTGTAACACCCCAACTACAACCATACACTTGACAACCATTTGCAGCGGAACACATAACTCATCACATTACTCAACTCATTGGTGTTACACACCGTTAACCACCCACGTGGCAAACAAGGCTAATACATATACATTGTATCGGTCTGATGGACCAGATTCCCGAGCAACTACACATTACAATCTCTTTCCATTTCCAACAATCATTACACATTTACATTCCAACTGTACCAAGTATGTACAAACTAATGCCGACAACAATTTCGGTCTTACTACACCTACAATCCGTAAGTAATTAAATGAACTACCCATGCGCAAACAACTACCCCGTCCTACTCTCGAACGGCTTCTTGCTCCTTGTACCTGAAAAAGGAAAGAAAGGGTGGCCCCCCAGGGGGCTCAGCACCTTTGCTGGTATGGTAATCGTGCAGCCCGCATACTATCGGGCCACGCACAACTAATTATTGTTTAAGCATGCGGTTGATTTTATTTAAATCATGCATGGAAAACTATAAACACATAACACCTTACATACCCACAACAATGGGGCTCAACAAATCAGTCAACACATCAATACTCGTTAGATCACTCATTGTGTTCCTTAACCCTTGGGGGTTTCTCCTTTTATGGCGCTAATTCCTTGTTAGACGACACTTACCCATTAGTCGGGTTATACTTAAATTCCTCTTATTATAACCTGGGATTGATACCCATGATCCACATACTCCACATAACAACTCATATCACATTTAGCGTACATACAACATAACTTGGAGAGGATCACGTGAGGACACGTACCCCGAGATGTGAATTAGTAATCTCATTGGAGCCTAGAGAATCTTTTTATTCCCATGCTAAGCTCGTTATACAATAACTGATTGTTATACATAGAGAAAATATATTTACTTTAGATGTGTCGGATATAATATAGTTCCAAACACACCGTACACATTAACTTTACTGAGATGTGTCGGTCTCAATATAGTACCGAACACACCGTACATTTCCCCCGAATTCGACGTGAGTCAGTAAATAGCCTTGGTTATGCCTGAGGGTGATTGAAGACCAAGAAGGAAATCAAACATAAACAAAGAGGGAGTTAATGCAACTGTAAACATCAACTCCCAAACAACACGCGCGACCGTAACGACCGGATTCCTCACCTGAAATACCCTGTAATTAAAAACTGTGATTAATTAGGCTAATTATAATTTTAAAGTCTTAATTACACTTAAATAAATATGAGGGAACAAATCCCGAAGAAAACGGACCTTTAAAATGGGTTAAAAGCATAAACGAACCTTAAAGTGCGTTTTTTGAGGAAACCGGGATATCGCGACTTTAAGCGGGTCAAATAGACTCGTAACAATTTTGGTCGACTAACTAATAATTAATAAACATTAATAAAGGTTGGGAACCAATAAAATTAATTAAACGAGAAAATTCCGGAAAACGGGTACCGGTTAGTAAGAACTGTAACAACCGGGAAGTTGTGGGGTGAGAATACAAATAAACAAACTTAGTGTGTCCACTTTTGTAAATAAAAATCAAAAATTTGAGTGTGTGTGGGTGTGGGATCGATAGCCCCCCTCTCTCACTCTCTTTATTTTTCTCTTATGTGCTAAGGGACAAAGGGAATAAGTACAAAAGCAAAAATAAAACTCTCTCTCCTCACAACTCCTCCCTCACTCACGATTTCTCTCTCCCTCTATTTCTCTTCTTCCTCCTCCAAAAAACCCATGGCGATTTGGCAGCCCTCTTCTTCTCCATTTTTGAAGGATCTAAACTTGTCCAAAAATTATAAAAACCATACCATTGGAATCCCCTTGCAAAGGAGAACATCTTCCTCTTTCCAAAAATCTAAAAACTCCATTTTTGTTTTTATGGGTATCCTCCATTTGAAGATTCAAGTCCACCATTAGAAGCACCTTCACCTCCTTGTTACTTTGAGGTAAAAAGAATTTCGAAAATCCTTCATTTCTAGCTCTCATTGGCATTATAAGGATTTTCAGTTTTTGAACTCTTGGTTCTTCTTGCTCCAGCCGATTTTGGCTTCTCTTGGGGGATAGGAATCTTGTTCTTTTGCTAGTCAGGAACTTCATTCATCCATTGGGAGGTAATACTCATTTCTAAACCCTAAAACATTTAAATTCTAGGGTTAGTGCGAAAATGAATGTTAAATAGTATTGTGTATTGATATGGGTTGTAGAACTTGAGTGTGAACCCCATTCAAGACCGAGAACAAAGGAGAAGAAAAGAAGAGAAGGAAAGGAAAGAAAGAAAGAACTAGAAAGAACAAGGTAAAGTCTCTTACCTTGAACTAGTTTTGTATTGTGTAATGTAACAGTTTTTTAGTAGTAAAAATGAGTAATGTATTGAGTAATGAGTAGTAAGTATGTTGTAGTATGATAAGGAATGACATTGTAACAATTTTGAAGTTTTTAAATGAGTTTTAAAAGCTTGGGAAAACATGGGGTATTGAATGTGTATGTGCAGGAATATTATGTTGTTATAGTAGTATTGAAATGTGAGTATAATGCCTTGTATAAACAGGTTGTGAGAATGAGGAATTTTGAGCTGAAATAGTGTGTGAGCAAAGTATGAAATATAGGGGAGACTATGTCAAATTTTATCTAGGAATTTGAGGACTTAAGTGTTTAAGAAGAGGAAGTTACCTAGATAGTAACTAGGTGCAGTTGGAGAGTTAAAATGAGAAACTTAGTATTTTGAAACAGATTTGGATATGAGTTGGTGGATGGGATGTAACTAGAAGTGAACTAGTGTATTTAAGATGCTAGGAATAGCATTAGTTGAGGGAGTAATGGAGGATAAGAGTTGAGGGAAAAATCTGTAGCATAATGAAGAAAACCAAAATCTGTAGCATTAGTGTGAAGAAAAATAGTGTAAGTGTTGAAATGAGATGATGAAAATTGGTGTAAGTTGTGTAGGAATTGAGTAGCAAGTTTGGTGGATGAATTAAGGTGATTTATAACATATAAATGAGTGGTAAACATGTAGGGAAGTATTGGTAAAGATTGGGGAAGCAATGGGTAAAGAAACCAACTGAAAACAAATTTTAAAACTGAAGTACTGGGCCGGACCGGACTTGCGACCGGACTTGCAAGTTCGGTCGAGCCCAGAATTACAAAGACGGGAAACCTTCTGGAATGGACCGAACTTGCGACCGGACTTGCAAGTTCGGTCGGCCAGAAAAATTACGCAATGAAAGCTTCTGGAATAGACCGGACTTGCGACCGGACATGCAAGTTCGGTTGGACCAGAAAATTTTCCGTCTGAAACCTTCTGGAATGGACCGAACTTGCGACCGGACTTGCAAGTTCGGTCGAGCCAGAAAATTTCCCGTAATGATAGCTACTGGAATGGACCGGACTTGCGACCGACCTTGCAAGTCCGGTCGAGTAAAAAAAAATATGTTTTATTATATGATTATAGTAATCATATATATATATATATATATATATATATATATATATCATATATATGCCCATATACATATATGCATATGTATGTAATAATACACCATTGAGGAAGTAGTAATGGTAAGAAAGTAAGTAGATGAGTAAGGAAACAAGTTTAAGAAGTAGTAAGGGAAAAGAATGGTTTTATAACCAAGTATGAATGTAAAGGAGTAGCAAGTATACATTAGGAGTATTAATGGAAGAGTAAGTTGGATCATTGATCATACAATTTCATGTATGTATAGGATCAATTAGTTGAACATCGAAGGAACCGGTAGTGCGAGTATGATGGTGAACGGTATGATTTCTTCATGCCCTGTATCCTAACTTGGTTACCCCGATTTGTGTGCTTATGTGATCACCAATAAGATAAACGCACGAATCAGACTTATATTGCACTTAACTGTGTTTGAACTATTTTGTTCTTGTTGTATCTTCTTGAACAATTAGTTTGTATAATTCATGAAATGAATGAATGGAAATGAGGAGTATGTATAAGTGTTGTGTACTCGTGTATTGTATGTATGTATGGAACTGAAGTACTGACTTCTGCTAATTCCTAACATTCTAACTCCTAACTTGAGTAATGAGTAAAATGGAATGAGTAGAAGTCCGATATAGTTTCGGCCACGCGTGAGGATAAGGAAAAACAAGAGGTTGGATCCGAATCCTGGCTGTAATCTTTTCCATGGACCAATTCCCTTGAATGGGTAGCATCCTGGATTAGTGGGCCACCCTAAAGCCCGGCGGTGGGATGTAGTAATCCTTGCCCGGAGGTCATACCGACTTGACATGAGTAAAGTAAGTAAGAAGTAAGTACTGTATGTGTATTGGTCTTGACTATTGTAAGTCATTGACCTGGAGTAAAAGAGTGTTGAACACCCGACTAACCCGGGTGTGTAATGAAGCTAACATGACTTCGGTATGGAAAGGGGAATTGTATCTCCGTAATGCGGTAAGTATTCGGTAAGTATGAATGGTTGACTTGTAATGTCTTCCTTGCATGTATTGAATGTATATATACCTTGTAAAATGAATGTATTGAATTGTATTCGGTAAAGCATGTATGTATGTATGAATGAAACGAACCGCATGTACTCGACCAATTAGTTGGCGTACCCTCGCTAGCACGCGGGGTATGCGGTTATCATATGCAGCGTAAGCTGACCCCCTAGGGGGAATGTTTTTATTCTACCGGTACCCGCGAGGCGTGATGGTAGAGTAAGGACAAGATGTAATTCTTTTTGGGGTAGTTAGTAGATTGGGATGGTGTACCGAGTTGTACACGGCTAAGGCCATTTTTGAGTAGCTGGTGTACCATGTGGTACACCCATTTTTGGATAATGAATCTTGTTTGGATAGAAGGGAGAGAATGTATAAACTCTCAATTTTTGGGAATAGTCTTGGAATGTAATTCTTATACTTTAGATACTCGGTAATCAAATGTAAGTAAGTATTTGGTATTGTAAGGTAAGTGGTATGTATGCAGTTTATTCTAATCGTCGGACCGATACGGTAAGTAGTAGTAGCCTTGTTAACCTTGGATGGTTAACGGTGTTGTATCACCCGCCGGGAGTAAGTAAGTATTCCGCTGCGAGTAAGGTAATTATGGGAATGATTAGAGGATAATGAAAGGATTAGCGGTTGGGGTGTGAAAACGTATTATTTGGTTCTATACGTTAAGATCGTATTGATAATATCTTTATTCTCTTTCTTTGGTATTACAGCTTTAGAGAGCTTTCTAGTGTTTTCTCTCTTTCCTCATCTTGTGTCCCTCCCATCTCTATTTATAGACTTTCGAGAGTGAGGTCTATCTCTTAATCCTTGTACATGTGGTATTACTTCATTGGAGCCACCCTTCTAATTTTGGCACTTCTTTCCTTATAAAGCCTTCCGGCCTCAAAGTGTAAGGTGCGGGATCCGGTCATGGAGTATGGGGCCGGAACATGGGTCCTGGTCATAGAGTGCGGAGCCGGAATGTGGGACCCGATCATGGGATATTGGACCCGGATTGATGTTTGGTGCCCAAACTGGAGCCCGAACAAGGTCCTGAAGGGGGCTCGGGGTCTGGACCGGGATCTGTGGCCTGGACCACTTTGACCCTCTTGTCTTCGTCATATTCTTGTCCTTGTCATCAGTCCCACAAGTTCTACTTTTTGCTACTTAAAAAAGTGGAACTTAAAAAAAGAAAAATTGAAATTTACATTCTTCCTTCATTCTTTCTATTTTTTCCCTCCTCCTATCTTCTAGTCCCACAAGTTCTTTTTCTTTTAGCTGTTTACAAAGAAAAATGAACTTACAAAAAGAAAGTTGGTACAGTGCAATCAAAGTCCCACAAGTGTCTTCCTTCTGACAAATTGGAAATTCTGGGACATAAATCTTTGAAATGATATATCTTGATGGATGAATCCCATGACATCTTGATGGATGAATCTCCTGAGGTCCTCATAAAGAAGACCAATGGTTCCTTTAATAAGAACCATTCCCTTTTTGAAAGGGCTAAATATTTTGATGATAAAGTCTTTGCTTATACTAGCCAAAGGATGATAATTCCCTTAAAGGGAGAATAAAGATAACATATTTTCCCAACTTTGCTTATGCTAGCCAAAGGATGGTACTTGTGATTCAAGTATGGTGCGGCGTCCCACACCTAACAATGCACCCATTACAGGCGACCAGAGCTCCTGATGGGTCCAGAGATGGGTTTTTTTTTGTTGGCTCGATGGCCGGGTTTCATTTCAACCCAAAATGTTACTTTTCAAGGCACAAGTGCCTGCGGCTCGTTGGCCGGTGCTTTCTTTCAAGGCATATAGCCTGCGGCTCGTTGGCCGGTGCTTTCTTTTACTTTCAAGGCATATAGCCTGCGGCTCGTTGGCCGGTGCTTTCTTTTACTTTCAAGGCATATAGCCTGCGGCTCGTTGGCCGGTGCTTTCTTTTACTTTCAAGGCATATAGCCTGCGGCTCGTTGGCCGGTGCTTTCTTTTACTTTCAAGGCATATAGCCCGCGGCTCGTTGGCCGGTGCTTTCTTTGAATACCTCAGGGGGTGATCAGTCCCCTGGTAAAAAGTACCTGCACTTTCTTTAAAGACCTTGTTAGCTCTCTTGAGGCAGAGTAGGATATGTTGCACATGATAAATATTTTAAGATATCAAATCAGTTTGTAATTGAGCATAAATCAAGGTCAAGCTCAATAGACTCATGTAATAATAGACAAGTCTAGTAATCATGTTTAGAATCATGCATTTAGTTAACGCTGAATGAAGCATTCTATGACCAAAATACTCAAGGTGGTTTAATGAGTTTCCAACATTCTCATCATGTTCGTTTGCCAGCTGAAAACATAGGCAATAGATTAGCCTAAACACTGTCTATGCAGCAACTCAATATTCGTGACATAGTGCCCGGGAAGAGCAAGACAAGTGGGTGAGTTATGAACATTATTCCCAAGAAGCATGACCGGAGTAGGCAAGGCATTTTGTTTCCATAAGTTGGATTTCAACAGCAATATCATGATGCAATAAAACAGAATGGTGTGTGAGCGTTTTTAAGAGATTGGTCACTTTCTAGCAGGTCTTGTCGTGTTTAAGAGGTGGCACAAAGTCAAGCAAAACTGAAGCAGATATGAACCGCTTGCCAGCTCATAATAGATCACGACTAGAGGAGTTACCATGCGAAAACTTGTTTTAAAACCTTATCATGTTCTGCAATTTCAGAGAGTGTAGAAATATAGCACCAGTGCGTTTTAGATCAGCAAACAGTAGCAAAAAAGATTGCTGTACAACAGCTCCAAAAGTGCAGAATAACAGAAACGACAGTAATTAAAGGTGTTCACTGCACTAATTTTTAGTTCAAACAGACCATAATAGTTCAATAATTGCGGCAGCAAGAATACTTAAAACAGTAGTCAATCTGGGTAAAAGCTGGACTAATCTTGAAGCAAACTAGGAGAAGTTTTTCTGAGCAATAAGATAAAGTATATATTCAGAGAACTGCTGGTGTCTAAGTAGCTCTATAACAGCAGCGAATACAAATAAGGCATGAGTTCATGAAAAAGAAATAACAGCTAAACCTTATAAAGATTGGACAAAATTCAGTACTGACAATACTGCTAAACAGTAGGAGCGGAATGTATGTAATACCTCTGCTTGCACAGTTCAATTATTCCTTCAGAATAATGCACCTAATGGTGCTGATGCCTTATCTAAAAAATTGATCATGAAGTGTTCATGACAGTAAGGGTAAATGTAATGTTGTAACAAGTATTTCACTGGCAAAATTCAATAATGAAATCTCTCTCAAAGAGGCAGTTTGCATTCTTTGCTGAAAACAGACCTGCTAGTGTGTACTAAAACCAATACAATAATGCAGTCTAACTATGACCTTAATAAAGGCAATTAAGGGATGCTTTGACAGAAGCAGAAATAAACATGTCAGAGGCCAAAAAACAGCAAAGGCATTTTATCTTATCATAGCAACGTTTAAGCATATTGCAGCCAGAGTATAGTTGGAAATAAATCAACCAGTTCTCAACCAGACTTGCTCAGGTCAAACAGAAGCAAATAGTTGAAGCATGGATTTTCTGTTCGTGCAATCTGTTGAGATATGCTGCTCTACTAATAACAAAAGGCAGAGGGATAAAGGTTTTAACAAAAATTAGAATCAGATATATGATAAGCATGGTCAAAGTATAACAAAGTAATCCAATGATCTAAATTAGAGGTATGTACTGTACCAATTTTCAGTTCAAAACAGATCATAATTAGGTGCAGAAATGGAGGTTTCATACTGCTGTGTAACAGTTTACTTGAACAGAAATCAGACCAGTGGCAAAATAGATAACAAAACCTTTGTTTTAAATCTATCCAAACCACCAGTCGTAATAGCACATATGAACTTTGAGCAAAATATTTAAAGGTTCGGTACATCCACAAAAAATATTGCAGCAAAGTAAACAGGTTGATGTCAGATGTTTGAAATCAGAATAGCATTTTAATAAAGACAAATCAATTTGCTAATCGCAGCAGAGCATAACTAGAGAAGTTGTTTGTCTAAAAATTGTCAAACTCCTATCATAAAGCAGCCGTGACCTCAGAATATGAAAGCATGGAAATATTTCCTTTTTTCAGTGGTTCATTCAGACTTTAAATACTCTAACTAAGCGCATTTATCAACTGAGTACAAAAGCGAAAGGTTACTGTATAACAGCTCCCACAGTGCACAGTGACAATGCCCAGACTGGGTAACAAGAAGTAGTTCTGTCAAAGGCGTACCTCTCCGTCGGAAATGATGGACCACCACTTCAGGTTTTTATGTATCTAGAACCATGCTTTGAAGCATACTTGTCTTGCAGCCCTTGTGAAGTTTCTTTACAACTTTTACGCGCTTCCCTCGGTCTAATATATTCCACAATGGCAACCATAAAATGTCCAGCTATTTCGGTTGTGCGGCAGAACATAGTTAGGGAGGTTGCTGCCTGAAAACACTGCTACATAACAGCTTCACTTTTGGATTCTAACAGCATGAAATCGATTGTTGTAATAGCTGCAAGAAATAGTAGTTTTTAACAACTGAAACAATTCCTGAAGGGATAAATGTAGAGCCAAAGTAATGTGTATGGAACATTGGGCAGAAGTGAACGTGGTTACTCATAAATATAATTAAACATGGGTTATTTGAATCAGGCAAATAGAACTTGTAAACAGAGAACAATCTAAGGAAGATTCTGCTTATATGTAGTCATTAAAACTGCTGAAACAAGCTCACCACCAACGTAACAAATTGGATATTTATGACGTATTTCTTAGCTTTAACCGCAGAAGTTAGGGCAGCAACAGCAGCATCATGGAGCAGCAAAACAGAACAGTGTTTTAACAAAACTGTTGTCAAAAAGCATTCCAAACCGGTGATTGCAGCATAAGGGACATCACAGAGGGAATTAGATGTAGTCTATGACATGATCCGGCTCAATATTTGTAATAGATGCTTCATAATAGTAAAAACCAGGAGCATATATGGGGTGTATTTTCGTTATTTATTGAGCGACCACATCATCAACTAATCAAGCTCAATTAACAGGTAGAATCCTAAGAATTGGAACTATATAATGCATAATTTTCCTTAAAACAGATTTAAACAAAACTTGATAAAGCTAAGAAGAGGCGTGTTGTTTAAGCCATAATGCATTTTATAAATGAGGGTAAAACTAAAGCAATCTTGAAATTGATGAAACTTTGAGCATTACTAGACTGTACAAGTCATGGGTTTTCGGGCTTCGTAACTACACAGGGGAGTTCGATTACGATTGACGCAGTAGCACAGATTTTTTTGTTTAGAATGAGCAACTTTTGCGTAGCCTGGCAGCTGAAATTTTAAAATACTCCAGATAATGTATATCATGCAGGGAATAAACTTGTTCTTGATACAGACATCCAAAGTTTGATCCATGTAACACCCCAACCGCTAATCCTATGCTTACCGTCCAATCATCCCATAATCCAGAGTTACTCGCAGCGGAAATACTACTTACTACGGCGGGTGATACAACGCCGCTAGCGCCCATACGGCTAGCTAGGTCTCATTCTACTTACAGTCACGGTCTGATGAACAAATAATAACCGAGCTACTAAAACATTACTTACCATTACCGGAATATAACATGCTTACAATTCTTGGATCACGCGAGTATTAAAGTATATATTCATTTACAAACCTTCAAGCTTACCCAAAAGAATGAGTTTCTACCCTCTTCTACCGGCTACTCATCTAACCAATTCACCATCCCTTTCTATATCCAAAAAGGTGTACCCCATGGTACACCGGCTAATCCAAAACTTACAGTCGTGTACTACTCAGTACACCGATCACAATTCATTGTTTATAAACAAAAGAAACAAAAGAAATAGCTACATCTCTTCCTAGCCTTCATCCTTCTCTTGTACCTGCGTGTAGTAAAAATGGTGCCCCAAGGGGCTCAGCAAACGCTGCGTATAAACTCCGCATATACCGAGTGCTAGCTAGGGCACGCCGACTATTTGACGTCCACTAAACATGCTGTTCATTTATTTCATATGTACATGCTTTGCATACAACATACATTCGTTCACAATACATTATTCATTCCAAGGCAACAATACAATAGCACACATCTTACTTACCTTCACAAGGTTAGCCAAATTATGCATCCGGGTTAATCGGAACGCTTTTACTCTTTTACTCATTACTTACTTTTTCTTACTTACACTTACTTACTTTCATTTACTTTACTTACTCATTCTTACTTACTTACTTATACTAAAGTTAAGTCGTCGGGACCTCCGGACCTGGGGACTACTCCGTCCCACCTCCGGGATTTACTTGACTCACCAATCCGGGATGCTACCCACTTAAGGGATTTGGGCCGCGGACCAGTTTAAGAGTCAGGAATTGGAGCCAACCTCTCGTGACTCCGCATCCTTACGCGTGGCCGAAACTATATCGGACTTCTACTCATTCCAATTTAATTACCAAATTAAGTTAGATTGGTTAGCTTGTTAGGAATAAGTTAGAAGCCCAAGCACAATCAACATTCGGTCACAGTACAGTATATCATACATACACACATTCATTATCATCCAAACATTTCATGAATTATACAAACTAAATTTAAAGACAACATACAACACTACATATTCACAAGTAAACATGATAACTCCGATTCGTGCATTTATCTTATTTGGTGATCAATTAGCACACAACACACAAATCAGAGTAACCAAGATAGCATACGGGGCATGAGGAATCCATACCGTTCACCGTCGTACGTGTTTCCAAACGTCCTTCCGGTGTCACAAATCAAATCCTATTATATGTGTATACAATTGAATGATTAATATAACTATCATTAACTTAACTCATACTTACTATGTCCTTATACTTCTTGCACCTACACATTACTTACTTATTTTTCATTACCTTAAGTTTTATTTTCTTACTTAAGATTGGCATGCTTACATACATATACATATATATACATGTGGGTATACATATATATATATATATATATATAATTATTATTTAATTTAAATAATTTTTTTTGTATGACTCGACCGACCTTACCCAGGGTCGGTCCCAAGGTCGGTCGAAGTCAGTAAGGAATTACACTGGAAAATTTCAGGGCCGACCGACCTTGCAAGTCCGGTCCCAAGGTCGGTCCATTCCAGTAAGTTTCGTATGTGAAAATTTTAGCCCGACCGACCTTGCAAGTCCAGTCGCAAGGTCGGTCCATTCCAGTAGCTTACTCGACGGAAAAATTTTGAGTCGACCGACCTTACATGTCCGGTCGCAAGGTCGGTCCATTCCAGTAGGTTACAGACGGGAGAATTCTCTGGTCCGACCGAACTTGCAAGTCCGGTCGCAAGTTCGGTCCATTCCAGAAGCTTTCCTGTCTTTGTAAATCTGGGCTCGACCGACCTTGCAAGTCCGGTCCCAAGGTCGGTCCGGCCCAGTATTTGCATTTTTAATTATGTTTTCAGTCCTTTCTTTTACCCACTATTTCCCCAATGTTCCTACACTTATTCCCACATGTTCTAACACTAATTAAGCCTCCTAATACACCTTAATTCATTCCTTAACTCCTTGCACATTTCTATACTAACTTACACACTAAATTTCCAAGTTTCATTTCAACACTCACACTAGTTCTTCCTAGTTGTGTTTTGCTACAGATTTTGTTCTAACTCTCTCCCAATAGTAGCTCCCACTTCTAGTGTCATTTCTTGACTTCCTAGTACATCCCAATACATTATCTATCTCTCCCAACTTACCCTCTATCTATCTCAACCAAAATCTGTTACAACCTACCCTATTCACCTAGTTTCTAATTCACTAAGTGTTCTATTCCTATGTAAATTTTGCCATAGTCTCCCCTATATTTCTACACTCTCACCACATTGTTTTCATCCATATTTACATTATCTCACCTGTTTTCAACAACCAAAAATATACAAGCTCCCATATACAATACCAATACTAAAACAGTCATTAAAATTCCTGCACTTTACATCTCATTCCCAATCTGTTTTGGTTAGTTTTAAATGTCTTTTAAGGCTTCAAAATACTTATATCCTCTTACACATTACACTACCAATACATTACCATTTCACAATGTAAGTTTTACTCTTTTAAAATCTGTCACATACTCATTTACAAAGCTACACAAGGGTGAGTATAGTTACCTTGTTCCTTTACTAGCTTCTCCTTTCTTCCTCCTTCCTCTTTCCTTCTTCTTTCTCACCGGTTTGTAAACCAATTTTAACACTACAACCCATTCACATATGCATTTCAATACACCATTTTAATACACAATTTAACCCTAACCATTATGTAAGTTCTAATATAGGTTTTAGGGTTTAGAAAGTTCATTACCTTCCAAGGGTGCAAATGAAGCTTGGAGTGGTTCAAGAACAAGATTTCCAACTCCTTCAACAAGCCAAAATCGGCTAGGGTACAAGGAACAACAAGAGCTTAGTTTCTAAATTTCGTTTTGCCCACAAGGGCTAGAAAAGATGGAGTTTTGAGAATACTTTTACCTCAAGAGAACAAGGAGAAGAATGTGGTTCTAGTGGTGGTCTTGAAGCTCCAAATGCTCCATACCCATGGAGATGAAAGTTCTTGTTTTTGATTTTTGAAGAGATAGGAATGTAGCTCTTGATGAGAGGATTCCAATGGTATACTTTTTATAATTTTTGGAAGAGGTTAAAGGGGGTTACAAGAGGAGAGAAGTATAGTTTGGTGTGGGTGTTTTCATTTCTCCATGGAAATCGCTGGAGGAGGAAGAAGAAGAGAAAAGAGAGAGTGGGGGTGAGTGTGTTCACGTGAGAGAAGAGAATGGGGTAGGAGAGAGAGAGGGAGTGAGTGGGGTTACTTTTATGTTTTTAATTTGTTTGTCTTTTGCAAATGAAAAGAATTAATGGAGTGTGTGAGAGAGAGGGGGCCATCAGCTGGCACTATACACACACACACACAACTTCACCTTTTTATTTTAAAAGTGAACACATAAGTTTTGGTTATTTATGTTTCTACCCCACAACTTCCCGTTTTTGACAGTTTTTACTAATTTCTCGTTTTATTGATTTTATTGGTTCTAAAGTTTCACTAATATTTATTAATGATTATTTAGTTGACCAAAATTGTTACGAGTCTATTTGACCCGCTTAAAGACACGTTTTCCCGGTTACCTTGAAAAACGCGCTTTAAGGTTCGTTAGTGATTTTAATCCGTTTTAAGGATCCGTTTTCTTCGGGATTTGTTCCCTCATGATTATTTATACTTAATTAAGCTTCTAAATTATTTATTAGCCTAATTAATCACTATTTTTAATTACGGGGTATTTCAATCTACCCCCCTTAAGAAACTTTGCCCTCAAAGTTGCTCAAGGTTAATAGTTTTATAATTCTACTCATTATGCAAACCTATTGCCATAATGCATCTTACTACACCTATGAGGTGTTTACTTCATTCCACATTGCAAGCATACACTCTTCAAGCATCATACACAATTCGCATGCACACTCCAACATTTTCCATTCATACCATCACATTCACATTACACAATGCACCATGCAATTCGCAATCCACATTACACCAATACATTACACCGATACATTACACATTACACATACATACACATACGCTCCGCACTACATGTGCCATACAAAAATCTATTACAACACCTACAAACTATGCAATGCTTACCCCGAAGTAATGCAAAAGCAAAAGGGCTCTACCCCCCTTAAAAGGGGTACGACCCGTACCCGTATTGCTAAATGCTAGGCTCTCTAGTCTATGAATAACTGTGGGTACTTACCCTTCATGCCATCTTCCAACTCTCATGTCGCTTCTTCGACATCATGGTTAGACCATAGGACCTTCACCATTCGTATAGACTTATGGCGAGTGTCTCTGGTCTTCCTATCAAGGATTCTCACTGGGGTTTCAACATATCTCATGGTCGGCTCATTAGATAGTCTCTCAGGCTCTAAGACGTGAGAAGGATCAGCAATGTACTTCTTGAGTTGTGACACATGAAATACATCATGGACACGTCCCAAGTCCTCAGGTAATGCTAACCTGTAGGCTACAGCTCCAACTCTCTCGGTGATAGTATACGGCCCTACAAACTTTGGGCTCAATTTGCCCTTCTGACCAAAAAGGAAGACACCCTTCATAGGTGAAACTCGCAAGAACACTTGGTCGCCCACGGCGAACTCAAGGTCGCGTCGTCTCACATCCGCATAGGATTTCTGTCTATCTTGGGCTGCCTTCATATTGGCTCGAATCTGCTGAACTTAAGCTTGTACTTGCTCAAGGTATTCCGGTCCTATGATGACCGCTTCGCTTGACTCATCCCAACATAAGGGTGTACGGCAAAGTCTACCGTATAGAGCTTGGAAAGGCGACATCCTAATCGAGGCGTGATTGAAATGGAGAATTCCTAAACTCCCTAGCCTTCTACCCTAATCCCTAGTCAGATTCCAATTCTTCCTGTACCTCGTCGAATTACCTTGTTACTGTGTGACCGAGCCTAAGAGAGAGAGAGAGAGTCGTGAAGACGGGGACAATGCAACAGTATGTATCCTCGAATGTTCATTGTCCTTTATTGTGGGGTTAAACCCCTATTTATAGTGTTTTCGCTGCTAGATCGGGAGTTGCCAGCCTGTCTTTCTTTTTAATTGCCAGGCTGGCATTTACATAAGCAAGATATTTGACTACCCATCCGGCCGGGTCATATTCTGATCCGGCGATACTCCTTATTCTAAGCTATTCCTTCCAGTCACATGAGACTGGACGTTTTATCTTTCCTTATCCTTGTACTTTTTCCCTCTTCGTCAGTCCCACAAGTTCTACTTTTGGTTCTTTAAATGTAAAAAGTAGAACTTCTTAGCGTATCCCCTTGTTTGTTTTTTTTGTCGCTACGGCCTCTTGCTTTTCCGGCCGTCATCTCTCTTTAGTCCCACAAGTTTTTTTCTTTTCCGAGTCACGCCCCGGCCCGTGCTTAGCTCGTGCCTGCCCCTTTTTGATGTGGAACTTGTAGAGTCGTTTTGTGCCAGCGCCTCATTTCTAGGAAGGTGCAAGGTCTCCCTTTTATTTATTAACTGGGCGGGAATCGCTTTCTTCAAAGCTCCAGTCTTGATCTCCTTCAGACATCTCTCTCCCTTGCTTGCCCAGACTTCGTCGCTTCTTCTCTTGCGTCTTGCTTTCGAATCCTTCCACCTCTTTGCTTCGTCTCTGTTCCCTGTTTTCTTACTCCGATGGCCTCGTCTAGCTCGAAAAAGAACAAGGCCGCAGTGAATTTTGTCCCTGCTAAAGAGGCTATTCAAGGCACTTTTTCGCCCCAAGGGTTTCGCCCCACCTATTTGAAGTCTACCGAGCCCTTTTCTGCTGATCGAGAACCTTCTTCATCCTCCCTGGATACTTCCTCCCTTCTCTCCTGTTTAAAAGATGTCGAAGTCCCACTGGGTACTTGTATCTATCTTCCCTCTCCCGATTCACATCCCCATGATAATTTTGGACTTGGGTACGCCGTTTATGCGGATTTCTTCTCCCGTGGCCTGACTGTGCCCCCTCACCCATTTGTTCTGGGTTTTCTGATTCGGCGTTGCTGTGTACTTGCTCACCTACACCCGAAGGCGATTTATTACCTTCACGCTTATGTCCTCCTTTGTCAGGAGAACAGCATTCGGGTGGAAGCAACCGGGTTCGCCCAGTTCTACTGCACAAGGGACGATCCTGATAGCCTGACCATCAAGGCGAAGGCCGGCTTTTCCCTTTTTGACTACAAGAAGGCGTCTTCCGGGTGGAACTCCCGATGGTTTGTCATTGTTCCACCTCCAGGCCGATTTTTGGGAGTTCCCTACTGTCCCTCGATTCCGAAAGGGCAATTTAGCTGCCCCGCCTCCCCGGCGCAAGAAATGCCTATCTCGAAAATCCTGAAGATGGTGAGCAGGAAGCAACCTACGGTCTCCCAATTTTTCACTCCGGCGCGCCTGAACTCATTGAAGAAATATCACAGTAAGCTTAACTTAATCAATTTTTCTTAAGTTTTTACCTTTTTCCGTTTTCTTACTTTTTGCGTCATTCTGGTAGATTTCTTTTCTAGAGGAGATAAGCTGGGGCCCTTCAACAGTTGGAATTTTGTTAACTTCAAAATGGGCGACGAGCAAGTCAATTACTATGCGTCTATCGATGCGGCTGTTGATGCGGCCACAAGGCTCCTCGGGGATGCCTCCTCTTCCAAGAGGAAACAGAGAGGTGATAATGACAAGGGCCATTCCGGCCAGAAGAAAAAGAGGATTACTGAGTCTCCAGCCCGGTCGAGCGGTGATTTGCCAGGTACTTGGCACGTGAGTCCAGGGTCTGGGCGTCGCGTCTCTCTCCCTCTTACTCCCGATTCAGGCCAGGGATCTGTCTTTCGTGCAGGGCAGGGGACTGGTCACCCCACCCCTATTTGTGAATTGTTTCCTGACTTGGCAGGATTTTTTTCTTCCGATCCGGCCCACGGTGCTGTCTTGGAAGATACTAACCTACGTATTGCTCTTCCTTATTTGAGGGAAACTTTGGCCTCTCCTTTTTTGTACATTTTATGCTGACCTCTCCCCTTTTTTAGGTTCTCAAGACGCTCCCATAACCGTTACTGACAACGAGGTTGCTTGTGGCCTAGTCCCCCCCACTTCTGCTGTTCCGGCTTCCGGTACATAAAGACTTAGGAAGAAGACAACATCAAAACCGAAGGCTGCTTTAACGGAGGTTTCTGAAACTGAAATGGACCGTGAACCTCCTGGGACCTCAACTCCACATGATGTTCCTGGAGTCGTGGAATCAGTACCCGAGGGAGTGAAAGAATACCGTCCTGTGCCCGAGAACCCAGAACTTCGAAGCAAGCAGAGGGAAGACAAGCAAAGGGGGGACATTACTGCCTCCTCCTTCTCTCCTCCCCCTCCTGTTCAGGGGAGTTTCACCGGCTCTTCCCAGAAGGAGGGATGGCTGTACTATCTTGGGCAACCCCTGCGCAAGATCTCCTTTGACGTTGCTCGATATACCGATGCCTGGAAGGAAGCGATAAGGCTGTCCGATCATCCGGACGGGATCTTCGCCCCTCCATCCATTGTTACTGCCACCAAGGAGAAACTGAGGGCCGGGAGCGGAGGAGCTGAGGCTATTATGCGCCATTCCATTCCCATGGGAGAGGTCTTCAACCTGATGTGGCAAAGCATCTTTCGAGTAAGCGCCGTCTTCCTCCCACCTTCTCACATCCTCTTGACATTCCTTAAGCCTTTTATGTTTCGTTTCTTTAGGTTATGTCAATGGCCCAAAGCGCCGAAGTTCAGACTCGGGATCTTCAGTTTGACTTGCAACGTGAAAAAAGTCGAGCCAACAATATTGAAGCTGAGTTGAAGCAAACCCGTTCCAGTCATGATACCTACATGGATCACGTAAATTATGAGATTGACCGGAAGGTGAAAGAAAGGACAGACACTCTAAACAAGGAGCTGCGGTCATCTCGCCATGAGTGTGTTCGTCTTCGAGACGAATATGAATTGAAGTTAAAGAACTTGCGGGAAGAGATGTTCGCTCTGAGAAACCAGAACCTCCACACAGAGAGTATCCTGAAACAGGTACACTGCAAACCTTCCGGCGAAAAGGATGCCTTGATACCAAAGCATGCTTTGTCTGACTTGGAAGTTTTGTTGCGGCAGGTACAAGCTGCTCACAAGAGGGATGTGGAATCCCTTACTTCAGATAAGGTTTACTTTGCAGACCTGAATACCGCCCTTGAGAAAGAAGTCGAGTCCCTTGAGGCGGACAAAAAAGCTTTGGCTAGGCAGATCGAAGCTTTAGTGGAAGATAAAGCCAAACTTATTCAAGAGCTTACTGAACTGACCGAGGAAAAGAATGCCCTGGATGTGCAGGCTCGGACCGCTTTTGACCAAGAGAAGCAGTTCTTAATGGAAGAAAACACGGCTCTCTCTACCGGTAAAGCTGTTCTTGCAGCCGAGAAGGCTTCTCTGGAAGAAAAGGTGAAGGCTTTAGAGGAAGCCATGGCTCTCCCTCAACCCGAGAGTGCTAAGGTTCCGGCCAAAGGTGAGTCTTATCGGCCTCTTTCCTGTCGTTTCCATCCTCATGCCTTATTCTTACCGTTCTTGCTCTCTTCTCTTTTTTTTGGAAAACAGACTCTGAAAATCCTTTAAGACATGTCGAGAAGCTCAGCAATTGCATCGACAAGCTGAATGAGGAGCTTTCTGCTGCGGGTTCTGACCGCGATCTCTACCGAGCTCAGGTTTTACAGCTCGAGGAGGATGTTGCTAAGCATACAGCCTACGCCCGTCGGACCCAAGAGGAGCTGAAGAAGCAAGGAACTGTTATTGCCCATTTGAAAAAGGCTTTCAGCTCCCAAATCCGGAAGATTACGAATGTTTGTCACCAAACCATCTCTAAGTACTTTCTGAAGAGGGGGGAAGTGCTGGATGACGATTTGTACAATGAGCTGGAGTTTGACAATGTTGCTCGGAAGAGCAATTTCTTTGAAGACTTTGAGAAGTTCGGCCGTCTCCCTGGTGAGACAGTCTTTGGACCCGGCCAAGCTTCCTTTCTTCCCCCTGATAGTGGAGTGCGTCAAGGGGTTGCTGGTCCCCACCAGGCCGCTGGGAGATCTAATTCTCAGGAGAGTGTGTCCAACCCGGTCGAAAGGTCTGCTGCAAAAAAGCCTGCTCAGAAATAGATGTTTTATAGATAGAGTAGTTTTTAGTGTAGGAACCTTGTATAGTTTTACTCTGGATTACTGTTTTGGTAATGTCTTAGCGCTTTGCTTTTACCACTTCTTTTACATCCCTTAACTGTTTTAAGTTACTTTCTTATGAGTTGGTTTTATATATTTCTCATTTGGTTTTATCCGGAGCGACCGGATTTCCAAATGCTTTATAAGCCTCCCCTTTATCCATACGGAAGATTTTATACCTTCGTTCAAAGCTTTCAAGTAAATTCCTAGACATTTTAGGCACGCTGGCCGGATGGTACATTTCAAGGCGTGATAGCCTGTAGGCACGCTGGCCGGATGGTACATTTCAAGGCATGATAGCCTGTAGGCACGCTGGCCGGATGATACATTTCAAGGCGTGATAGCCTGTAGGCACACTGGCCGGATGATACATTTCAAGGCGTGATAGCCTGTAGGCACGCTGGCCGGATGATACATTTCAAGGCGTGATAGCCTGTAGGCACGCTGGCCGGATGGTACATTTCAAGGCGTGATAGCCTGTAGGCACGCTGGCCGGATGGTACATTTCAAGGCGTGATAGCCTGTAGGCACGCTGGCCGGATGGTACATTTCAAGGCGTGATAGCCTGTAGGCACGCTGGCCGGATGGTACATTTCAAGGCGTGATAGCCTGTAGGCACGCTGGCCGGATGGTACATTTCAAGGCGTGATAGCCTGTAGGCACGCTGGCCGGATGGTACATTTCAAGGCGTGATAGCCTGTAGGCACTGGCCGGATGGTACATTTCAAAAAACTTTGCCTCAAAAGAATACCTCATTTTATTGCTCTTTGTAAAAAATGCTTTTATACATAAAACTTTTTAAGGCATTCAGCATGCCAAGAGTGAGGCAACTCGCATCCTTCGCTGTTTTTCAGGCGGTAGGAGGCTCGCCCTGTTCGCTGCTGTATTATAAACGGTCCCTCCCACTGAGGCTCTAATTTCTTTGGCTGTTTTACCTCTCGAAGAACCAGCTCTCCCGGAGCAAAACCCCTTTCCCTCGTTCTTTGGTTAAAATATCTTTCCACTTTCGCTTTATCCCTTTCCATCCTAACCTGGGCCATGGCCCTGGTCTCTTCAAGCAGGTCAAGGTTGTCTTTTACCCCTTCATTGTTGTTTTCCTCATCAAAGGATTCCCATCTAATTGATGGGACTATAATCTCAGCCGGAACAATCGCTTCCAGACCGTATGTTAATCTGTATGGAGTTTCTCCAGTTGGACCCTTTTCGGTTGTTCTGTAGGACCAGAGAACCTGAGGTAGCAATTCTGCCCAACCCCCTTTTTTGCTGTCCAACCTCCTTTTTATAGCTTTGACAATTTGTCCATTTGCATTTTCTACCTGGCCGTTCGCTTGTGGATGAGCGACCGATGCAAACCTCAGATCAATCTTCCACTCTTCACAGAACGCCCGGAAGCTATTACAGTTGAACTGAGCTCCATTGTCAGTTACTATTATCTTTGGGATTCCGAATCTGCAAACCACATATTTCCAGATAAAGTCCTGTGACTTTCTTGCGGTAATAGACACCGTTGGCATGGCTTCCACCCATTTGGTGAAGTAATCAATGGCCACATAAATGAATTTGTATCTCCCAGGGGATGCTTCCGGGAAAGGTCCAATGATATCCAAACCCCACATGGCAAATGGGATTGGGGATAGTATGCTTTTTAGTGTGGATGGAGGATTGTGTATTTTGTGCCCGTGCTCTTGACATTTAATGCACTTCCGTATGTATTCCTTCGAATGCTCCCTCATTCTTGGCCAATAGTATCCTAGCCTTAGGATTTTGTGAATTATCGCCCTCTCTCCTTGGTGGTTCCCGCAGGTTCCCTCATGTAGCTCTTCCATGAGCCTTGCTCCCTCCTCTATGGTAACACACTTAAGCGCTGGTCTCGCGAATGATCTTTTGTAGAGCTGCCCTTGCTCTAGAAAGAAACGCAGCCCTTCGCCTTGTTTTTGCCGCTTCCTTCTCATCTTGCGGCAAGTTTCCGTTTTGTACGTAATCAACAATAGGCGTCATCCAAGACTTGGCTATTGTGCCTGATTCAATGGTGCACACCCGGATTTCTTCCAGACTTGAGCTCGCCTTTATTTCCATCCAGACTTTACTAGGCATTCTCTCGGCCATACTGGCCAATTTAGCCAGCGTATCGGCCTCTATGTTTTCTGCTCGGGGAAGATGTCTTAATTCACATCTCTGAAAGTTCGCCTTTGTCTCTTGGACTTTGGCCAAGTATTTCCCAAGCTTCTCCTCCTTGACTTCGTAAATGTTATCGTTCTCGTCGTGCCACTAGCATTGAATCTGAGTATATTTCCAATTCTGCATAACAAACAAAGAGGTAAGCCCCATTTTCCCCTTTTGGAGGTATGTAAAAATTTCTAAGGACACAAACGAGAACTACTGTCTTATTATAAGAAAAAACCTGTTGCCCCTAAGGCAGTGGCGACCTCCAAACCCTGTATGAGAGCTTCATATTCTGCTTCATTATTTGTTACCTCAAAGTCTAGCCGGAACGCAAAGTTAAGAGTTCTTCCATCCGGCGTTTGGACCACTATTCCGGCTCCCGCTCCAGTCTTACATCGAGCTCCATCAACTAAGACAACGTATGGGTTGGTGAACTCTCTTTGTTTTTGGGCAAAGGTTGTTTCGGTTATAAAGTCCGCCAAAGCCTGCGCTTTTATGGCTGTTCGGGGAAGAAAGTGGATTTCGTACTGGGTGAGCTCGACAGTCCAACTGACCATTCGCCCGGATGCATTTGGGTTGTTTGCTATCTGTTTTAGTGGCCAATTCGTTCTAACGAATACCCGGTGTGACTGAAAATAAGGTCGAAGCTTACGAGATGCAACGACTAATGCGAACAATATTTTTTCGATGTTGGTGTACCGGCTTTCTGCTGGAGTTAGGATTTTTCCGGTGTAATATACTGGTATCTCTTTTCTCTCCTCCTCCATTATTAGCACAGCCGCTACCGCCCACCGCCCAATCCGTAGCGGACAGATAGAGATACAAGTCTTGACCGGGCGCCGGAACACCCAGTTTTGGCAATTCTTTGAGCATCTCTTTGATCCTTTCAAAGGCGTCCACACACTCTTGACTCCACTGGAATTTCTTGTTTTTTCGTAAAATACTGAAGAATGGAATTGACTTTTCTTGGAGTTTTGAACAGAATCTTGCTAAAGCCGTGAGTCTTCCGTTCAATGCTTGCACATCTTTAATGTTCCTTGGTGGCGATAGATCGAGGATTGCTTGGGTTTTTTCGGGATCCACCTCAATTCCCCTTTGCCCAACGATAAAGCCCAAGAACTTTCCTTTTGTAACTCCAAATACACACTTTTCCGGATTCAGCTTGATTTGGAATCTGTCTAAGGTATCAAAGGTTTCTCTTAGATCTTCCATATGCTGTACCCAGGAATTACTCCTTACAACAATATCATCAACATATGCCTCTACATTCCGAGTCAACTGTTGTTTGAACACTTTGTCTATCATTCTTTGGAAGGTTGCACCTGCATTTTTTAATCCAAAAGGCATCACCTTGTAACAAAAGGTTCCGGCCGAGGTAATGAAAGATGTTTTTTCCGAATCATCTTCATTCATCCTTATTTGATTATATCCTGAGAACGCATCCAAGAAACTTAAGACAGAACTTTGAGCCGTTGAAGCAACCAACCTATCTATTGATGGTAATGGATAAAAGTCTTTAGGGCATGCTTTGTTTAGATCTGTGAAGTCCACACACATTCTCCATTTACCATTAGATTTTCTAACCATTACAACGTTGGCTAACCACTTGGGATAAGACACCTCTCTGATGAATCCGGCTTTAAGCAGTTTTTGCACCTCAGCGCGTGCCGCAAGGTCCCTTTCTTCTCCTATTATTCTTCTTCTTTGCCGGATGGCTGGGTGCTTCGGATCCACTCGTAGGTCATGCTGGATAACGCTTGGGTCTACTCCTGGCATTTCGTCCGTACTCCAGGCGAAAGTTGTCCTTCTTTTTTCCAGGAATCTCATCAGGTGAGTTTGTTCCCCACTGCCGAATGCATTTCCTATTTTAAAAAATTTAGAAGGGTCAGTTTTTAAGTATACCTCTCTTGGTGACTCTTTAGAGGTTCCACAGTCTCCTGTTCTTTGATCCGGCTCTGGCGGGAAAGGGAGCTTTCCTTTGAATTCCTTGTCCGACCCCACTGTTTTGACCATCCCTTCTTCCGGCATTCCCTCCATGATGCGGACTTCACATACTCGAGCCATCTTTTGACTCCCCTTTATGGTTACCACCTTTCCAGCCTTGGTTAGATACTTCATCTTTAGGTGGTGAGTGCTGCATATTGCTTTGAAAGCATTAATCCCTGGTCGACCGAGATACATATTGTATCCGGAAAGTCCTGGTACAATGAAGGCTGTGAGCTTTTCAGTTCTTCGTTCATCTCCCAACCCTAATGTCATGGTGAAGTCTATGCTCCCTGAAGACTTGGTAGAAACGCCCCCAACAAAGCCTCCGAGGACCGCCGAATATGGTTTAATCTTACTTTCTGGAATTTCCAATTTTTTAACTGCCTCGGCAGATATGACATTCGCTCCAGCCCCGCTATCTATCAAGATCCCTTCCATCATCCTGTCATTCACTTGAGCCCGAATGACCAGTGGATCATTGTGAGGATATAACACCCCTTCTTCGTCTTCATCTGTAAAGAAAATCTGGGGAAGATTCTCTCGTTTGGCGATTTTTCTTTCCGGTAGTTCCTGATGTACCGCATGAATATGTCTTTTCCTTTCGTTTGGGGGTCAACGGTCCTACCTCCGAAAAGAGACCTGAGAATTTACTTAAGAGAAAAAGTTTATTAGATTTCTATTTTTTTCTGAAAGGGAATCACCGGAAAAATTTTTACAATATTTGCCTGTTCTGACAGGAAGAGAAAAAAGGCCGATTACACAGAACGATTACACAGCTCTTGTCTTATTACCGACATGACTGGTCTTACCTAATACTAGGGAAACAAAAACTTCTCCATCTTCTTACAAACCTGAGATCATACCGACTGATTTGCCGTGGTTTAGCTCAGGGTGGATCTCTTCTTCCTGGTGATTTCGAGATTGATTTTGCCTGCCGTACTGCTTCTGCTGGCCTGCCGCCTGCTTTCCCTTGCTCTTCTTTTCTTCCTCGATGATCTTAACTCTTTGGCCAGAGTGGCACAATTTGCGGTTCTGTGACTTTTGCAGCCATGATATTCGCAGAAGGCTACCGGAATCTCCCCTGGATAAGGCTTCTTTGGTGGGGGTAGATATCCTTCTTTGACCGCCGCCGCATACCTGCCCGGATCAATCTGAACAGCGACCCTGGCGTTCTGAAACTGAGGTCCCTGGGATGGAGTCTTGTAGTAAGGCTTGTATCTTGAGCCTCCCCCGATGAACTCCCTGATACGCTGCCAGATGAGCCATTCCCATTCTGCCCCCCTTTTTTATCGTTAACCGCCTTGAAGCTGTTTGCCAAATCTCTGGCCTTATTTTCCGCCACTTCTGACTTTAGAAACTCATGAATCATTTCAGCCAGCTCTCCATGGGTTTTTGGGGCTTTCGTTGCGATCTTCCCGGCAAGTCTTGGTTGTGCTAGCCCGTTCCCGAAAGCCTTGATTAGAATCTTCTCATCAATGTCGTCAATTTCGGCTACCTGCTTATGGAACCTTTTCACCTTCACTGAATTCCTTCACCGTCTCCCCCTTTCGCTGTTTGAGATCCATTAGTTCTATTGTTTCTTTCTTGATCTTTTTGCTTGCAGCAAAATATTGCTGGAACTCCTCAGTCAATTGCTTAAAGCTTGAGATCGACTGCGGGGGTCTTGTTGAGATCCAGCCGAGTGCCCTCTTGGATAATGTTCCCGGAAACAGATTGCAAAGAGCGAGAGAACTTATCCCCTGCGTATTCATTGCGAACATAAATTTTTTAACGTGAAGAGCAGGGTCGCCCGTTCCATCGTACTTCTCCACCGTTGGCGCAACGAAGTGGGGAGGAAGTTTCGCCTTCCTGATTCTCTCGGAGAAGGGATAAAGTGTCATGTCAATCGAATCATCCTCCTCGATCTCTTCGCTGACGATCAGAGTTTTTCTAGCTGCTCTTTTTTCCGGCTGTTGCTCGCTTCGGAGCCGCGTTCTTGAGCGATTCAAGCGCCTCGGTCATGTCCTCCCATTTCTTCTGGTATTCCACATCTCGCTGCATCAGTTCCTGCTGCAAGACTTCATTCCCTTCCACTATCCTTTCATCAATGGTCCTGACTAAGCTCTTTAGCATTTCTTCCAACGCTTGCTTGGAGATCGTGTCTCCAGCCTCCGCTCTGTTATCTTCAGTCACTCTCACATTGTTGATCTCGCCATCAGGTCGGGGTGTCTTTCTTGTTCTTGGGGCCATTCTTCCACGCGCGCGCTCCTCGCTTTCACCTGCAAAAGGCACAACCTCAAAGTTTCAGGATTTCATTGTTTCGTTCATCATCAAACTACCTCCGGTGGACTCGTGGTTGCTAAGAAAGATCTTGAGCCATTCGTTTCCCACAGACGGCGCCAAAATGAAATGGAGAATTCCTAAACTCCCTAGCCTTCTACCCTAATCCCTAGTCAGATTCCAATTCTTCCTGTACCTCGTCGAATTACCTTGTTACTGTGTGACCGAGCCTAAGAGAGAGAGAGAGAGAGTCGTGAAGACGGGGACAATGCAACAGTATGTATCCTCGAATGTTCATTGTCCTTTATTGTGGGATTAAACCCCTATTTATAGTGTTTTTGCTGCTAGATCGGAGTTGCCAGCCTGTTCTTCTTTTTAATTGCCAGGCTGGCATTTACATAAGCAAGATATTTGACTACCCATCCGGCCGGGTCATATTCTGATCCGGCGATACTCCTTATTCTAAGTTATTCCTTCCAGTCACATGAGACCGGATGTTTTATCTTTCCTTATCCTTGTACTTTTTCCCTCTTCAGTGATAACTGTTATTATACGAGAACTCGATAAGATGAAGCTTATCTAACCAACTCCCCTGAAAGTCTAAGGCACATGCTCGAAGCATGTCCTCTAGTGTCTGGATGGTCCTTTCTGTCTGACCGTCGGTCTGAGGATGGAAGGCGGTACTCAACTTCAATTCTGTACCAAGCGCTTCCCCTGTAGCTCTCCAGTATCTCGAAAGAAATCTGGTGTCGCGGTCAGATACAATTGTTTTCGGGACTCCGTGATGTCTGATGATCTCCTTGTCGAATAGCTCAGCTAGCTTTACTACCTTCCAGGTGTCCTTCATCGGTATGAATCTGGCAACCTTGGTAAGGCGATCGACTACAACCTAGATCATGTTGAGTCCTCCCCTAGCAGGTGGGAGTCCTACAACATAATCCATGGAGATATCATGAAATTTCCACTCCGGAACTGGCATCGATTGTACCATTCCGCCCGGTCTACGATGTTCAAATTTCACCTTTTGGCATGTTAAGCATCTCAATACAAATTCGGTCACATCCGACTTCATCCCAGACCACCAGAAGGCTCCTGGATGGACTGACAATGTGGAACTGTGTGACTCTCGCAGGATGCGATCCCTTAGCTCAGCATTGCTTCGGGGGACGCATAGCCTGCCATTCAACCGAATCAAACCATCTTCATGTAGCTTGAAGTCATACTTCTTCTTCTCAAATGTACCATTTTCGATCTTTTGTCTGCTTTCGGTTAGGTAAGGGTCGCTCAACTGAGCATCTCGCACCTCGTCAACCAAGCTAGAAGAAGCGAGTAGCGAATGGAGCGAGTGTGCTCGACGGCTCAGGGCGTCGGCTACAATGTTTGCCTTCCCTTCCTTGTACTGCAAGTTGATGGCGTAGTCTTAAAGAAACTCCATCCATCTTCTTTGTCTCAAATTCAGTTCTTTCTGTGTGAATACATACTGTAAGCTCTTATGGTCGGAGTAGATGGTGATGCTTACCCCATAGAGATAGTGTCGCCATATCTTCAAGGCGAAGACAATGGCACCTAACTCTAAGTCGTGAGTCGGGTAATTCTCCTCATGCTTTTTCCGCTGGCGGGAGGCAAAAGCAACAACCTTGCCATGCTGCATGAGTACGCATCCCATTCCTTTGCCTGATGCATCACAATATACCTCAAATCCCTCTGTGCCCTCTGGAAGAGTAAGGATGGGCGCTGAGGTCAATGAGTCTTTTAGTTTCTGAAATGACAACTCGCACTCGTCTGTCCATACAAACGGTGCATCTTTCTTCATCAATGTAGTCATGGGCTTAGCGACTTTCGAGAAGTCCTTTACAAATCTGGTAGTAACCGGCTAGACCAAGAAAGCTCCGAATGTCTATAACAGTCTTAGGTCTAGGCCATGATCGTACAGCTCCTATCTTAGAAGGGTCAACTGAGATACCTGCGCTCGAGATGACATGACCAAGGAATGATACCTGATCTAGCCAGAACTCACATTTGGAGAACTTCGCATACAGCTGATTCTCGCGCAGTGTCTCTAGTACTTTTCTCCAATGGATTTCATGTTCCTCTGATGATTTGGAGTATACAAGGATGTCGTCGATGAAGACAACAACCGAAGTGTCTAACTGCTCACTGAATAGTTGATTCATGAGGTCCATGAATTTAGCTGGTGCATTTGACAAATCGAATGGCACCATTGTGAATTCGTAGTGGCCATATCTGGTACGGAATGCTGTTTTCTCAATGTCTTGCTCTTTGATTGCAATTTGATGATACCCAGAACGGAGGTCAATCTTGGAGAAGACTGATGCTCCTTTCAGCTGGTCAAATAGGTCGTCGATGCGTGGCAATGGGTATTTATTTTTGTCTGTGACAGCATTCAACTCGCGGTAGTCAATGCAAAGTCGGAGACTACCGTCCTTCTTCTTCACGATGAGAACCGGTGCTCCCCAGGGTGATACGGTCGGGCGTATAAACCCTTTGTCGAGAAGATCGCGCAACTGCTCTTTCAACTCTGTCATTTCCATAGGTGCCATGTGGTACGGTGCCCTAGGAATGGGACCGGTACCTGGCAAAAGATCAATTTCAAATTCCACTGCTCTCGGTGGTGGCATGCCGGGTAGCTCCTTAGGGAATACGTCGGGAAATTCGGATACAATCGGTACATCATCACTGAACTCTGGATCTCTCTCCAGGTCTTGTACATAACACAGATATACTTCTTGGCCCTTTCTGAGCTCCCGGTACATAGCCATAGCAGATATAAGTGTGGTCGAAGGCTCTCTCGGTCTCTGACGGTAAGATACGGTAACCCCAGAAGGACTCTTGAGCAGCAATCGATGCTCGGCACAGAGGATTCTACCCTTGTTCCACTCCAACCAATTCATTCCGATGATTAAGTCGAATCCCAATCCATTGAATTCGATGAAGGAAATGGGAAACGATTCGCCTTTGATTTGGATTGTGGCTGATTGATAATACTTGGTGCACTTTACTCGCTCCTTCGATGGGAGAGTAACCATGAAGTTCGGTAGCTCATCCGCATCTAGCTTCAACCTCTTCACAAAGGATGGTGATACGAAAGTGTGAGAGGCGCCGGAGTCGAATAATACATTGGCATCAATGCCATTTACTGGGAATGTTCCCGTTAAGATGGTGCCGCTTCTGCCGGCTTGTGCTTCGGTGAGGATACTCAGAATACCTTCGGTACCGAGTCCACAACCTATTGAATTAACAATTGGATAAGTATTGATGGTGGACACAAGTGGAATTAACTCAACACTGCTCTTTATTGATAAACCAACCATCATACAGACCGTGTCTCTAATACACGTTACTAATAGATTACATGATACTATAAATTTAATACTTCCTAAAGGTAAGGTTCAGGCGTCCTGGTTTCATGTGTGTGGCATTGATTATTGCCGACGGTGCCATATTCAACTTGATCTTGTTGATCCCGTGATACAGCATCCTAGAGTTTCCACCCATGATTAGGACATCTCCTGATCTCAATACCAATTTCTGTGCGAGGTCCACACGCTTCTGCTCGCTATACAAAAATACGGCGTCATCACCAATGGACCAAGACACTACGGGCACTCCTTGTTCAAGAGATTCCGTTGTCTAGTCCTTGTCTTGGTGTAACCCAAGTCGTCCTTCTTTCTCATAGAAGTTGACGATACAGAGGTCCGCTTCAAGTGCGGGGATCGGTTCATGTTTGCATTGTTGTGCAAGTTCTACTGCTTGTGTGACGAGTGTCTGAAACTCTGGTGGTATTGTCGGTGGCGTCGCTCCATCTTGTGTTCGTGTCTCCTGGTATGTCTTGGTATAAGGATTCCAGTCCTTTCCCAAGCACATCATCTTCAGCTTCATCTTCGCTCCACCGGGGAATTCGAGTGTATAAAATCCACCTTGACCCGTTCCTAGCTCGTTGCATCGTCGGGTGATTGAAATTTGCGCTTCGGGTGTCAGGTATCCCCTTAATAAGATCATACCTGGTTGGATGACCTGACACTGTTCGTTGGTGTAGTAGTGGTTGGTGATGTCGATCTCTTCTTGGTTCAGGTTTACCGGTATCGGATAACAGATACTAAAGCTTCCTATGGTTATAAATTTCATCTACGGTGAGTACTAGTTTCAACTAATTCATTTCATGCTCAATACACGCTCCAATTCATTTACTCATGCATTCATTCAAACAGTTGCCCTACTACTTAGTCATGCTACTTCAAGGATTAAAGGTTTAGATTAATTACCTGGGCCGGATTTAGAACCGGACCCATCACGGTCTATGACATGAAGGACAGGCTGCCTCTGAGGCGCACCCCTCTGAGGTCCCCGGGATCCCTGTCCCTGTGGTGCCTGCTGGGCTGGTGCATCACCAGATGCAACCTCCTTGCCTTCCCTCTGCCTGTAGCTTTGGTAGTTCCCTTTTGGCTTTGCATTCTCTGGGCACTTATTGGCCGTGTGTCCTGGTTTCTGACAGTTGTAGCATTTGATTTCTCTCCCATAGCAGTCCTTGCCGGGATGGTCTTGGTTGCACTTCCTGCACACATAGGTGTGGCCATCGGAGAAGGTTTTGGTGGAACCGGAGCCAGAACCTAAGGTGTAGAGGGTTAGCACATGTGTGCGTGGATATACTAGATATGATACTGATACAAATACGAATTAGAAATAGAAGTTTACCCTTAGGTGGGTATGATCTCAGTGGCTTCGCTGCCACCGGTGCAGATGAGCCGAGTTGAAGAAGTTCAGCCGGTTTGCCCTGCTCAGCATGGGCACTGCTTTCACTTGGGAATTTCTTTTGGGATTGCTGAATGAAATTTCCCTTCTTCTTTTTCCAGCTTTTACCCTGGTTCTGCTCCTCGCCATTGGTGTTCTTGTTGTTGGTCTTGCGCTTCAGCGCGGTTTCTTCATCCCTTAGTTGGCAAGTGATTTCAACGCGAGAAGCCGCGTGATAACACTCCTGAAGTTTCAGGTATTAGCCGGGATTCTTATTTAAGAAGGATAAGGAAAGATTCAAAGAATTCAAGGAATTTAAAGAATTGAATTGATACTAAGGGTTAACCGATATTTACCTGAATGGAGGTAAATCGAGTGTAGCCCATACCGTACCGAAGGCGATGGCTCAGACCGCCATAGAAGCGATCGACCAACACCTGGCCGGTGTATCCTAGATCAGGGAGAAGACGGAGGATAGAAGTGAAAGTGCGGTAGTATTCATCCACAGACATCTTGTCTGTCATCTTCAAGGCGTCCAGCTCTAGCCTTTTCTTTGTCTTTACGTGCTCCGGGTAGTACTTGGATCGGAGGAGAGATGCAAAAGACTCCAAATCGAATGTGGGGTCGCTGACGTGCTCATGCTTGATTAGCTTCCACCAATCCATAGCAGCATCCTTCAGATAATAAGCAACAACTCTGACTCGAACTCCAGCAGGAGCTTCGAGGGTTTCGAACGCCGTCTCCATCTCGAAGATGTAGGCTTCGAGCTTAGCCGGATCACTCTCGCCCCTAAAGCAAGGAGGGCGGAGTTCCGCTACAGCTTTTACCCAGTTCGCTTCTCTGGGTGGCGGGGGAGGGATTGGCCCCACTTGAGTTTGTTGGTTTTGCTGAGTTTGTTGCATAGCTTGGATTACTTGTGGTAGCATCTGCGCTACCGTGGCGGCGACGATCTCAGCTATCGTCTGTGCGCCGGGTCCGTCATTGCCCCCTTCTCTAGGGCGACCTGGACCTCTTCCTGACATCTGAAGATTTAGCAGTTACATTAGGCTCCGCAAGATATGACTCAAAGGTCTTGGAATTTGAATAAGGTATCGTTCCTAAGAACATCAAAGGTATCCGTTGTTAACAACGGTAGTTCCTAGTTAGGTTTCTAAGTATTCATCTTAAGACGGTTGAAATCCTAACTCGGTAATCCTCTATGCTCGGTACTATGGACATCAGAGCGTAACTACGCTCTGATACCACTTTTTGTAATACCCCAACCGCTAATCCTATGCTTACCGTCCAATCATCCCATAATCCAGAGTTACTCGCAGCGGAAATACTACTTACTACAGCGGGTGATACAACGCCGCTAGCCGCCCATACGGCTAGCTAGGCTCATTCTACTTACAGTCACGGTCTGATGAACGTAATATACCGAGCTACTAAAACATTACTTACCATTACCGGAATATAACATGCTTACAATTCTTGGATCACCGATTATTTAAGTATATTCATTTACAACCTTTCAAGCGTACCAAAAAGAATGGTTTTACCGGCTAATCATCTATACCAATTCACCATCCTTTCTATATCCAAAAAGGTGTACCCCATGGTACACCGGCTAATCCAAAAGCTACAGCCGTGTACTACTCAGTACACCGATCACAATTCATTGTTTATAAACAAAAGAAGCAAAAGAACTAGCTACATCTCTTCCTGGCCTTCATCCTTCTCTTGTACCTGCTTGTAGTAAAAATGGTGCCCCAAGGGGCTCAGCAAACGCAGCGTATAAACTCCGCATATACCGAGTGCTAGCTAGGGCACGCCGACTATTTGACGTCCACTAAACATGCTGTTCATTTATTTCATACGTACATGCTTTGCATACAACATACATTCGTTCACAATACATTATTCATTCCAAGGCAACAATACAATAGCACACATCTTACTTACCTTCACAAAGTTAGCCAAATTATGCATCCGGGTTAATCGGAACGCTTTTACTCTTTGATACTCATTACTTACTTTTTCTTACTTACACTTACTTACTTTCATTTACTTTACTTACTCATTCTTACTTACTTACTTATACTCAAGTTAAGTCGTCGGACCTCCGGCCCTGGGGACTACTCCGTCCCACCTCCGGGATTTACTTGACTCACCAATCCGGGATGCTACCCACTTAAGGGATTTGGGCCGCGGACCAGTTTAAGAGTCAGGAATTGGAGCCAACCTCTCGTGACTCCGCATCCTCACACGTGGCCGAAACTATATCGGACTTCTACTCATTCCAATTTAATTACCAAATTAAGTTAGATTGGTTAGCTTGTTAGGAATAAGTTAGAAGCCCAAGCACAATCAACATTCGGTCACAGTACAGTATATCATACATACACACATTCATTATCATCCAAACATTTCATGAATTACACAACTAAATTAAAGACAACATACAACACTACATATTCACAAGTAACATGATAACTCCGATTCGTGCATTTATCTTATTTGGTGATCAATTAGCACACACACACAATCAGAGTAACCAAGATAGCATACGGGGCATGAAATCCATACCGTTCACCGTCGTACGTGTTTCCAAACGTCCTTCCGGTGTCACAAATCAAATCCTATTTATGTGTATACAATTGAATGATTAATATAACTATCATTAACTTTATTCATACTTACTATGTCCTTATACTTCTTGCACCTACACATTACTTACTTATTTTTCATTACCTTAAGTTTTATTTTCTTACTTAAGACTGGCATGCTTACATACATATACATATATACATGTGGGTATACATATATATATTATATAATTATTATTTAATTTAAATAATTTTTTTTGTATGACTCGACCGACCTTACCCAGGGTCGGTCCCAAGGTCAGTCGAAGTCAGTAAGGAATTACGCTGGAAAATTTTAGGGCCGACCGACCTTGCAAGTCCGGTCCGAAGGTCGGTCCATTCCAGTAAGTTTCGTATGTGAAAATTTTAGCCCGACCGACCTGCAAGTCCGGTCGCAAGGTCGGTCCATTCCAGTAGCTTACTCGACGGAAAAATTTTGAGTCGACCGACCTTGCAAGTCCGGTCGCAAGGTCGGTCCATTCCAGTAGGTTACAGATGGGAGAATTCTCTGGTCCACCGAACTTGCAAGTCCGGTCGCAAGTTCGGTCCATTCCAGAAGCTTTCCCGCCTTTGTAAATCTGGGCTCGACCGACCTTGCAAGTCCGGTCCCAAGGTCGGTCCGGCCCAGTATTTGCATTTTTAATTCTGTTTTCAGTCCTTTCTTTTACCCAGTATTTCCCCAATGTTCCTACACTTATTCCCACATGTTCTAACACTAATTAAGCCTCCTAATACACCTTAATTCATTCCTTAACTCCTTGCACATTTCTATACTAACTTACACACTAAATTTCCAAGTTTCATTTCAACACTCACACTAGTTCTTCCTAGTTGTGTTTTGCTGCAGATTTTGTTCTAACTCTCTCCCAACAGTAGCTCCCTCATCTAGTGTCATTTCTAGAGTTCCTAGTACATCCCAATACATTATCTATCTCTCCCAACTTACCCTCTATCTATCTCAACCAAAATCTGTTACAACCTACCCTATTCACCTAGTTTCTAATTCACTAAGTGTTCTATTCCTATGTAAATTTTGCCATAGTCTCCCCTATATTTCTACACTCTCACCACATTGTTTTCATCCATATTTAGATTATCTCACCTGTTTTCAACAACCAAAAATATACAAGCTCCCATATACAATACCAATACTAAAACACTCATAAAAATTCCTGCACTTTACATCTCATTCCCAATCTGTTTTGGTAAGTTTTAAAATGTCTTTTAAGGCTTCAAAATACTTATATCCTCCTACACATTACACTACCAATACATTACCATTTCACAATGTAAGTTTTACTCTTTTAAAATTTGTCACATACTCATTTACAAAGCTGGGTGAGTATAGTTACCTTGTTCCTTTACTAGCTTCTCCTTTCTTCCTCCTTCCTCTTTCCTTCTTCTTTCTCACCGGTTTGTAAACCAATTTTAACACTACAACCCATTCACATATGCATTTCAATACACCATTTTAATACACAATTTAACCTTAACCATTATGTAAGTTCTAATAGGTTTTAGGGTTTAGAAAGTTCATTACCTTCCAAGGGTGCAAATGAAGCTTGGAGTGGTTCAAGAACAAGATTTCCAACTCCTTCAACAAGCCAAAATCGGCTAGGGTACAAGGAACAACAAGAGCTTAGTTTCTAAATTTCATTTTACCCACAAGGGCTAGAAAAGATGGAGTTTTGAGAATATTTTTACCTCAAGAGAACAAGGAGAAGAAGGTGGTTCTAATGGTGGTCTTGAAGCTCCAAATGCTCCATACCCATGGAGATGAAAGTTCTTGTTTTTGATTTTTGAAGAGATAGGAATGTAGCTCTTGATGAGAGGATTCCAATGGTATACTTTTTATAATTTTTGGAAGAGGTTAAAGGGGGTTACAAGAGGAGAGAAGTAGAGTTTGGTGTTGTAACACTCCTACATCGTACTTCACAACTAAATGAAATCGCAGCGGAAATAAATAACTAAACAATAACTAAATGCTTCGGTGCTACAACGCCGTCAACCACCCACGTGGTTGACAAGGCAGAATAAATACAAGTGTACCGGTCTGATGATCAAACTCCCGAGCATAGAACCAAAACCATTAATACATCATATACAATACCGAGTATTTAATTACATCCTTTCACTGTAAACTTCCAATATACCGTCATAGTAGTTTCAACAGAATCAAAATACGATGCCACGGGAGCACAGGCGCATCCCGGGCTCAACATCCAAAATAAACCAAAATATAACTGCAGCCTAGATCCTACAGCCACTCTGCTTCCTCGATCCTCATCCTGCAGTAAAAAATATGGAGCCCCCGAGGGGGTCAGCAACCCTTGGCTGGTATGGTTAACGCGCAGCCCATCGGCTACCGGGATACGCGCAACTAATTGTCATGATAACATGGCATTCATTTTAAACATAACATAACATAACATAATATGTGGCATAGCATCAATAGTGCATAGCACAACATCACATACACAGTGGATACTCTTTCCACAACAACAAACCAAGAAGGTTAAACAACATAAGAGCCTAGAGAATGGTTCACCCTCATGTTAAGCTCGTTACACACACTCATTACCGTTCTTTTATTCGAACGAGTAACTTAAGTCTTAGATGGTTCGGATATAGTGACCCGAACACACCACACAAACACATGTTCCCACTAAACCGATCATAAGTCAGAATAGGTAAGCTTTGGAGGAAGCTAGCAGGAGGTCGAACGCCAAATTAAGGAAAACAATCTTAACAACATAAGAGTCGAATCTAATTCAGATATCTACTCTTAACTTACATGCATGACCGGACAACCGGATTCCTCACTTCCCAGTTAGCACTTGTTAGAAGTTCACGGTGGAACTTAACAAACAATACACACAAGTGGTAAGTCATGTTAGACACTCACAAGGGAATTGAGTCACATCACAACATCACATAATATGAACAACGTAAACTCATTACATGTTTTAAGTCTCATAACGTCATAAACATACAGAAAAACAAACAACACACAAGCCGTGTAAACCGGTAGGCGACAGATTGCAAGAAAACCCTTCCTTGGTCCTTCCTCATTTGTTTCCACCGTAGGTCACTCCTATACATGATTCAAGAATGTCGGTTAATTAACTTACTTAACTTCAAATTTACTAAGTTTTAACATGATTATTTGACGTGTTTAAATGTCTAACTTACCCTAGGATACCTTCATTATACCCCCTAGGGTTAACACATAAGTCCCATTCTTTCTGTTTTTTTTTTTACAAGTTTTGGTCCGACCGACCTTACCGACCGAAATACCCAAGTTCGGTCCATTCCAAACACATTTCCGTCAAAAGTTTCTACTCCGACCGACCTTGTAAGTTCGTCGCATGTTCGGTATCCATTCCCGAGATTTTCTCTTCCTTTGAAAAATTCAGCCTGACCCGCACTTGCCAAGTCCGGTCCCATGTTTCGGTCGATTCCAGTAACTTAATCCGTACAAGAAAATACAAGCCCGACCGACCTTGCAAGTCCGGTCCCTAAGGTCGGTCCATTCCAGAAAGCCATTCTCGCAGGGTAAACTGGGCTCGACCGACTTGCAAGTTCGTTCGCAGTTTGTCTGCCCCAGACCCTTGTTTTCCATTTCTCATTTAACTACTCAAACTTCACCTCATATACCCTAGTACACCCTAACCTCATTTGGGCACTTCAAACACACAACTTAAGACATATTAAACACTCATAAACTCATTTTCTAATTCCTTAACCTTTACTCATTTCTTCCCAAAATTCTAACACTTACAATGTTTTCTCCTAGTCTCCCAAGTGGTGTTTCTACCTAAGATGATCACTTATGCCAAATACTCCCTCATCACACCAACAACATCATCTCTCAAGCATCTATTCTCACAACTACTCCTTATGTCATTCTTGAAATCCTTTTTCAAGTTTACACTTCTTCTCCTTGTTTCACCAAGTTTGCCTAAATCCTAACACAAGTCAAATGGACTCTATGTATCCCAAAATATTCCTTTACATTATAAAATCCTCTAGGACATTGCCTAAGCCCTTTTTCACATCTTAAACACTTAATGCATTTTCTTTCACAAGGAAAGCATTAACCATTCTAAACATTTCTTAACTTATCAACTCATTTTAAAAAAAACCTTAGAACTTCTTGTTTGTTACCTAAATTTTAACAATAGGTTCTCCTAGACATTACTAACCAAAACACATTGTTTTTCACAACAAACAACCAAGAACACTAAAAATCCATCAACACTTTCTTATACACAAACTTCACACATATAGCACTACATCATCACAATAGTGCATAATTTAAATTGCATGCACTTAGGCCCTTAAATAACATGGCTCTTAGGCCCTTAAAATGCATAATATCAAAACCTGAATTTCCACAATATATTTGCCTTTGACCTGCAAATACACTCAACGCACATATGCCTTTTACTTAAGCCCTTAAGAGCATTCTTCTAAGTCACTTACCATTGGCTCCTTAGATTGTTTTAACAAGGCATTATAAGCTCATTTCTCCCTAAAGCATTAAACCACATTAGTAGTATATTACCTCTCTTCCACACCAACTTCTTTCTTGTTTCCTCTTAACAACCGGTAAGGTATTTGATTCCTTACCAGAAGCAAAGGAGAGTAATATATGAGAAATGTAGCTCAAGCTCCTTCAATGGTGGAACTCATGGCACGAAATGGGGCTCTTGAAGTTTTTGAGAAGATAGGAATAAGAGCTTGATGAAGGAAAGAATGGTGGTGTTTTGTTTTTTTTGATTTGGTTAATGAGCTAGGAGATACAAGTGTCAAAGATGGAGTTTGTGTGTTTACTATTGGCAAATCGTAATGGAGAATGAAGAAGAGGTAAGAGAAGCTTGCAAACCAACCGTGTGAATGAAGAAGTGAAGGGAGAAATGAAGATGAGTTTTGCTTTTGAAGATATTTGTAGTTATAAAGCAAATAGTAAGTTAAGTAGTCATCTTATTATATCTTAACATATTAACAAGAGTGGTGAGTCACCACACTTAAAAAACCGGCCCCCAATAGTACCTAGGGGTATATAGTCTTATTTGTCCAATTTAAATTACTTATAGTAACATATGTTACAAACTAGCTTATAAAAGTCACTATTCATAAAACAAGGCCATAGAAGTGAAATTTTTGATTTCCTTCCCATTGATATAGACTTCCAAATGTGATACTTATAGTCACATGTTATTAAAGAGTAATGATGGACATTTAAGGCCATTCAAAACAAACTCATTACAAGACAATTTTTCAAAAATGTGCTTTAAGACTCCTTAAAGCACATTTTGTGTTTTAACTTGTTTTCAAGCTTGGGTTTCTTTGGTAATTGGTTTAATATGTTCATTAGCATATAAATAAGGTCTTGGTAAGTTCATTAGGTCTTAACCAAGCTTATCCCAAGCTTAGCGCACATTTTGGCCTTTATTGACCTTAAAGCATATTTTGTGTTTTCTATTGTTTAAATTTGTTTACTAATGTTTCTAAGACTCTTTTTAGTCTTAATATAACATATTTAAATGTTTAAACAACATACTAAGGTTTGGGGTATTTCAGGTGTGGGTGTTTTCATTTCTCCATGGAAATCGCTGGAGGAGGAAGAAGAAGAGAAAAGAGAGAGTGGGGGTGAGTGTGTTCACGTGAGATAAGAGAATGGGGTAGGAGAGAGAGAGTGAGTGAGTGGGGTTACTTTTATGTTTTTAATTTGTTTATCTTTTGCAAATGAAAAGAATTAATGGAGTGTGTGAGAGAGAGGGGGCCATCGGCTGGCACTATACACACACACACAACTTCACCTTTTTATTTTAAAGTGGACACATAAGTTTTGGTTATTTATGTTTCTACCCCACAACTTCCCGTTTTTACAGTTTTTACTAATTTCTCGTTTTATTGATTTTATTGGTCCTAAAGTTTCACTAATATTTATTAATGATTATTTAGTTGACCAAAATTGTTACGAGTCTATTTGACCCGCTTAAAGACACGTTTTCCCGGTTACCTTGAAAAACGCGCTTTAAGGTTCGTTAGTGATTTTAATCCGTTTTGAGGATCCGTTTTCTTCGGGATTTGTTCCCTCATGATTATTTATACTTAATTAAGCTTCTAAATTATTTATCAGCCTAATTAATCACTATTTTTAATTACGGGGTATTTCAGTCCAAGAATCCATAGAAGAAGCGCAATCAGAAGTGGCAAGTTAAAATGAGTAACTTAAGTGGTACCGCTTGTGACTACTGAACCTGATTACCTAATTAGCCAGAAGCGGTTGAAGCATGTGCTAGATGCAGAAATGAATTAAGACTTGGAAATTTCAAAAATCACTGAAGTACTTTGCTATAAATTGCAGAAATTGATTTGATGCTGCATCAGCATTCATGTGTCAAACATGAGGAATCAAACAACAGCCAATCAGTAAAACTTTAATCAGACAATACAGAAATGATCTACCTTCTGCACATTGGTTTTTGGATTTTCATAAAGTTTAAGTGATCCAGACAAATTTAAGCAAGACAGACTCACAGCAAAGCAAACGACAGCATATGAACTGTATTTTCCTATCAGCGTTATTGAGGGAACCTAGAGGTTGTGTCTTTTTCGTGTTATGATTTTTGGTCAACAACGGACACTTAGTGTAGCTTTGAAAGAGACAATTAAAAGTAGAAGAGAGTATGTTCCTCCAGCATTGCAAAAAATGCTTTAGATCGATGATTCAATTTTTGCTATTTACCCACTAGCTCAGCCTTGCTGCTACCAGAGTTTTACAAGAGATGAGTTTGTAAAGTTACCTTAAGTCTGCAACTTTCAATTTTACATTACCAGAGCTTCTGCGAGCTAGAGTTTGTATCTAAGTCTGATCTGCATTTTTAAACGCTTGCTCTCGGGCGCTTTCATAGGCTACCAGCCATTTTAGCAAAGGTGTATGTGGATCCCCATAGTGTGGCTCAAAACAGATGTGTACAGTGGTTGCGACAGACTTAATATATGGGAACATGTCACCTCAAGATGAAGTATGTACTACCAGCAAAGTTGAGCATCCAGAACTGAATAAACAGGTGTAAATTCACTCCAAGTAGCGAAAACGTTATTTCAGAAATTTTCAAATAGAAATCAGAAGCAACCTAGGAAGCCAACTACAATTACGCTACAACACAGATCAAGACACTAATATTATGTTTTATTCCTACACTTCTGCAATCAGGTTAAACTGATTGATTTAAACCAAGTTCATGCTAAACAGAGGTCATAAATTCTATTAGAAGCAATTAAGGCATATGCCTGCATACTGCTTATCATAAAAGATGATGGATCTGTAGATGACAAAGTGTTTGCATTTTTCTTATAAAGCAATCATGAAACAAAGTAGTGCATAGCGCAGCATAACCAAGTGGTAAAACAGAGGCAAAGAACAGTCATAATCGACAATTATAAATCATTGAATCAGTTTACAATTTTAAGCAGCGAAATTGGAAGCAAATAGTGTGTTATCTTTATCATATATTTCAGATTTTGCAGGGACCGAGTTTCATTAACGAAGAGTGAAAAGGTACCTAACTAATCAGTTTACAAACTTAGGCCAGAAAGAACTGTTATGCCATGAGTTATTTAACTTAAAACAGAAAATACCAATACAAGAATTCAGATAAGGTTCACCATAGTTAAGCATAGTAAGACTTGCGTTCTTCAGACAAAGACAAAAATTTGAAGCAAGGATAGCATTAATCCTAGCCGGAAGAATTACTGAAACAGGCAAGTTAGTAACAAAATAAGAAGTAACTAAAAAATGTAAACACAAGCTGAAGCAAAGATATAAGCATTATGTTGGTTAAAAACTGAACAAAAGCACATATTAGGTAGAGATGCATCAGCTATAGAGATTAAATCAAGGCAAAGTACCGCATACATTATAACACTACAACTGAGTATTGTAAGCTGACAGTCACAACACAGCATCCCCTTCTTTTGTAAAACTTTCTCAAACTCTAGTGTTTACTTAGTAGCGAAAATGTATATGTTGAGGCAGAAACTTCATTGAAGCGGAGATGATCAGAATATAACAAATGCTTTGCCCAAAAGATGATTTTTAGCAGCAGAAAAAAAAGACAAGGTATGATGACAAAAAACCTGTTGAGACAGATAATTGTCGAACATCCGTAACTAGAGTAGTGCATTAACCAAAGACTGAAATCAATTTACTAGTGTAGGTAGCGATAGGATTTGGGTAAGAACTCAGTACATGTTTGAATTGAGAAACAAGTTTTGCTTTGCAATCATAGCAGCAGTACGGAATTGCGAAACAAATGTCATGTTCGTAAGGAAGTAAAAACTGCTCATCCTGCCTAACCAGGAGAAATCACAACATACCAAAACCAGCTAAGAGCTATCCTCAATTTGCATTGTTCAAAAATGAATTTCACAAAATTAAACCAAATATAAGTATTCGTTCATGAACCTCAATTACTGATATATATTCGATATTTTGGCTAGTATAAGACATTAAAAAACAAAATGGAAACAAAGCCAAGCTAAAACACGAGTCTGTCCAAGAAACTGTGATAGCATCATAATGATTAAAGCAACCTCGGTTGGGGAAACTGCCTAGATACACATCCCCCCCCCTTTTTTTAAGAAATGGCATGGAACTTGCGGCCTTAACAGGTCTACTGCATATTAATCTTTGACTGTAAAAGTAGTAACACATAGAAAGAGAAAAAACTGAGACAAAATCCATTTCAGGCTGAGAAGGTACTGCACCTACCAGGCTTTAAAGAATGGTTACAATCTGAATTAAAACAAAAATATTTCCTGAAGTCTATGAATTGTTGAAACGAATTAATCAGTCAATTTTAAAACAACAATGTTCTGAAGAAAACAATAAACAGTTAGGTAATTTATAACGTAAATGACAATAGGAAATCATGTTTTTAGCTCATAACACAACGTGACTTTGTTTATAGCAACAGCCATCCGGTCATATTTGACCAGAAGGCAACCAGCCGTAATCATCTGAGCTGATTTTCATACCTGATTTGAACAACATATTCACCAATGTCTCAGATCTTAATCAAGACAGATCTTAATCTTCGATTTTGAAGCAAAAATCAGAATCAAGGACTTTAGCACATTCATTCTTTAAAAAATCAGATGAAGGATCAGTGAATGGTACTAAGCAATTTTATGGTTCAAGTTCTTACCACGTTTTGACAGATGTTGTCTAAGTATAGATTTTCAGAACCAGTTACCTTGTTGTTTGTGTAGGAAAGGACTGAGAGGTACAAACTTTGAAGACATTTTGGTTAGCGATCCTTTGATTTGCGTACGGGTCTCCCTTCACCAAGTCTGGCTACTTGTGATTCCAGATTTCTTTTCCTTCTTGATTAGTTTGACGTCCAGATTCTTTAAAATTTGAAGCGTTAGACTGAGCATGGATTTGAGACTCCGATCTAGTCTGAGTTGCCGGAGCAATACCGCAGAAATGCTTCAAAGGATGAAACCCAAACAGTGAGGAATTTTCTTTAAGACAATTTTCATAATCTGACATAGTGCTTAAAGCTCTTGAACAGTAGCAGCATGTGTACTTTAAACAAACTGATGCCATGCATAAAATGAGGTGAGATTAGCGGAAGGTATAGTGCACTTTAAACAGGTTTTATCTTATTTTAGTCAAAGCATATTTCAAAAGGCCTAAAGCATGATAGCAAGAGCTATAGTTTAAACATGGTTATCAACTCCACTGTCTAAGGTTTTAAGAACCGAACATAACTCAGGTCAACAGCTGACCACAGTGGCATAGCTGGTTCTGTAAAACAGCATAAATTCAAACTTAATTTCTATTTACATAAGCCGAATCATCAGTTTCAACATTTAATCAAGTCTTGAATCAAACAAGAAACAGAATGCAACGAGGGATTTATCTGTGCAAAACAGACGTTTAATACACAGTCCAAAGATTGCTCTTAACAAGTTGATCTCCTTAGCTAAGCCATGCATTTGTCACGCTATTCTAGTATTCCTGATAATGACGCAAAATAATCCTTTAAACGATTCAAAAAATAATGTCATAAAAGTATGACTGTTAGAAGCTATGGAGTTGCTGAAATTTAAACACTACTCTAGTAACAGAAATCTGAACCAATTGTAGCTGGAAGTTATATACCAATACTCCTACATTTAAAGCTATTTGGGAGCCCAGCATTACCTAAAGGGCGGACAGGGGCAGCAAGAAATAATGATGCTCGATACTTCAGAGAAGGATATTAAAAGATCTTAACAAGTTTGCACACCGCGATAATGACTTTATCAGTGCTTTAACAAGTCATAGAATAAGCTAGATTTTAGGATTGATGGACTTATCTTTGTAAATTTCCCGTCACCTCTCCTTTGTTCTGCCGCCCACTCCCGGAGCACTGTCCAGCTTTGGATTTGCTTGGCTGAATTGAGTATCGCCTGGTCAAAGGACGCCCGGTAATGTCGTCCGGTCATGGAGCATCCGGTCATTGAGTATCTGGTCAAGGAGCATCCGGCTTCCGGTCGTTGTCCTCCGGCTTCCGGTCAAGGAGTATCCGGGCAAGGAGCATCCGGCTTCCAATCGTTGTCCTCCGGCTTCCGGTCAAGGAGTATCCAGGCAAGGAGCATCCAGATTCCGGTCGTTGTCCTCCGGCTTCCGGTCAAGGAGTATCCAGCCAAGGAGCATCCGGCTTCCGGTCATTGTCCTCCGGCTTCCGGTCAAGGAGTATCCAGGCAAGGAGCATGGCTTCCAGTCGTTACCTCGATCCTTCGTTGGTCATAGCAGAGATTGATTTTGGTTTGCGATGGCAACTTATGCTTTGCCTGATACACCCGGCTACAAACCGGAACACCGCCCAGACTTGGAGGTGACGCGCCCGGTTACTAATTGAGATGCCGCCCGGACTTGGATTGATCTTAGCTGCTGAGGAGAGAAGTTGTCGATGTGATTCGCCGGTTCTTGATGGACCTCATTATTCGTGACCAATATTAATGAAGATAGAAGGATATAGTGGACGAGCTCGGAAAATCTGGCTTCGACATGGGATTAATTGATCGAATTAGGTCTATGTGTTGCTTCCATCGATCGTTGTTCTTCAAAGTTGGATTTGATATCATGCTTGTCCGATTCTCTCCCTTCGATGAACCTTCGACGAAAATCTTTCAGCTTGCATATTTGGATTTTTGAACAAGGAGAGTCATGTAAATCGAATTCCTGAGAGCCTGATCTTCTTCAATCCTCCTGATTCTTCAATCTTGATCTTCTATTATTCCTCATCGATCGAAAAGAGCTCCATCCTTTCCCTTTAGGTTTCGCCCTTTGCCGGACTCCAGATCGTGATTAAAATCGGATTTGACTTTGTTTTTTGATCAAGCAATTTGTACGCCTGTTTGATGATTTGATCAATTGTGATCCGTCTTCCCGCGGATCTCTTCGATCCTCCTCTTTTTGGTTTTTCATCTTCGAATCTTCCATGGCCTTCATTATTTCCAAATAATTGACTTCATTGAATCGTCAATCCCGAATTAAGGCGAGCTTCTGTTTCATCTACCGTGGATTGATTGAATCGTGGTTATTGTTTCTTTCCCACAGACGGCGCCAAATGAAAACGTATTATTTGGTTCTATACGTTAACATCGTATTGATAATATCTTTATTCTCTTTCTTTGGTATTACAGCTTTAGAGAGCTTTCTAGTGTTTTCTCTCTTTCCTCATCTTGTGTCCCTTTACAAATGAGCCTCCATCTCTATTTATAGACTTTCAAGAGTGAGGTCTGTCTCTTAATCCTTGTACATGTGGTATTACTTCATTGGAGCCACCCTTCTAGTTTTGGCACTTCTTTCCTTATAAAGCCTTCCGGCCTCAAAGTGTAGGGTGCGGGATCCGGTCATGGAGTATAGGGCCGGAACATGGGTCCTGGTCATAGAGTGCAGAGCCGGAATGTGGGACCCGATCATGGGATATTGGACCCGGATTTGATGTTTGGTGCCCAAACTGGAGCCCCAACAAGGTCCTGAAGGGGGCCCGGGGTCTGGATCGAGATCTGTGGCCTGGACCGCTTTGACCCTCTTGTCTTCGTCATATTCTTGTCCTTGTCAGGGTGTTACATCACCCCCCATAATATATATATAGTTAAGAGCTCCATTATGGAACCTATCACATCCACACACCATGTGTTGTTACAACAGGGTTAAACACACAAGGGAGGTAAACATACTTACACGCACAAACAACACACAACTAACTCACGCATAGCCGTGGTTAGAACGTTCCCATGGTTTGGGTCGTTAAATCCTAATACCGATCTCTTATGTGCTCCTAGATTTGGTTATCTATGGTTTAACATTTTCGAGGTTAAACGGTATCGGAACTGAACACGCCACATAAGTGAATTACTATAAACTCATTTCATGCTTATTCTTGCAAGGTGGCAAATACAAAGAAAAACAAGTTGGCATACAAGCCGGTGTAATCCGGTAGAACACAGGTTGCAAGAAAACCATACCTGTCACCAAGGTCCACTCTATTGTGTCCTCTTATGTTCCTTGAATAATTCTCGAACAACTGGTAACATTACAATTGTTTCCATTAACACTGGGGTAATATGATTGTTTAACGACTCATGCGCCCATGGTTAACCCTGTCATCCCATTATACTTAATTTTGCTCTTGTGATCTTAAGTTCACAACTCTCACATCCAACCTAACACTTGTTTACACTTCAGGCCTTTACATGTCACCAAACAAGGCCTAAACATCACCTAAAACCAATACCATCCAATCCCCCATCATTAGAAGTCATTAAAACACAATTTGGACAATTTTTGCCCTGGTCCGGGACTTGGTCCGGACCCAAGGTTCCGGACCAATACTGAAACATACTCTCGACCCTTATTGTCACTTGGTCCGGGTCTTGGTCCAGGACTAAGGACCCGGACCACTTGTAAACTTGATTTCGGCACATTTTTAAGGGTGGTCCGGGTACTTAAACAAGGGCTAAGTCCCGGACCTTGTTAATAAGTTGTCAAAACACCATTTTTCAACCCCTAATCCAACCTTAAACCTTACCTAATCATTCCATAATCTTTCCACATGTTTCCTACATGTTTAAACACCTTAAAACATGCACTAACCCTTCCTAAATCATCACTAACTTATTACTCAATTCTTACAAAAGTTCCTAACACTTATAACATTTTTCCTTAGGATTTCTAAGTGGTGAATCATGCCTACAATATCACTAACCAAAGTGTTGCCTCATAAACATTACCACTACTTCAAAAGCATTATTTCTCACAAACAACTCCTTTACACAACTCATTAAGATTTTTCCACAAGTTCATACTTAATCCTTCACAAGGCATTTTACCTCTTTGTTACCAAATTTTGCACAAGTCTTAACACTTCACATAACATTACTTTGGTGTGTATAAAACACCCATTTGATCTCTAAATCCTCCAAGACCATTCCTAGGTCATCCTAGGACTCATGAACACCATAATTCATTTTCTTTCACCGATTTTACACTTAACAATTCCTAGTACAACCTAGGTCATAATACTTCACCAAAGCACTTACAACTCTCGTTTTTCCCTACTAAATTTTGCCATAGCTAGCCCTAACACTTTCTTATCTCCAAACACATAGGTTTTCACCTTTAGAAAACTAAGAACACTCAATCCCTTAATACACATCCTTACACACAAACATATGGTTTTTCATCCTTTAACCATCAAAGACACTCATCTTCACACGAAATGTTCTTTACACACAAATAAACCTTTAAACTACACTACATCACAATATAGTGCATTAACTTAAATTGCTTGGCACTTAGGCCCTTAAATAACATGGCTCTTAGGCCCTTAAATTGCATTAATCTTATACACTGAATTTCCCACATAATAATTGCCTTTAACCTGCAAATACACACAACATTACATATGCCCTTAATAACCTCCTTGTGGGTATTCACTAACTCATTTCCCATTGGCTCTTTAGGATATTTATTAAGCAAATATAGCTCAATTCTCTTGTACACAAAACTACATTAAGCGAGATCATTTACCTCTTCTCTTCAAGATTTTCTCACTTGTTTTCTCTTGTTCTTTCTTGATTGAAAATCGGCAAGGAGCTTCTATCACTTGTCAATCTTCTAACTAATACACATTTAAGGGTAATGAGCATTAAGCTTCACACTTAAACTCATAATTAAACCCTAGATTTGAATAAATGTTTTAAAACACTAAAATGGAAGTTTACCTTGGATTTGAATGAGAGTTTGAATAAGTAGCAAGAGATGACTCCTTCTAGTCCTTTGAAGATCAATTCAAGCTACTACAAAGAGTAAGGCAAGGCGCCATTAAGAGGTGATTTTCGGCCATGTACAAAAATGAAGGGAACCATGGATTTTCTTTGATTTTCCTTACCTTGAAGCAAAGGAGAGCAACATGATGTGAAAATATGAGTTTTTCCTCCTTCAATGGAGATTCTCCATGGCACTGAAATTGAATTCTTGAAGATTTGAAAAGATAGAAGTGTAGAGCTTGGTCTAACTAAGACATAGGTAGTCTTGAAATTAAATTTAGAGCATGGAGTTGGAAGTTACAAGCAAATGAAGATGAAGATTGGAGTGGTACTGTAAGAGAACGTCTTTGCTTGGGAGGATAAAGGTAGGTGATGGTGGGAGCAAAGAAAGATGAAGGAAATGTGAGGAGAGAGGTAAAGTTTGGAGATATTTATGTTATAAGGCAAAAAGTAACTTTTTTACTTTATTCCTGTAACGCCCCTATTTAACATAAATACAGCGGAAAATAAAATACTATGGCGTATACAGACCATCGGGTTCCAATCACCCGGCACCAAACCTTACCAATTACAACTTATAAGATTACAAAAGCTACGGTCTGAACTAGAGAAAACTTTACATAAACATAACAGTAGTAAAATACATTAACTCTCCACAAAACCTAATCCCATCCCAATCACTCATTCTCTTCGTGGCCACCTGTATAATAATTCGTACCTGCAAGATAAAACAGAGCAGCCCACCCCGGAAGGGGTGTGTCAGTTCCCTGGAATAGAACTGGTACAATTCTCCAAAACAAAACCTTTAAACATAACATCTTAAATAAACAACAGCTTGAAGATAAACATCATAAAACAAAACAGAGGAACAAGACTGAAATACCCCGAACTTAAATATGGCGATTAAGATTATTATAATCCTGACCTAAGAGCCTAATAATGCTTAAGTAATATTGGTAAGGAAAAATAAATCCAAAAGAAATAAATAAACGCTTAAGAAGCGAAAAACGCTAAATAAGCGTTAGACAACTGTAGGAGGTATGAGACCTCGGTTAGCGTATTATATGGATTCTAAAGGCTTAATAAGGCCTAAATAATATATGGGAACAACTCCCGAAGAAAACGGATCCAAATAACGCATTAAAACGCTAATAGAGCTTTACTATCCGTAAAAATTATAAATCATTAAATAACAATTATTAAGCATTTACGGAAGCTTAATAGTCAATAAGAATATTTAAAAGAGGAAATTCTGGAAAAACGGGTCGGTAGGTGAATAGTACCTAAACCGGGTAAAATAACGAGCGTTTCTGTAAAAGACGGAAAAAAACGCTCCAGCTAGTAATACAGTAGGGGGCCGATTTTTATTAAGGCAAATAACCACACACACACACATGTAACTAGCCAATTAAATAAGTGAGTCAAAAGCAAAAGAGGATAAAGTAAAAAGGGTACCCACCTTTCCTCTCACCTCACCCTTCTCTATTCTCTCACCTCCTTCCTCTCTTCCAGCGATTTCTATCTCTTCTCCCTCCTATGCTGGAAGATTTTTGAAGCTCCAAGAAGCTCCAATGGCTTCTCCACTTTGACTCCATGCTCCGCCTCCATGTGAACTACAAATGCAAAAATAAATGTATATTCTTGCTCCCCTCATTCTCCTCTACGCTTCCCTCTTTTTAAAATTCCAAAATGATGAAGTTCAATTTCGTGGGTATACCCCATTGGTGAAGAAAATAGCATCAATGTGTAGCTTGGAGTCCCCTCTCTCCATTAAGGTAAAAATCTTCATGGAAATTCCATGTTTTCTCCACCTCCTTTGGTAACCGATTTTTGCCCATAGTAATGCCTTGTTTTCTCTCTCTCTTTTGAGCATAAATCTCACCTTGCAATGGTGGTGGATTCTCCTTCTTGAACCAAGGGCTAAAGCCCCTCCTAAAACACTCCAAAGGTAAACCCTAGAATTTGTATTCTAAACACTCCAATGAATTAGTGTTGATTTAAGGGTTAGCATTTTAATTGCACTTATTTTGTGTACATTGGGTGATGGGAATGGAGTTTGGCAACTCCATTCCCCATGTAGCCGATTTGGGCAAGAAAGATAGAATAAGGAGAAATGGAAAAGGTAGAAGGAATTAAGAGCCTAAGGTAAGAGCTCTTTCTTGAATGGTAAATTTAATGCATTAGAGTAATGGGTATGGGTAAACCAATTTAAGGAACCCAAAATATTCTATTGGTATTGTAGTATTGGAATTTTGGGTATTCTATTTGTGAACTAGTATGTGAATTATAGGCCTTAGAGCCAAGAGTATTGTATATGTGTATTAATATTGTGGATTGAGGAAGTATTGATGAATTGGTATTGTATTGATTGCTGGTAGGACCCTTGTATGGGTGTGGCTAGAATAGGCATGAATTTGGTGAGAATGTGTATGTGTGGCTAAGTAAGAAAAGTAGATGAGCTATGGCAAAATTTGGTAGGAATATGTACGATTATGGATGACTTGGTGAATGGGAGAACCAAGGTGTGTATTGAAGTTAGTAGAGATATTTAGTAACTATGGATTGGTGCTTGTAGTATGAGGATGTAAGAGTGTAAAATCTGTAGCAAGAAGTAGTATAATGCATTGGAGGAACTAGGAGGAACTAGGTGTGCTTGGAGAGCTTAAAGTGTGTAGTAAACCACTTTGTAACAGATTTTGAAAGGAGCTAGATAATGGGAAAGGACTGAGTGGAAAATAATGTAATGAGGATATTGGTAGTGGTATTGGTAGTAAAAGTATTGAATGGTAAAGGTTAAAGTGAAAATCTGTAGCATAAGAGGAAAGAAAATTATTGTAAGTGTTGAAAGGAAGTGAGGAGAAATTGTGTATGTGGATTTAGAAATGAGTAAGGAATTTGGTGGATGAACTAAGGCGAGTTGGAGGGCCTAGATAGTGCTTAAACATGTGGGATTACATGTAGGAAGATTGGAGAAACAATGGGCAAAGTATAGAACTGAAAACAGATTTTAAAACTGAAATACTAGGCCGGACCGACCTTGGGACCGAACTTGCAAGGTCGGTCGAGCCCAGAATTACAAAGACGGGAAACCTTCTGGAATGGACAGAACTTGCGACCGGACTTGCAAGTTCGGTCGGACCAGAAAACTCTCCCGTCTGAAACCTACTGGAATGGACCGACCTTGCGACCGGACTTGCAAGGTCGGTCGGGCTAAAACTTTCACGTACGAAACTTACTGGAATGGACCGACCTTGGGACCGGACTAGCAAGGTCGGTCGAGCCTGGAATTTTGCCGGTAAGTAACTTACTGACTTGGACCGTACTTGCGACCGGACTTGCAAGTTCGGTTGAGTCAAAGCAAAAAAAAAAGAGTATTTATATTATATGATTATAGCAATCATATATATATGAATATATATATATACATGCCTATATACACATATGCATATATATGTAGTAGTACCCTATAAATGAAGTAGTAGAGGTAAGAAAGTAAAAATAAGAGGTAATGAGAAAAGAATGGGTGTAATAATTAAGTATGAATGTAAAGGAATATCATGCATACATTAGGAGTACTAATGAAGGAATAAGTTGGATCAATAATAGACCATTGATCATACAACTTCATGTACGTATAGGAATCAAAAGAATTGAGCTCCAAAGGAACCGGTAGTACGAATACGACGGTGAACGATATGATTTCTTCATGCTCTGTATCCTAACCTGGTTACCCCGATTTGTGTGCTTATGTGATCACCAATAAGATAAATACACGAATCGGACTTTTATTGCACTTATTTGTGTTTGAACTATTTTGTTCTTGATTGTATCTTCATGAACATTTAGTTTGTATAATTCATGAAATGTATGAATGAGAATGAAGGGTATGTGTATGTAATGTGTATTTGTGTATTGTATGGATGTATGGGAATGAAGTACTGACTTCTACTAATTCCTAACAATCTAACTCCTAACATGAGTAATGAGTAAATGGAATGAGTAGAAGTCCGATATAGTTTCGGCCACGCGTGAGGATAAGGAAACACAAGAGGTTGGATCCGAATCCTGGCTGTAATCTCTTCCATGGACCAATTCCCTTGAATGGGTAGCATCCTGGATTAGTGGGCCACCCTAAAGCCCGGTGGTGGGATGTAGTAATCCCTGCCCGGAGGTCATACCGACTTGACATGAGTAAAGTATGTAAGAAGTAAGTATTGTATGTGCGTTGGTCTTGACTATTGTAAGTCATTGACCGGGAGTAAAAGAGTATTGAACACCCGACTAACCCGGGTGTGTAAAGAAGCTAACAAGCCTTCTGTGTGAATTGGAGAAGTGTATCTCTGTATTGGGTATCGAGAATGTAATGAGTATGTATTGTGTATGCGTATTCTGAAAGACGGTAAGTAAGTATTGGTTGACTTGTATTGTCTTCGAAGCATGTATGGTACGGTACGTATGTATGTATACCTTATGTAGTATGGTAGTATCGTGAATGAAAGCATGTATGTACGTATGTATGTATTGTAAAATGAATTGCATGTATTCGACCAAATGGTCGGCGTACCCTCACTAGTACGCGGGGTATGCAGTTATCATATTCAGCGTAAGCTGACCCCCTAGGGGGAACGTTTTTAGTATGCAGGCACCCGAAGCGGATGTGGTCAAGGTGAAAGACCGGAGGCTACACTTGGATAAGTAGAAGCAGAATGTAGAAGTGTACGAAGTGGCACACCCCTTGTACCTGGAAATTAAGTAGCTTGTGAGGATGATGGGTAGTAGTTAGACTCTTAATGAGTACATAGGAACTTGGAAGAATCATGATGTTTGTATTCGGAACTTAGTAAACTCGGTCATGTACATTGTATCGTATAGTATTGAAATGGAGTAACGTGTTGAATGGAGCATAGCAGTACGTGATTAGTAAACGGAGTATGTATCGTATATGTGTAGTACTCGGGATTCCGGTCCATCAGACCGATGCTGTATGTAGTAGTAGCCTTGTTAGTCACGTGGGTGGCTAACGGCATTGTATCACCCGCCGTTGAGTAAGTATGTATCCGCTGCGAGAGTACGAATGTATAAGGAGATTGGACGGTAGTGACAGTATTAGCGGTAGGGGTGTTACAAAAAGTGGTATCAGAGCGAAGTATCGCCTCTGATGATAGGAATACGCAGTTAGGGAATTGGAGTTAGGAATTGGAAGCTTAGGGCTAAGGGCTGAGTGGTAGCGTTAGAGATACGCTAGTTATGAATCACCGGAGTGTACCGGATACTTGCAACACCAGTCCCGCCCACCGCATTCCCCATTGTATAACTCGGAAGAGAACGCCAGGGAGAAGGGAAGTCCTCTCATATTCGGGAAAACCCGATCTGGCTGTAGTGAGATATTCCTATAAGAGGAAAGAACCCGACATATGGTAGACTCAAAGAAATGGAAGTCCCGGAGATGGATCCCGGTTGAGCAACAATACCCGCACTTAATAGCGGTGAAGTGAGCACTCCAACCACAAGGAGGCTACAACTTACAACAGCATGGGGCGACATGCTTAGCAGTCGCAGAACCTGGCTAACCAACCAGCAGCAGGAAAAGAAGCATTAAGTGCGACGGAGTGGAAAAAGGAACTATAACGAAACCCGAGACACAAGTCTACGGGACAGTAATAGTAAAGTAACACCAACAACGGTGTACTAGCTGACTAAGGACATAGTCAAGAGCGATTAACTCCAAAACTACGATGCCAAAAGGTTATAATACATGGCCGACATAGCTTACGCAGCTACAAGAATATCCACGGGATATGAACCGATCGGACTACGAGAGTAGTGCCTAAACAAGCTAAGGCTCAGTAACCACAGCAAACGTGTGGGAATGAGCAACAAAGGAAAGCATAAAGCGAATGAATGGGAATCTCCAAGGATTGGAGAAGCACCCAGATCTATGACAGCCGTGTCGAGATCATTGAGAAGTCACTCAGAAGAGTTGACAGAGCTACCGGAACAGCAAAGAAGTAGTACCGTGATCGGTATAGGATTTCCTAAAAACCACCAGTACCACGCACTTGCCACGGCAAGTGCAGTAAGGACAGAAATATGTAAAGGAACCCTAACACACCACAGGTACATAGCAATGTACAGCGACTACGACGAAGTAACCACGAGATCTCAAATCCTGAAACTGAAGGAATGGAACCTTGGAAAGGCCTAACGGCCCGACCACTGTATTTAGAACATACCGGTCAGCGAGAAGCTAGACTTGGTCAAGACCTAAACATGGCTATGCCATGGAGACTTCTTAACACCGAACCATAATTTTAAAACCCAAAATTTTCTTTCAAAACCACAACCCTTCTTTTAAACCTTGGATTTTAAAACCAAACCAACAGAATTACGGTGAGTATCATAGGATGATACAAGAGGAGTTGACAACATAATACCTCACCTAGGCATGTGACGAGCACTACGAGTGTACCCAATTATGGGATGTGGGACAACCGCACTCCGAAGGAGCTTGCGGGCTGAATATAGTTGGGTAAGTGGTAACGTATCAAACTGGTACCCACATATGTATACATGTAGTGTACGAAACACGGAGAGTAGTCAACTCCGTTCTACGGACCGTGAGCAAGTTCAAACCAGAACAGCTGACACTTCAGACGATTAAGGGGAAGGAACTCAGTTAAGAAATAAGTATGGAAGAACATAGAGAATCCATCTGAGATAAGGAATAGGAACTAGGAAGTGCAAAGAGCACAGACTAGTAAGTATAGACATTGGATATGTCTCAAAGACTTCAAACAAATACATGACAGCTGGAAAGTATGCCCAGCCCAAACACAGTAAGGCAATCGCCTAACGTGAACACCACAATGCTCAACAAACGGGACAGAGCTCCCAAGAGAAACCCCAAGACTACCGCAAGGTATAATCCACCATCAAAGAGAATATTAAACCTAGTCTTAAGCACTAGGAGCAAGTATAAACAGTCTACCCAAGAATGGGAGACTCTATAACCCTAAAAGGGATAGCTCAAATACAATACCACAAAGCGGTATAGTAGGCACAGCATATCATAAACATTAGACGGATGTAACGGCGTGATCTAACGGCACCCAGGAGCAATCCTTGAAGGGTGTCTGAGATAACAACAGTTGAACAAGTGTTTTGATAAGAGCACGGAAGCTAGAACGAACACTCGGCTAGGACACCGAAGGGATTTCACTTAACAGGAAATACCCTCAACCACAAGAAGGCACCGATTAACACCGGATTGCCTAAAGGAACTCCTATGAACGGAAGCGTGATGTCACGAAGCCTGGTAATACCTCCAACCTAGGGGGTATACCAGGAGAGGAAACTTGTATAAGCAGCTTGCAAAGAGCATAGCTTGCAGCAATAAGGCTTAATGGCTACAAACCAAATACGTTGGGTAAACTAAAATGGTTGCAAAACCACACCATTTGATAACAAGACTTGTAAGAGATATTGTCCCATATGACAAGAAATCAACAACTGGACCATCAATTCAAACCCAACCTCCTGAGTGGCTTGGAGTAATGGTCAACTCAGTGTCACTGTCACTAGAGCATCAGTCTAGTATACAGTTGACAAGCTTTTAATTACCTTCATACCGTCTGTAGCAATGGTAGCACAGAGGCACACGAATGATAATAATGCCAACAATGGCCTAGTCCACGCTTGGACACTACGAGAAACTTGAGGAAAGATACCTCTCATTAACAGAAGACCACCAATGTGGTGAAGATGTGAACCCTAAGAAAAGGCTTCCATCCACTATAACAACAAAACTTGTGCATAGATATTGCCAAGGGACAACGAATAAGGAAATGAGATTTCCAAACCACTACGCCTACAGAGGTCTGGACTGTAGAAGCACATCGCGTAAGAACATTGAAGCTCGAAGGAGTATACTCCTTATGTACCCAAACATGTGGTGAACCATTGTAAAAATACTAACATGGTAAACCTCGTCATGAGACCTACGAGTGGAGACAACCCCTCAACAAGAACCTTCACTTGTTAGTGATAGAATACCCTCCAATTGGAGAACGGGACCAGAAAACCATTAAAGTTCTTGGGATGTCCCGGTAATGTACATGCAAAAGTAAAACTGCATAGCTAGAGCCTATAACCAATGCTCAGCACTGTGAGATAGTAATTTGGAAAACAATCAATGTGAATACACATTGCACACCAGGAATTACCGACGCTCAAGAGAGCTTGTAACCCAATAAACCACTTCATCCCTGGTCAACCAAGTTATTTGGCAAACTATATCATGAATGAGGAAGTAATGTGAGGTAAGCTAACCTACACATGAAACCTAAACTGAAATAAAACATCCCCACAAGGAGAAGATAATGGTATTGCGGTATGCTACGACGACCGTCATATACGTGAACTAGGAACCTCCTAGTGTATTCACACCATAAGGAAATGGTGCCAATGACAATGGCAATGAGTAAAGACAAACTACCACAGTAACGAAATCGGTAGAACGATGTTGTATAATGAGTGAGAACACGGTGCGCAATAAGCGACCGCTAGGAGGAAGTAGTTAAGCAAGGACACGAAGTATAAGTACGAGAAGACATACAGAAATATTCACTCCTATGCGATCACATAAGTGATTTACTGTCAAGTGTTTACGCCTCTGCACTCGGTATGACTGGGTGTTTTGGTATTGCACTAGCGCAGCCAATGATCTAATGCGATAGCTAGGAATATGGGAAATGTAAACCGTAGTAAACCCTTCTTTTCACCAACAAACATGGTATAAGCCAGTTAAGCTAGCGTAGCAACAAACCGTGTGGCTTGAGGCCAAAGAAGCACGAAGAGTGTGAAATACACTAACAATCACAAATATGAATTCCAATGGAATAAAAGGTGAAAGGAGACTTAAGATAGTCACTAGGACCGACGCATATCAATGCAAGGTCATACAAGTAAAGAACACTTGTACTGAACCAGAAGGACTAGTGTAATCCGGAAGTTATTAACAATAGAGGAAACACTACAACTAGGTAGTGACCAAACCTCGCCGACAATAAGTCGGAGGAACTTAGTGAACAATCGTGGGAGTACGAACAGAATGTATAATAGATTGCCAGAGAGCTGGTTATAAATCTAAACTTATTGAGTTCAAGCACGGTAAAAGAATACCACATTTATTTAGTAAACCTTATCTCCACAATAAAGGGATAAAAAGGCGATGAGTAGCACATCCAGTATAACCAAAGAGCCAATTAAGCACTAAGGTTATCAGGGCCGCGCAGCATATACCCAGTAAGTATGAAAGAATGGCTATTGATGCCTTGAAGCCTAATAGGCTAGAACCGAATTGGTTATGAGTTAAATAAACTTAATAGGAATTCTTGGTGCAAAGACTAAACCATTGACATGGTTAAGACCCTTTGACCAGAGCATATTGTATAGTATATCGTAGTGAAGCTGAACGCTTCAGATGCCCAAATCGAGTAAACCAATGTTTAATAGTAACATATGGTAGATTACGTGGGTGTAATCCCTTTTAAGGGGGGTAGAGCGAGAACCGCTTAATGTAAGTTTCACGAGTGAAACACATAAACAATAATGTGCATAGCACAAATGAGGATTGATTTAATGATTGGTGCTTGTGTGAAATAAACATACGTATTCATTCACATCGTAATCATGGTAATTGGGCACAAGAGATGCGAATACCATAGGATGAATATAACCATCTTGTAACTCCAATGTGAGAGTATTTGTAAAGAAGAGTAGAGAAACTCTTTGGGAAAGGATAATTCCTGTTGTGTATGTCTATTTGAACTTAGACATGGCACTACGATGCAAGAGTGGTATAAAACCGACGTAGAACCTAGAGGAAATTGAGTTCCCTAGGTGATTGTCTTGAGACAATTGAGAATGACTAGTGGGCGGAGCTCCACAAGTATTGTATCCTTAAGGAAGTAGTACGGATTGACTATGAGTAGTAGAGGAATGTAGCCATGAGTGGTGTATTCGTAAGTATGTTATTGGAAGTAAATTAAGGACAGCTGAATTTCATAAGTACTGTATTCCCTAGTCAGAATAGTAGAGATAATAGAGAGTAATGGAAGAAAGTTGAGAAGATTGATGAAATGAGCACTTAGGCATCGAATTACGAGGGAAGTGTTATACCCAAAATTTCAACCCCCCGGAGGAAAGTCTCTACTAATAGGCTAGTAGCAAGGGTTCCCAGTTCGATCGGCACGTTTCAGAGTACTAGGGACAGCTAGTCATCCATCTCCAGGGGCATTTTCGTAATTTTTCAAGGCTCCTAAGCCCCCTATAGGCTTTCTCTCTCCTCCAAATAAGGGTCAAATCAATTCAAAATGCTTTGAAATTTTAACCCATGATAAAGGATGACATTTGAAGGCATAATGGCGTTGGAATTTTGATTTTTCGAATTTCCAATAATTTTCTAGCAATTTCTGATTGAATCTGACGGGAAATTGAATTTAAAAATATCCCAATATCCAAAAAATTCGATTCCACTTTAGAAAATCAGAAATATCATCCTTTACCCATGTGTAAAATTTTAATCAATTCCTTTTTGGAGCCCTTGAGCTAAAACGTCGTAAATCTTCGGTTTTTACCGGATTTTTCTATCTTTAAGGAAGCCTATATAAGGAACCTTATCCCATGATCAAATCAGAACCTCAAGAACCCTAAGCACCAGAAACCTAGCCGTCTCATTCTCCTCACGTTTTTTACACATCAAGCACCAAAATCACATCAAAATCTCTCGAAATCACACCTCAAACACACTTTTCACTCCTAACACATCAACAATCATCAACATCACACCAAACCACCTCCAATCGTGAAGAACATCATCAATCACAACCAGAAGCCCGGGTCGAACTCAATCCGGAACCGGCATCATCGGAGCCTCCGAAGAATCCCAACGTGAAAGATCATCTTGAATTCGAAGGTAAACAGTTTACAATCCCACTTTTCTGATTCCCCACGACCTTGTAACTCTCTGTCAAAGTTTGGGTTCAAACCACCTGTTTACGCTTCTATTATGACGTTTGTTTAAGCTTCTGTCCAATAACTTGTTTACAAAGTTTCGTGCTTAATTCGAGTTCAATGGAAAACCTTCAATCACACGACTTATAATCTTTCAGGCTACACACCCATAAAATTTGAGCTCAAACAACCCTCGGGAACCTTCTGAAAACCCCTGTCCGTGGGTGGTCCGTGACCTCGGACCTATGGTCCGGGACCCTCGACGCGTTGTCCGAGACCACGGACACCCCACGGACGGCGTCGGGATTTTTTAAAAATTCAAAACTTAGGTTTTTTCTAACGATGTCCGGGCCCACGGACAGCCTGTCCGTGGCCCCGGACTTTGCAATTTTTGTTTTCCTTCAATTTCGACTTTTCTGCATATTTTAGGTTAACTGTGGTCCGTGGTCTCGGACTTTTGGTCCGTGGCTACGGACGTAAGCAATTTGACCCTAATTCTGCCTCCGAAACCCTAGTTTAGGTAGCTTTCAATTTCACTTTAATTTTTCTGTCAAAACGCTAAAAAACACAAAAAAAAAACAGAAGCTTGCGCACTTAGGTTTAAACGACTCGTAATAAGCCGTAAATAAACTAAGTAGAGGAAAAACGACTCTTGAGGGTAATGAAAGTAATTGAACCCTAAATAAGTCGAATACCAAGCCCCCGAACCAGAACTTTTCCTTTCCTAATTTATCCTAGGTTAAAATTAGGTGGCGACTCATAATAGGTTCCAGTGAGCTAGCTTAGGTTTTAATAATTATTGTTATATGACATAGTTATTAATCTTAGGTTATAAGTGGACCTAAAACCCGGTTAGATCCTAATCAATTTAATCAACATAGGATAGGGTTTAAAATCGAGGCTCACAGACTGGCGACTCTGCTGGGGACAAACTTCTTAATATTAACTTGTTTAATTTTAAGAAAGAGGGCTTAACTCGAAAATGTTTATGGCTTTTACTACTTGTTTGTTTACCTTTGTGCGCAATTTAAATTCCCTGCACCTCTGCATCATATGAGAGCGAGGGTCCACACAAACCGATTTCACCCCGGGACCCATCTGGGGTCCCCTGTCAGGGACTCACACCTTTTAGGTGATGTGAATAAGCGGGGGAAAAGAGGAGGATGTCGTCTAACCACATCCCCTTAATACCTGGGCCTTAGCCCCAAGCGTTTTCCTGACAGTGCCCTTACCTAGCCCATTGTTTGGTCAGTCAAAGACCCGACCGTAGACGCACACCTTTAGGTGATGTGAAAAGAGTGGGGAAGCCCAAAGAGAATAGCGCGCAAGCCCTATTCCTTTGTGGTGACCTGGGCCCATGCCCCAAGCATCTCTCCGGATCGATCCATACCCGAATTGGATAAGCGTCAAGTGAGGACATGTTGAACTTGCGTGGGCTTTGTCTGCTTGTATGATCGGCCCACTACCCGGCCTAGGAACTGATAGGAACTTTTCCTATATCAACTCAGCCCATCCCGAACTTACGGTTTTATTGTTGGCGGCCCCAAAGGCCCTGTTTGGTTTGAATGAATGAATTGTTTGTTCGGGCTTCGGCCCAAAAGTTTAGACTTAGGTGATTTCTCTCTTTCGGCCCAATTCGAATTATCAATTTAGTTCTTGGCCCAGGAAAAACAAATCCACCTAAAGCAGTTCATGAAAATCCGTCGGGCCTTTCCATTTCAAGGTTTATTCTAGTCTAGGAAGACTTTCCACTTGGGCTTTGGCCCAAAATCCTAGATATAGGTACCATCTTTTAGGCCCAATCAGAATTACTCGGCCCAAATTCCAATTCACATCTAGGACATGGTTTAAAAATCATTTCGGCCCATGCGCCCTATTTCTAGCCCAAACACATTCTAGCGATCAGGTACCAAATTCTCAAAACATTCCGGGTAGTACCACACTCACAACTCATTTCATCTGGGCCCACAGGCCAATTCATAGTTTTGGCCCACGGATTTCACTTTCATTCCAGAATTTCGGCCCATAGCATAAAACATTTGAATTCAAGATAGTTTGTATAATTCATTCCAGCTTCTGGCCTTAGGGCCCCAACAAGAACGTCAAACGAATCTTAGGCTTCAAGATTTCTCCCTCAGCCCAGTGGCCCATCCATAGTCCATGAGGCTTCCTTCGGCCTGTTTGCTTCGCTACCAGATTAAGCGCATTCAGGCCCGTACATCCATTCTAGTGAAGAAGTCCCTCTGGCCCATATGTCTTACTTCAACCCCAAATCATTTTGGCCCAAGAGCCACATTCCCAAATCATTCCGACCCAAGTGCCACCTTCCCAAGCACATTCTGGCCCAAGCGCCACATCCTCAAACACTTTTTGGCCCAAGCGCCACGCTTTCAAATACTTTCTGGCCCAAGTGCCACATATTCTAAACATTCCGGCCCAAGTGCCACAGTCTCGCAACATGTTCTGGCCCCAGTGCCGCATCCTCATTCCGGCCCGAGTGCCTATCCACATCCATAAAAATCATCCAGGCCCGAGTGCCTAATCCACATTCATGAAACCGTTTCAACCCATGCACCTCACATCCAGGCCCAAGTGTCTCATGCGTCATTCATAGGCATTCCTAGGAGCCTACTAAGAGTCCAAGAAGAAGACGATCACAGTCATCTTAGCGACATCCCAGCGGTCAAGAGCTCGAGTCTTCAGCATGCCGACTTCAGACGGTTCAGCAGGATTTCGATTCAACAGAAATTTTAGGGTTCCTATGCATTCTACTGCATAACCTGCCATAACACTCATCTTTCAAATGCACCTCTCATGTTTTTCAAAGAATGATCGTTTTCAAACCACTAATAAGAAGCATCGATCTTGTTAAATCATCTTCCCCCTCATGTTCGCAAATGGATGACTTTTTCAAGTCTAAATGATAACACAAAAAAAGAGAGAAGGTTTTGTTGAAAATGGTTCATGAATTAATTATCTCCCGACAATGGAATACAAAGACTTGTATTTTGTTTCTGAAGTTTTGAGCATGCCTTACCAAACCCCACAGCTTATCCCAAAACATCCAAATAACCCCCAAAGAGGTTCAAGGTCCACATCTATTGAATTGTTGTCACAAACCCCAAAATCAATACTAGGGGCAATCTAAGTTTAAGTTCGTCATCATTTATCTTTTGTTTAAATGTGCGAACGAGTTTCGGAGTGAAAATCTCACGAGAATGTCTTGAGCGGAAAAACCATGAGCGAACGAGCGTGTCATTTTTACACGACTCCGGTGAGACCACATTCAAAGGTGAGGTAAACGGCGTAACTCCGACCGAAGGAGATAATTTGTAGATTTACACTTAGACCTGCGAAAAGTAACAAAGAAAGGATACACAACTATTAGGGATGACGAAGCACCTAGGTACATCACCACACATCCAAAAGCTTGTGAACCCTGACATCACACCCTAGGCACCCCCGCTGAGCTTTTGATATATGACCTCTTTTACAACACTTCAAACTCCACAGAATAGGCCAGCCAATGATGAATACCCGACCCGGTGACCAAAGGATGCAAGGAGCCCGACTTCCGAACAGCAACTTCACAAGTCCAAAGAAGCAGAACTGCTACCAGCGTGACGGAGTGATCCGCAAATGGCCCCAAAGTGGCACAGGATCCAAATGAGCTAACATCAAAAACAGCTCTCAAAGTTCAAAACCGGGAAACACAAGAACCCCGAAGGAAAAGAGATTCAAAGAAAGGCAAACCTGGAAAGCCTCGAAGTAATCCAAAATCAGAAGAAAGAGAGGAGGTGCAAGGAACAATTCAAAGGTCCAAAATTCCAAGCTCACAAGCGAAGTCATCACGAAGTAGCCAAACGACTTCAAGACAAAAAAAGCAAGTCCGGGAGAAGGTGCAAGTTGCAGCTTTGGTCACCCTTATAGCTCCACATATCCTAAACATTCCTCCGTCGTCCTGTTGTCATTCATCACACCCCATAGCCACATTATAAGCTTTAAAGACTTCCGACTTGATAGTTGTGTGTCCAATTACGTGAAAGTAACAGATCGAATGCGTAAATTCATCAAATATCGAATTCAATGGTCTAGAAGTTGTGACCGTAGGTGAGGAACGAGTGCAAACGCCAAACACGCCGAGTGTAGGTTAGGAAGCACCACATAAAAACATAAGCCTTGACCCTGTGAGGACGAGACTCGTTTGCACGTTTAATAAAAGAAAATACTGGGGGCAATCGATCGTTCCGATCGATTGCCATGAACTCTAGCTCAGATTGTCTTAAGGGAAAATACTGGGGGCAATTGTTGGTTCCAACAATTGCTATGACAACACCAATTGGAACCCAGAGCTCAAACATCACCACCACCATTCCACCGCAGGCACATATAAGCCCTTACCTCCACGTCAAACACCTCAGGCCCACATAAGCCCTTACCTCCACACCATCACTACACAGGCCCACAAAAGCCCTTACTTGCACATCAAACACCACAGGCCCACATAAGCCCTTACTTTCACACCATACACCACACAAAGCCCAAACCGCTACACAGGCCCACATAAGTCCTTACCTTTACATCATACACCATACCCCCACCGATGGCATGTTCATCTCCTAGGAGATAAATTACAAGTCTGAAATCTATGGTCAGGAAATGATAATTTCACTTTCCTTTTCAGTAAACAGAATTTTCTTCAAACACTGCCACGTTTGGCACCTCTTTCAACAAATTTCTTGTCTTGAACAACTTTCCTCTAAACACTTCGGTTTCATAAACCTCATCATGGCCACATTTGGCACACTTTCTAGAAATGTCTTGCTTTGGACAATTTTTGATCCTTAACATTGCCATGTTTGGCACATTTTCCAACGGTTTCTTGTTTTGGACAAATTTCCTACATACACCTTGATCGTATTTTGACATGCACATCCTCATTGCCACGTTTGGCACTTTCATAATCAACTTTCATCATGACCATTGCATCTATTCGTATGAGACTCCTCGTCACAATTCAGAGATATAGATTCTCGCCCCGAAGATACAGATTCTTCAGAGATACAGATTCTCGCCCCGAAGATACAGATTCTTCAGAGATACAGATTCTCGCCCCGAAGATACAGATTCTTCAGAGATATAGATTCTCGCCCCGAAGATACAGATTCTTCAGAGATACAGATTCTCGCCCTGAAGATACAGATTCTTCAGAGATACAGATTCTCGCCCCGAAGATACAGATTCCTCAGAGATACAGATTCTCACCCGATCAGAGATACAGATTCTCAGCCGAAGGTTCAGATCCACCAGAATAGATGAACTCAACCTCAGGCTCGTCATAAACCCAGTTTCCTACCATTCCACTTGGGCACCCATAGGTCCTACCCTACATCCGTCAATTTAGGCACACATCACATCGATCTCATTACGTCTCTTTTCCAGGTTCCCGACACCTTATAATGCTCGGTGTATCCCATTCAATCTCAGGTTCCCGACACCTTATAATGCTCGGCGTATTCCAGGTTCCCGACACCTTATAATGCTCGGCGTATTCCAGGTTCCCGACACCTTATAATGCTCGGCGTATCCGTTCAACTTATGGTTCCCGACACCTTATAATGCTCGGCGTAATCCATTCAATTTCAGGTTCCCGACACCTTATAATGCTCGGCGTATCCATTCATTTCAGGTTCCCGACACCTTATAATGCTCGGCGTATTCCAGGTTCCCGACACCTTATAATGCTCGGCGTATTTCATTCACTTTCAGGTTCCCGACACCTTATAATGCTCGGCGTATTCCAGGTTCCCGACACCTTATAATGCTCGGCGTATTTCATTCACTTTCAGGTTCCCGACACCTTATAATGCTCGGCGTATTCCCGGTTCCCGACACCTTATAATGCTCGGTGTATTCCATTCACTTTCAGGTTCCCCGACACCTTAGAATGCTCAGCGTACTTCATTCCTTTATAGGTAGTCAACGCCTTAGAATCGCTTGACATTACTTCATCTTTTAGGTTGTCAACGCCTTAGAATCGCTTGACATTACTTCATCTTTCAGGTAGTCGACGCCTTAGAATCGCTTGGCATTACTCCATTTTCATCATTTTAGGTAGTCAACGCCTTAGAATAACTTGACATCATTTTCATCACCTTAGGTAGTCAGCGCCTTAGAATAGCTCGACACAACTTGCTAGATTTCAAATGGCATACGAGGTCTTTTAGGATCCAGAATTTTGGGGTATCACTCAAGCATCAACTAGTCTTTTCATCTTCATTACAAAGCCTAGTTGACGGGGGGCAATCTGTTATACCCAAAATTTCAACCCCCCGGAGGAAAGTCTCTACTAATAGGCTAGTAGCAAGGGTTCCCAGTTCGATCGGCACGTTTCAGAGTACTAGGGACAGCTTAGTCATCTCCAGGGGCATTTTCGTAATTTTTCAAGGCTCCTAAGCCCCCTATAGGCTTTCTCTCTCCTCCAAATAAGGGTCAAATCAATTCAAAATGCTTTGAAATTTTAACCCATGATAAAGGATGACATTTGAAGCATAATGGCGTTGGAATTTTGATTTTTCGAATTTCCAATAATTTTCTAGCAATTTCTGATTGAATCTGACGGGAAATTGAATTTAAAAATATCCCAATATCCAAAAAATTCGATTCCACTTTAGAAAAATCAGAAATATCATCCTTTACCCATGTGTAAAATTTTATAATCAAATTCCTTTTGGAAGCCCTTGAGCTAAAACGTCGGTAAATCTCGGTTTTTACCGGATTTTTCTATCTTTAAGGAAGCCTATATAAGGAACCTTATCCCATGATCAAATCAGAACCTCAAGAACCCTAAGCAACCAGAAAACCTAGCCGTCTCATTCTCCTCACGTTTTTACACATCCAAGCACCAAAATCACATCAAAAATCTCTCGAAATCACCACCTAAACACACTTTTCAACTCCTAACACATCAACAATCATCAAACATCAACCAAACCACCTCCAAATCGTGAAGAACATCATCAACAATCAACAACCAGAAGCCCGGGTCGAACTCAATCCGGAACCGGCATCATCGGAGCCTCCGAAGAATCCCAACGTGAAGAATCATCTTGAATTCGAAGGTAAAACAGGTTACAATCCCACTTTTCTGATTCCCCACGACCTTGTTAACTCTCTGTCAAAGTTTGGGTTCAAACCAACCTGTTTACGCTTCTGTATTGACGTTTGTTTAAGCTTCTGTCCAATAACTTGTTTACAAAGTTTCGTGCTTAATTCGAGTTCAAATTGAAAACCTTCAATCACTAACGACTTGTAAATCTTTCAGGCTACACACCCATAAAATTTGAGCTCAAAACACCCTCGGGAACCTTCTGAAAACCCCTGTCCGTGGGTGGTCCGTGACCTCGGACCTATGGTCCGGGACCTCGGACGCGTTGTCCGAGACCACGGACACCCACGGACGGCGGCGGGATTTTAAAAATTCAAAACTTAGGTTTTTCTAACGATGTCCGGGCCCACGGACAGCCTGTCCGTGGCCCCGGACTTTGCAAATTTTTGTTTTCCTTCAATTTCGACTTTTCTGCATATTTAGGTTAACTGGGGTCCGTGGTCTCGGACTTTTGGTCCGTGGCTACGGACGTAAGCAAAATTTGACCTAATTCTGCCTCCGAAACCCTAGTTTAGGTAGCTTTCAATTTCACTTTAATTTTCTGTCAAAAAACGCTAAAAAACACAAAAAAACAGAAGCTTGCGCACTTAGGTTAAAACGACTCGTAATAAGCCGTAAATAAACTAAGTAGAGGAAAAACGACTCTTGAGGGTAATGAAAGTAATTGAACCCTAAATAAGTCGAATACCAAGCCCCCGAACCAGAACTTTTCCTTTCCTAATTTATCCTAGGTTAAAATTAGGTGGCGACTCATAATAGGTTCCAGTGAGCTAGCTTAGGTTTTAATAATTATTGTTATATGACATAGTTATTAATCTTAGGTTATAAGTGGACCTAAAACCCGGTTAGATCCTAATCAATTTAAACAACATAGGATAGGGTTTAAAATCGAGGCTCACAGGAAGTACTTGGGAAGTAGATTGAGAATGATTGATGGACTGAATTCCATCCTTTGGAGTTGTAAGAAATTGTAATTATGACTAGGAAGAGTAAAAAGGTAGAAAATGAAAATGATTGAATTATCTGTTGTTTGAACTGATGTGGGAGGTCGAACTTGATCCTGATCAGATCAAGGGAAACCGAACACAAATTGGGGTGGAAAGATAGTTCAACACTGATGCTGATCACATCAGGGTCTAATGATTCTTGAAGCTCCCCTCAAGTGGTCACAAGAATCACACATAGGATAGAAGTAAGGAATATAAATTGGAATTTGGGGTTGGATGCTTTAGAAAGATTTCTAATTAGCGATTGGGAAGGATTTTCCTTAGACTAGAGAATGAGGACCGGTTAGAAGCTTATACCGGAGAAGATCGTAGTATAGTGTATTTTATTATTCCAAGGGCAGCGGGACATAGAGGAGTCCTGTGTCTAGATGACCTGAGTGCCTACGAAATTGTGTTGTGTATTGCATTGCTTTGGGGATAGCGTTGCACTGTATGTATGTATAAACTTTGTAATAAGGAACCGGATAGCTGGTAGTAGTACGGATTGGAGTAACTATTGTATATTGGTATGGTATGGTATGGTATGAAGAAACCTTGAGTAACGAATTTGGGAATGGTAAGGAGGAGTAATGTATGGCTTTGGTATTAGGCAAGGATAACCGAGTAAGTATAGTGATCCCATAACCTCGAACAACTTTGAGGACAAAGTTCGTAAGGGGGGTAGATTGAATTACCCCGAACTTAAATATGGCGATTAAGATTATTATAATCCTGACCTAAGAGCCTAATAATGCTTAAGTAATATTGGTAAGGAAAAATAAATCCAAAAGAAATAAATAAACGCTTAAGAAGCGAAAAAAGCTAAATAAGCGTTAGACAATTGTAGGAGGTATGAGACCTCGGTTAGCGTATTATATGGATTCTAAAGGCTTAATAAGGCCTAAATAATATATGGGAACAACTCCCGAAGAAAACGGATCCAAATAACGCATTAAAACGCTAATAGAGCTTTACTATCCGTAAAAATTATAAATCATTAAATAACAATTATTAAGCATTTACGGAAGCTTAATAGTCAATAAGAATATTTAAAAGAGAAAATTCTGGAAAAACGGGCCAGTAGGTGAATAGTACCTAAACCGGGTAAAATAACGAGTGTTTCTGTAAAAGACGGAAAAAAACGCTTCAGCCAGTAATACAGTAGGGGGGGCGAATTTTATTAAGGCAAATAACCACACACACACACATGTAACTAGCCAATTAAATAGGGGAGTCAAAAGCAAAAGAGGATAAAGTAAAAAGTGTAACACCCCTACCGCTAAAACCGTCATTACCATACCATACTTACCTTCGCAACGGATATTACTTACTCAACGGCGGGTGTACAATACCGTTAGTCACCCACGTGACTAACAAGGTGAGTTACAACACTACATACTATCGGTCTGAAATACCCCAAACCTAAGTATGCTAAGTAAACATCACATCATGATGTAGTAAGGCTAAAATATGCCTTAGGAAGATTGGTAGACAATTTAAACCAAGGAGAACACAAGAAAGTGCCTTAAGGGCAATTTGGGCAGAAACGTGCTCTAAGCTTGGAGTGACTTTGATTAGCACCCAAATACCATTATAAGACTTTAGTAATATGCTAATGGACATTCTAAATCAATTAGCAAAGAAAACCAAGCTTGAAAACAAGTTAAAACACAAAATGTGCTTTAAGAAGTCTTAAAGCACATTTTTGAGAAATTGTCTTAGAATTAAGTTTTGAGTGGCTATATGTCCATCATTACTCTTTAATCAACATGTGTACTAATTAGTATCACATTAGGAAACCTAAATCAATGGGAAATCAAAATTTCAGAAATATGTGCACTGATTTGTGAATAGTGCCAAATAGTGACTAGTTTAAGTTTTAATCAATATAAGCTAATTAGTTGGTCAACAAAGACCATGACTAGCCTTATTTAAGATAGGGGTCCGGTTTTCTAAGGGAGGATGAGTCACCATAAGTAGTCAAATAAGGAAGAAAAGAAGAGATAAGTAAAAGAGTACTATTTGATTTTTAAAGCAAATCTTATATTAGCCACCTTTCTTCTTCTCTCTCTTCATTTCTCTTCTTCACACGGTTCCACCATCTTCTTCCTCCCTTCATTCACGTAAGAGAGGCCTCCATTGTTTCCTCACCTTGCTTTCCCACCAAATCTTCATTTTAGCTCTAAATCAAAAACTAAACACATATATCTCTTAGTTAGCTCAAGCCCTAGCTTTCTATCTTTACAAAATTGGAAAAGCTTCATTTTGGAGCCATGGGAAAGCTCCATTGATGGAGGAAAATCAAGTTTGAAGAGCTCATTAGCTTCTCCATTATCTTAAGGTAAGGAAATGTAAGAAAAACCATGTTTCCATCATTTCTTGTACATGGCCGAAAATTCCTTCTCATGGGGCTATGCTTTTATGCCTTGTTCTAGCTTGATTTATTCACCAAGGACTAGTGGAGGTCCTATTTCATCAATGCCCAAGTCTATTTTGAGACTTCAAAGGTAATCATCCACTTTTATGCCTTAGAACACATTTCTAACCTAGGTTTTTATTCCTTGAGGTTAGTGTATTGTTTTACTCATATGAGTCATTGAATGTTGATTAGAACATTGGAAAGGGGAATTTAAGTGGTGGCCGAGATTCATGCAAGAAGAAGGTCTAAGGAGGAAGTTAAGATAAGCTTGAGAAAACAAGGTAAGATGCTTACCTAATGGTGGTTTAAGTTTTAAGGGTGAGTTTAGGTGGATACCAATGTGGCTTAGAGCTTACATTGTGTATGGGTTATATACTTAAGAAAAAGAACTTAATAAGTTTGTGAACTTGTGACTAAGGAGCCAATGGGAATGAGTTAGTAATATAAGTTTAAGAGGAGTTTGAAGAGCATTATAACTACTATGAGATTGATGGGTGTATTTTTCAGGTTGAAAGCTTTTATATGGGGAAATTCAGTTTTAAATTCATGTCATTTAAGGCCTAAGAGCCATGTCATTTAAGGGCCTAAGAGCCATGTCATCTAAGAGCCTTAGTGCTATGCAATTTAAGATTATTGCAATATTGAGTTTGTTGTGAATGAGTTGGTTTGGTGATGAGATGTGATGAGAAAGAACTTGTTGTGTGTGAGATGGTTGAATGAGGAAAAAAATAATGTGTTTGGGCATGATAAGATACAAGAGGAGCTATGGCGAAATTTGAGTAGAAGTAAGTGTTTAAGTGATGGTGGTGAATTACATGACCTAGGATTTACTAGGAGTCATTATGAGGAATTTGAGTGGAGATTAGTTAACTAAGGAGTTCTTGAGTTTAGAATGACCTAGAGATGTCTAGGAGGAATTAGAGGATTGGTGAGTGTTTTTTGAACACACCAAAATCATGAGATGAGGAATGTAAACTTGTACATAAGTTTAAGGAAAGGTGTAATGCTTAAGGTGATTAAGATATGTCCTAAGGGAATTTAATGACTAAGGAAGTACTAGGAAGTCTTAGAGGTTGTCTCGATGAAAAAGGGGTTAGATAAAGTGTTACAATGAGTTATAATGACTGAGGCATTACTTGAAGGATTTAGGAATCAAGAGAATATAATTGAGTATCTAGGACTTAGGTAAATGTTGGTAAACAACTAGGAAGGAAATAAGGTGTTGATGGATGGAAGCTTAAACTTGTGAAGGAACTTTAAGTAAATGCATAAAAGAATTTTCGGTGGTGAAAGATGCTTGGGAGATGATGTTATAGTGGTGAGGAAAACATTTGGCATAGTGGTTACATTAGGTATGAACCACCACCTAGAACCTAGAGGAAACGTTACAAGTGTTAGCATTATTACAAGGAAAATGCATAATGACTAAGGTGGATCTTGGTAAATGAATTAATGTGTTTAGAGGAGGGCTTAAGGTGTATTGAAGTGCCCAAATGAGGTTATAACATATTAGGATATATGAGGAGAAGTTTGGAGTTGAAAAGAGAATTTAGAAACAAGGTTCTGGATCCGACCGACCTTAGGACCGGACTTGCAAGGTCGGTCGAGCTCAAATTACACTACCGGAGAAAGTTTCTGGAATGGACCGACCTTGGGACCGGACTTGCAAGGTCGGTCGGGCATGTATTTTGTACGGTAAAAAGTCTCTGGAATCGACCGAACATGGGACCGGACTTGGCAAGTTCGGTCGAGCTTAAATCTTCCTCGGGGAAACTCTCGGGAATGGACCGACCTTGGGACCGGACTTGCAAGGTCGGTCGGGGTAGAATTTTCAAACGATGAAGTGTTCTGGAATGGACCGACCTTAGGTAAGGTCGGTCGGAAGTTCGGTCGGGCCTAAGTGTATATAAAAAAAAAGAGAAATTTTAAATTCTAAGAATGGTAATAGGTAATAAGGTATACCTTCGGTAGGGTGGTAATGATTAGGACCCTAGGAACTTAAGGGATTAAGTTAAGTTAAGTATAATTAAAAGTTTAAGGTTAAGTTGTAAGATTAAGTTGTAAGACTTAAGAGGTGTTAGGTGGGAATCATTATGGGATTAAGTAAGTTAAACAAGTTAAGTAAGTTGTATTAAGTTAAGTGATTAACAACCTAAAACTGAATGAATGTTTTAGGACTTGGAATTGGACTCCGGAAGAGTTAAGCAACCGAACGGCCAACGGTGAACGGTACAGTTCTCTTGTGACCTGCTTGCTAACGAGGTGTCCCTCGGCTTGTGTGCTATTTGTTTTGTGTGCTCACTAAACAAGACAAAGCATGCAACCGGAATATATTATATTTCTTGTATTGTTGTGTGATGTTTGAAAACTAACACAACATACCGTGAGAACTTACTAACCAATGTTTAGTAAGGAATTGAGTAAGACTAAGGAACGCCCCCTAATAAGGGACGATATGAACCGAAAGAGGTTAACCAACAAACATGGTCTTGAGATAACTACTAACTGGAACTTGAGTGAGGAAACCCGGGACCGATCTCCGGTCATGCATGCTAAGAAAAGGGGGTGGTATCTATAGCAGATTCGACTTCCGATTAAGGACTTGTCTCCGGACTTGTAGCCTAGGGCCGGTTGCCGGCCCAGCTATGCTGGACTCCCGTCCAGGGTAGGTGGCATTAAGATGGTGCGGTGGGATCACCTAAATCCCAGGTTTGGACTTAGGATACAACCATTCCCCTCCAGGAACGGTTTGTATGCTGAGAATAAGTTAAGATTAAGATTAAGGTAAGGTTAAGATAAGTTGCAACCATTCCTTTTTAAAGGATGGTTTGTATTATTAAGATTAAGATTAAGGTAAGGTTAAGATAAGTTGCAACCATTCCTTTTTAAAGGATGGTTTGTAATAATAAGATTAAGATAAGCTACATCCACTCCTTATTAAGGGATGGTTTTTTAAGATTAAGATAAGACTAAGATTGAGGTGAGATAAGGATGGACTAAGATTAAGAGGGAACATTACTTAAGGAGTTAAATAACTAACTCTCTAATTAAGGGAACGCATTTAAGTCGTTCATTGTGTGAACTTTGATTGTTCATATATGGATTGTTGTTTACAGCATTACTATTATGTTGTGCATTTAATCAACCTCCATGCTATCGACAATTAGTCGTCGTAGCCACGTTAGCTTGGGGGCCATGAGGGGATCGTACCAGCATTCGTGCTGACCCCCTTTGGGGGCTGTTTTTACTACACAGGTGTACATCAGGAGGCGGCCGTCGCAAGAGTAAGAAGAGGACACAAGTGTTAAGGATTAAGTGTGACCTGTGAGTTGTGCATGTACACTCGTATGGCAATTGAGTAGTAAGAGTATAGGCTGTGAGTGGATCGTAAGAAGAATATGTAATTGGTTAAGATTGTTGTACTAATGTTCGGTATATTCTGTAGTCAGACCGTGGCAAGGTCCTGGATTGTAAAGAATTCCGCTGTGACATGTTATATATATACTGCTAAGTTGCGAGACCACATCTGGATTGAGTTGGGGTGTTACAAAAAGTGGTATCAGAGCGTAGTTACGCTCTGAAGACAAGAAATACCGAACTTAGGAGGATGTTGAGGTTGAGATTGAGTTATGGGTTAAGGGTTGAGAAATAGAGTGAGAGGTGCGTTAGTCAGGACTTCCCGGTGTTTACCGGATATCCATAGTACCTAGACCCGCCGTCCATATCCCTAACCCTGAATATGTGGAACAAACGCCAGAGAGAAGAAAGCCTTCTCTTACTCGGGGAAACCCGATCTGGCAGTTAGCTAACAATAAGCAGTATGAGAAACATCTTGTTCCACAACAGTTACGGAGAACTTGGAGGTTTTTAATGGAGCGTAACAGAGAAGCAGGCGCTACCTATGGAGTTCTATCAATAAGGGAACAGTAATTACCGGCAACATGGGTCGACATGCTACACAGTCGAAATAACCCGCAATACCTATAATAAGGAAAGCACTACGGGTGCAATAGAAAGGAAAAAGGGAAGCGACATGAGTACCGGACAGCGGTCCGAGTGAGTATAACAGTGGGATAATACAAAGCATGAGGATTGAGATTACTGGGAAGTCCAGTTAGAATCGGGAAACTCCAAACCCCATACAATGAGGAAGGTTACAAAACCTGGCCAACATAATGCGGACGACGATAGGAACTCATACAAGTTGTATACCGGAATAGGACTACAATGTAGTGCCTAAAGGGAAACCGTTGCTTAGTAACCACAACAAAACGTGTGGAGACAGGAGGGAGGATTAAGACATAAGAAAATATTAAGGGGTTCCCTCAAAAAGAGGAACGCCCTGATAAATGACAGTACTGTCAAACAACAAGGAAACTGTCGGGCGGTCAGATATCTAAAATAAGATATTATCGAAGGAGTCCCGAGGACTACCAATTGCATAGAAATTAGAAGGGAGTATCACTACCGATGTACCTTGTACCAATAACCCATCCTGCATGGCGCACTTGCCAAAGCAAGTGCTACCATGGTTAAGCTACACGAAAAGCCATCAAGGCGAGATAGGAGAACGCTACAGTTGTAACACATATTAATACCAAATTGTAAATCCATAAGAACAGGAAATAAGAACTTGGAAAGGCCCGACGGCTTGACCATGATGAGATGAGGTGACACATCAGTCAGCAAGGAGCTGAACTTGGACATAATATTAGACTAAATGGACGTTAGCAATAGAACAACGGTACAACCTACAACAACAACCGACAGTGTGGTAAAAACACCAAACCCGGATCCCAAGGAGGAACCTAAGAGATCGCTCAATAATTCGAGCAAACGCACTACGTAAGTAACAACATACATGGAATGTGTCAAGAGATACAATAAAGGCAGTCGACTGAACGACTTCCAACAAGGACGGGATAAGACTCCCGGAGTGACCATTAATAATACCAATAACAACATTCTTCAATGAAGATGTTGGAAAACCCAGAAAACAAGGGTGAAAGAAATGAACATAAGCTATAACCTATTAAGGACTAAAGATGTACCACCCTGAAAAAGGAAAGCCGGAGGACTACCCCCACAGAGCGGGCATAGTCGAGCCGAACAACTGATGAATGACAGTTAACACTATTGTTTAACTCATTAACACCCAAGTATGATTGATCATCAACGGGTGGCATAGTCAACGGAAGTTGAACGAAGCGTTGAGATGGGAGTGTAGTGAAGATGATAGAATGATATCCAACTTGGACACCGTAAGGCAGACGCCTGATACGAACCTAACCTTGACTATTAAAAGATGTAAGTCTAGTAAAGTGACAGTATTGTCAAAGACATTAAGTAACCTCAGATCACCTGAACAACTTCCCTAGCAGGAAGCAGGATGCAGCAACTTATCATGAAACCCGATACTACATTTAGTATGTGACCTAACGGTGGATAGTGCTCAAAGAACCAGAATCTTATAGGGATGACCTGCAGATGAGTAAGAGTACAAATAATGGACTGAGACATTAAGCATTAAGAGCCTACAAGCCAAGGATGTTCACCACATCAGAGCCCGAGGCGTAGTAAGTTATAAGAGAGCTTGTCTAAGCCACGAAGGGACTACAATTTGTAGATATGAACGGTTACCAAACCTATAACTTAGATTGGGAAGATATTACCAAGAAAGGGTACCAATGAGAATATTGAGATAATGCTAAGGACAGGAGCGGAGAACGAACCATGCCTTCTAGGGTGGGGATACCTCTCCTTGTTTGAGGCCATGAGTGGGAATGAACCCCTCAAAAGGGCTTTCACTTATTAGAGATGAAATACACTTTATTTAAAAAATGGAAACCATGAACCTTGAGATTACCTTAGAACACACCAGATACACTTGAGTAATAAGGTAGGTTGTAGAGATAGACCCATATCCGACACCAAGATGTAAGAATTAGTGATCGTCAGAGATAAACACCGTGACTGCACATTATGGCACGTCAATTAATCAATGCTCAGAAGAGCTTGTGATTCAGTGGATGACTTCTTCAGTAACCAGTTAAACTACATGGTAGATAACATCACTAAGGGTGAAAGATAGCGAAGAAATTAGCCTGCTTACGAAACTAAGATTGGAGCAGAACGTCTTCGTATTAAGAGTTAACTATTTTACAGCACAGTATGACAACCGCCATACACCGGAATGAGAGAACTCCCAGTGTGTTTACACCAAGAAGGGATTGAGTATAAGGTAAGACATTAGAATAAATGAGTAAGAGGTTGCACCATTGATGGGCAACATGGTAAGGGCCAACTACCATGATAGTAGTGGTCGTAAGTACAATAGTTAGATAAGTGGATTAAGTCATGGTACGCGGTAAGGCGACCATTATGTATGAGCCGTCAAATATTGACACTGAGGCAATTAGATTTATGAGTTAAGACTAGCATAAGTAAGAAAATAAGATGGTAGACGAGTTGTGCATTGATGCCAGTAGTCTGGACCTCGTTAGGTAAGATTTCACGGGAAGCACACTATCCATTCCATAAGGAACTGGAAGTGCATTCCTAGTAGCATAAATATGAGAAACAAGATAAGAGGCTCTACGGAAAGAGACCTCAGATATTAAGAGACCGAATCAGAACGGGATACAGAAAGAGCTAGAGCATACAATACCAAGAACACAATAATGGATTTCCCTTGATTAACTTCAAGAAGAACAATAAATGTTATTATGGAACGATGAAAGAGGAGATCGACAACAGAATACTTCATAATTAGCAATAGCTAAACGTGTGACGGACACTATGAGTTTACTAAAACGAGACGTGGGACGACTGCACCCCACAGGGGCTTGCAGGCCTGACATGCTCATTTATGAGTTGGTTGGGTAAGTAGTAATGTACCAGTAAGGTACCCCATGCATGTAGACGAGTGGTGTAAGGAACACGGGAGGTAGTCGACTCCGTACCACGGACAACGACGCAAGATCACACAAGAGCAGCTACTACCACAGACAGTCGAAGAGAAGAATTCAGTTGAACCAGCAACACAGAGGAACCAAGAGAACAGATAATTAAGGACTATGAAGTGCGAAGAGCACGGATTGTTAAGTACAGACATTGGACATGTCTAAAGATGTAAGGGATTAAGACTGTAAAGCGCAATGCGCACTAAACAGTAGTTTCAAATTAAGGATCATCCTCAGACCAAAGGTCAGTTGGAGAGAACAATTTAGACATTCGAGAAAAATACTAAGAGAATGAGCATAAGATCTTCAAGGAGAATAGATAGATGAGTTATAACTCATTAAGGCCGTGTATATATGAAGAACACGTGTCCATTGAGACAATTAAGCCTAAAATTACCAGAGTCGTGCAGCGGAAGCTAGCAGACCACTACCTTTGAGATTAGACCAAACTAAGTTAAGGAAACGGTATAAGTACCGTTAAGAATCCTCGATACAGAGACTAAGTCATTTCTGATCGAATTATAAGTAAGATAGATGACGTGGAAGCTAGAATGCTTGGTGAGAATTAGACATCTTGAACTTATGTTCAAAGATGATGTAACGTCGATTACGTGGGCGTAATCCATTTTAAGGGGGGTAGAGCGAGAACCGCTTAGCGTATGTTTGTGTACTGAGTACATAAACTACGGTGTGCATAGCAAAATAATTTGAGAATATGTTTTACATAAACATTTTGAGATAAATTATGGTTATTGCACACAGAAGATGTGAATACCATACATATTAAGTACCTATCTTGTTAACTCCGGTGTGAGTACAAGTTAGGAGAATTAAGGAAGAGGATTAAGGAGACTTAAGAAATAAGGAATATATGAGGTATGAGTCGATATGAGACTATATGTGAGATAAGAATAAGATAACATTATGAGATACAATTTGATATGAGTATGAGGAAGGAAATTGTAATGCTATGAGATATAAGATGGTGAGAATTGGTATAGGACGGTTATAGAACTTAGTAGGAATATAAGTCTTGAGGTAATTACTAAGAAATGAATCGGGAATGTTTGGATGGACTTAGTCCACACTTGGGAGATGTATTGATTATGATTAGAAGAACTAAAAAGATAGAAAATTGGACATGAGTGAATTATCTGATGTTTGAAAATGACGTGGGAGGTGGAACTTGATTTTCTAGGGATCAAGGGAAACCGAACACAAATTGGGGTGGAAGGACAGTTTTACACCGATGCTGATCACATCAGGGTAGGATGATTCCTGAAACTCCCTACCAGTGGTCACAAGTAAATCACACTATGGATAGAGGCCTTAGGATAAAATGAAATTGGAGCTGATTGTATTTTTAATTAGAGGAATTATTCCTCACATGACCTCGTAAAAAGGATTACCCTTTTACTGAGTCTCGCCCATGAAGTCAGGAGGCACGAGCCTTTGTCTTCGGACCGGTGACATGGGGAGAGCAGCGTGTTTTGTATTCTGGCCCATGGTGACGAGGACGAATGAGCCATTGTCTACGGACCGGTGACATGGGAGAATGCGTTGGAAAGAAAATTATGTGAATGTTTTAAGCATCAAAAGAAACAAAAAGAATTTTGAGTGCTATACATGCTTAAGCATGTGTGTGATATTTAAGTATAAGAATATGGCGGATCTAATGATCCAATGAGATTAAGTATACATAAGTATGATCTATATGATCTAAGGAATGAGATAAGATGCATGGGAACTTTGGGGACAAAGTTCTTTTAAGGGGGGTAGATTGAAATACCCCAAACCTAAGTATGCTAAGTAAACATCAAATCATGAGTAAGGCTAAAATAAGCCTTAGGAAGACTTTAGTAAAGAAACGTGCTCTAAGCTTGGAGTGACTTTGATTAGCACCCAAATACCATTATAAGACTTTAGTAATATGCTAATGGACATTCTAATCATTAGCAAAGAAAACCAAGCTTGAAAACAAGTTAAAACACAAAATGTGCTTTAAGAAGTCTTAAAGCACATTTTTGAGAAATTGTCTTAGAATTAAGTTTTGAGTGGCTAGATGTCCATCATTACTCTTTAATCAACAGTGTACTAATTAGTATCACATTAGGAAGCCTAAATCAATGGGAAATCAAAAATTTCAGAAATATGTGCACTGATTTGTGAATAGTGCCAAATAGTGACTAGTTTAAGTTTTAATCAATATAAGCTAATTAGTTGGTCAACAAAGACCATGACTAGCCTTATTTAAGATAGGGGGCCGGTTTTCTAAGGGAGGATGAGTCACCATAAGTAGTCAAATAAGGAAGAAAGAAGAGATAAGTAAAAGAGTACTATTTGCTTTATTAAAGCAATATCTTATATTAGCCACCTTTTTCTCTCTCTCTCTCATTTCTCTTTTCACACGGTTCCACCATCTTCTTCCTCCCTTCATTCACGTAAGAGAGGCCTCCATTGTTTCCTCACCTTGCTTTCCCACCAAATCTTCATTTTAGCTCTAAATCAAAAACTAAACACATATATCTCTTAGTTAGCTCAAGCCCTAGCTTTCTATCTTTACAAAATTGGAAAAGCTTCATTTTGGAGCCATGGGAAAGCTCCATTGATGGAGGAAAATCAAATTGAAGAGCTCATTAGCTTCTCCATTCTCTTAAGGTAAAGGAAATGTAAGAAAAACCATGTTTCCATCATTTCTTGTACATGGCCGAAAATTCCTTCTCATGGGGCTATGTTTTATGCCTTGTTCTAGCTTGATTTATTCACCAAGGACTAGTGGAGGTCCTATTTCATTCAATGCCCAAGCCTATTTTGAGACTTCAAAGGTAATCATCCACTTTTATTCCTTAGAACACATTTCTAACCTAGGTTTTTATTCCTTGAGGTTAGTGTATTGTTTAGTACTCATATGAGTCATTGAATGTTGATTAGAACATTGGCAAGGGGAATTTAAGTGGTGGCCGAGATTCATGCAAGAAGAAGGTCTAAGGAGGAAGTTAAGATAAGCTTGAGAAAACAAGGTAAGATGCTTACCTAATGGTGGTTTAAGTTTTAAGGGTGAGTTTAGGTGGATACCAATGTGGCTTAGAGCTTACATTGTGTATTGGGTTATATAACCTAAGAAAAGAACTTAAATAAGTTTGTGAACTTGTGACTAAGGAGCCAATGGGAATAAGTTAGTAATATAAGTTTAAGAGGAGTTTTAAGAGCATTATAACTACTATGAGATTGATGGGTGTATTTGCAGGTTGAAAGCTTTTATATGTAGGAAATTCAGTGTTTAAATTCATGTCATTTAAGGGCCTAAGAGCCATGTCATTTAAGGGCCTAAGAGCCATGTCATCTAAGAGCCTTAGTGCTATGCAATTTAAGATTATTGCAAATATTGAGTTTGTTGTGAATGAGTTGGTTTGGTGATGAGATGTGATGAGAAAGAACTTTTTGTGTGTATGAGATGGTTGAATGAGGAAAAAAAATAATGTGTTTGGGCATGATAAGATACAAGAGGAGCTATGGCGAAATTTGAGTAGAAAGTAAGTGTTTAAGTGATGGTGGTGAATTAACATGACCTAGGATTTACTAGGAGTCATTATGAGGAATTTGAGTGGAGATTAGTTAACTAAGGAGTTCTTGAGGTTTAGAATGACCTAGAGATGTCTAGGAGGAATTAGAGGATTGGTGAGTGTTTTTGAACACACCAAAATCATGAGATGAGGAATGTAAGACTTGTACATAAGTTTAAGGAGAAGGTGTAATGCTTTAGGTGATTAAGATATGTCCTAAGGGAATTTAATGACTAAGGAAGTACTAGGAAGTCTTAGAGGTTGTCTCGATGAAAAAGGGGTGAGATAAAGTGTTACAATGAGTTATAATGACTTAGGCATTACTTTGAAGGATTTAGGAATCAAGAGAATAATTTGAGTATCTAGGACTTAGGTAAATGTTGGTAAACAACTAGGAAGGAAATAAGGTGTTGATGGATGGAAGCTTAAACTTGTGAAGGAACTTTAAGTAAATGCATAAAAGAATTTTCGGTGGTGAAAGATGCTTGGGAGATGATGTTATAGTGGTGAGGAAAACATTTGGCATAGTGGTTACATTAGGTATGAACCACCACCTAGAACCTAGAGGAAAACGTTACAAGTGTTAGCATTATTACAAGGAAAATGCATAATGACTAAGGTAGATCTTGGTAAATGAATTAATGTGTTTAGAGGAGGGCTTAAGGTGTATTTGAAGTGCCCAAATGAGGTTATAACATATTAGGATATATGAGGAGAAGTTTGGAGTTGAAAAGAGAATTTAGAAACAAGGTTCTGGAGCCGACCGACCTTAGGACCGGACTTGCAAGGTCGGTCGAGCTCAAATTACACTACCGGAGAAAGTTTCTGGAATGGACCGACCTTGGGACCGGACTTGCAAGGTCGGTCGGGCATGATATTTTGTAGTAAAAAGTCTCTGGAATCGACCGAACATGGGACCGGACTTGGCAAGTTCGGTCGAGCTTAAATCTTCCTCGGGGAAACTCTCGGGAATGGACCGACCTTGGGACCGGACTTGCAAGGTCGGTCGGGGTAGAATTTTCAAACGATGAAGTGTTCTGGAATGGACCGACCTTAGGTAAGGTCGGTCGGAAGTTCGGTCGGGCCTAAGAATATATAAAAAAAGAGAAATTTTAAATTCTAAGAATGGTAATAGGTAATAAGGTATACCTTCGGTAGGGTGGTAATGATTAGGACCCTAGGAACTTAAGGGATTAAGTTAAGTTAAGTATAAACTTAAAAGTTTAAGGTTAAGTTGTAAGATTAAGTTGTAAGACTTAAGAGGTGTTAGGTGGGAATCATTAAGGGATTAAGTAAGTTAAACAAGTTAAGTAAGTTGTATTAAGTTAAGTGATTAACAACCTAAAACTGAATGAATGTTTTAGGACTTGGAATTGGACTCCGGAAGAGTTTAAGCAAGCAACGAACGGCCAACGGTGAACGGTACAGTTCTCTTGTGACCTGCTTGCTAACGAGGTGTCCCTCGGCTTGTGTGCTATTTGTTTTTGTGTGCTCACTAAACAAGACAAAGCATGCAACCGGAATATATATATTTCTTGTATTGTTGTGTGATGTTTGAAAACTAACACAACATACCGTGAGAACTTACTAACCAATGTTTAGTAAGGAATTGAGTGAGACTAAGGAATGCCCCCTAATAAGGGACGATATGAACCGAAAGAGGTTAACCAACAAACATGGTCTTGAGATAACTACTAACTGGAACTTGAGTGAGGAAACCCGGGACCGATCTCCGGTCATGCATGCTAAGAAAAGGGGGTCGGTATCTATAGCAGATTCGACTTCCGATTAAGGACTTGTCTCCGGACTTGTAGCCTAGGGCCGGTTGCCGGCCCAGCTACGCTGGACTCCCGTCCAGGGTAGGTGGCATTAAGATGGTGCGGTGGGATCACCTAAATCCCAGGTTTGGACTTAGGATACAACCATTCCCCTCCAGGAACGGTTTGTATGCTGAGAATAAGTTAAGATTAAGATTAAGGTAAGGTTAAGATAAGTTGCAACCATTCCTTTTTAAAGGATGGTTTGTATTATTAAGATTAAGATTAAGGTAAGGTTAAGATAAGTTGCAACCATTCCTTTTTAAAGGATGGTTTGTATAATAAGATTAAGATAAGCTACATTCACTCCTTATTAAGGGATGGTTGTTTTAAGATTAAGATAAGACTAAGATTGAGGTGAGATAAGGATGGACTAAGATTAAGAGGGAACATTACTTAAGGAGTTAAATAACTAACTCTCTAATTAAGGGAGCACATTTAAGTCGTTCATTTTGTGTGAACTTTGATTGTTCATATATGGATTGTTGTTTACAGCATTTACTATTATGTTGTGCATTTAATCAACCTCCATGCTATCGACAATTAGTCGTCGTAGCCACGTTAGCTTGGGGGCCATGAGGGGATCGTACCAGCATTCGTGCTGACCCCCTTTGGGGGCTTTTTACTACACAGGTGTACATCAGGAGGCGGCCGTCGCAAGAGTAAGAAGAGGACACAAGTGTTAAGGATTAAGTGTGACCTGCGAGTTGTGCATGTACACTCGTATGGCAATTGAGTTAGTAGATGTATAGGCTGTGAGTGGATCGTAAGAAGAATATGTAATTGGTTAAGATTGTTGTACTAATGTTCGGTATTCTGTAGTCAGACCGTGGCAAGGTCCTGGATTGTAAAGAATTCCGCTATGACATGTTTATATATACTGTTAAGTTGCGAGACCACATCTGGATTGAGTTGGGGTGTTACAGGTCTGATGAATATGAACATACCGAGTGCTCTACACAATACATTACTTTCCCTTGCATACCAATCCATAATTGATACAACAATACAATACTATACCGAGTATACTACAATCCGTACATTACCGATACAGTTTAGACATCCAAATTCATACTACGTTTACACATATAATTCCCTTTACTCAACTACCCATGCTTATGTAGCAGTCCCCGTCCTACTCTCTCGAACGGTGAACGGCTTCGGTACCTGCACACTAAAAACGGTCCCCCTAGGGGATCAGCTTACGCTGCATATGAAATCCGCATATACCGCGTGCTAACCGCGGTACACCGACTACTTTGGGTCGGATATACATGGAGTTCATTTACATGCATACATACATACTCATACTACAACAATACAATTAAGGATACCTACATAAATATACAAGTTCAATGCTTACTGAGGAAGACCATTCAATAGTCGACCGTTCATATTTGTTATACATTCATTACTCTTCGTACTGAGTTCGATATTCGTTACTCTACTCATACTTACTCCTTACTCTTGCATACTCGTCACTCCATGTTCAATACCTTACTCGTACACGATCCTTACTCTGTACTCGTTACTATACTAGTGCATACTCACTACTCAATTCTCCATACTTACTCTTACATACTCAATACTCGATACTTACTCATATGTACTCAATACTCGGTACTCATTACATACTCATACTTGCTTCTTACTCGATACTCATTACTTTACTCATACATACGCAATACTCATTACTCATTACTTTGGTCTCTGGGCGGAGTCATACACAAGACTCGCCACAGGACCTACAATACGAGGGCTATACGCTTAGCTCCTCAAATACTCAAATGTCCATTCTACCGGACTACACGAATTCCCAACACTCTTCTCTCAGAGCACAATACAACCTCATGGATTAGCCTAGAAGTATCTCTCTCGATAACCTCTGTTAGCTTAGGGAACTACCACCGTCTAGTATCTTAGATTTAAGGGTTTCCCCAACATATCAAACACTCTCATGGTCGGGACATACTTACATCAGTCGGGTCCTCTCATAATGGGTCGACTAATTACCAAGGGGTTTGGAGATCCCTCGTCATTCTTTACTACTCTCATGGTTCATGTTTTGCACCAAGATCGGTTCCTCTAATATAGGTTACTTATGTACTTCCACTACTTTTCGTTTGTGGATTACTCATTTCGTTTCTCCTACCGTTATCGGGAGGTTATTACTCCCGTACACTCTCTCACATTCTGGTGAGTTCATTGATTTACGCTATCGTTTATTGGTTCGTTGGTTTAGTGCGTTGCTACGGTTCCACTAATTCACACATGACTCTCACTACGAGTCATTACAATAAGACTCATCTATGAGTCGGTCTACGCACTAAGTAAAGCCACGCAATCAATCAAGAAGGTTAGCTCAATCAACATACAGCAAGACATATAATGAAAGGCAATAAACCGTTTTCATGCTTTAGTCTTGATTAGCCGGCATACAGCACACAAATCAACGTAACTCGGTAAGCATACGGGGCATGAGGAAATCATACCTTTCACCGGAGTCAGCTTTAACACGTGTTCCCTTGTTCCTTGGTTCACACTTGTTCCACTGATAATGTTTCAGCATTATTATTAACACTATACTCTTACGATACACAAATAATTACTTACCGTACTTACCCCGCTATCCCGGTGTACTTAATATTCTTATGCTCTCAACTTGCTTGGTTACTTTTACACTTGTCTTCATACTCATATACTTACTTTCTTTCCTTTATTATTTCAATTGTGGTGTACTACTACATATATACGCATATATGTGTATAGGCGTATATATATATACATATGATTATTATAATCATATAGTAATAATATTTTTTTTTTGACTCGACCGGACTTGCGACCGACCTTGCAAATCCGGTCCATTCCAGTAGCTACCAGTACGGGAAATTTTTATGGCTCGACCGAACTTGCAAGTCCGGTCGCAAGTTCGGTCCATTCCAGTAGCTTGCATTACGGGAATTTTTTCTGGCCGACCAAACTTGCAAGTCCGGTCACAAGTTCGGTCCATTCCAGAAGGTTTCTGACGGGAGAATTTTCTGGTCCGACCGAACTTGCATGTCCGGTCGCAAGTCCGGTCGATTCCAGAAGGTTTCCCGTCTTTGTAAATCTGGGCTCGACGAACTTGCAAGTCCGGTCGCAAGTCCGGTTCGGCCCAGTACTTCAGTTTTAAAATCTGTTTTCAGTCCTCTCTTTTACCATTTACTTCCCCAATCTTCCTACATGTAATCCCACATATTTTAACACTACCTAGGCCCTCCAAATTGCCTTGGTTCATCCAACAATTCCTTACTCATCTCTAAATCCACATACATAATTTCTCCTCACTTCCTTTCAATTCTTACAATTGTTTTCTTTACTCTCATGCTACAGATTTTCATTTTACCCTTTACCATTCCATACTCCCTCTACCAATGCTACTCCTAGTATCCCAAATACATTTCCAAGCAAATACAATATCTATACCCAAGTCCAACATTCCTTTACCAATTCTTGCACATTAAATTCTCCTAACTTCTCCAATGTATTCTTATACACTTTGCTACAGATTTTACATTTCTTATTTCTCATGCTACAATTACCATTCCAATGGTCATTAAACATCTCTACTATCCCCAATACACACCTTGGTTCTCCCACTCACCAAGTCATTCTCAATACACAATTCCTACTAAATTTTCGCCATAGTTCGCCTACTTTCCTTACTTCCTCAAGTACATATCCTCTCATCAAATTCAACCTAAAGCTAGCCACACCCAACAAGGGTCCTACCAGCACATAAGGTTCATACAAAAATTCAATACACCAACATTTCTTCAACCACAATACCAATACGCCATTACATCCTCAAATAGCAATACTAATACACATACACCATTCATTTGGCTCTAAGGCCTACAAATCCACATACTTGCTCACAAGTTCTCAAACTTCCAATACTTCAATACTAAGTACAACAGTTTAGGTTCTTTTATATGTTTACCCATTCCCACTACACTAATGCATTAGATTAAGCATTGAGATAGGTTTTCCTTACCTTAAGATCACACTTCTTCCATTGAGTCCTACTCCTCTCCTCTTCTTCATTCTCGGTCAAGTTAGTCAATGGGGTTACCCAACCCCAAGCAAACATTCAAAACACACAAATAAATACAATTAAACTCCTTAACCCATTGGATAACTTTAATTCAATGAAAGGCTTAAATGCCATTAGTTAGGGTTTTACCTTGGAGCTTCAAGAGAGGTTTTTAGGCCTTGAATACAAAGGAGGGTTCCTCCACCATTGGAGAGTTGAACCAAGCTCAAACAAAGAAGAGAACAAGGCATTAAAAGAAGCCAAAATCGGCCAAGGCATGGAAATGGAGAAAATGAGTTTTTCTCTTGAATCTTTTTACCTTAAGTGGAAGAGGAGGCTCCTAGCTTCAAGAATGTGTGGTTTACCCTTGAAATGCCCAAAACCCATGGAGGTCAAACTCCTCCATTTGGAATTTTGAAAAGATAGAAATGTAGAGCTTGATGAGGGGAAGAAGAATATGCAATTTATTTTCGATTTGGGGCTTTATTGAAGCTAGAACATGGAGTATAAGTGGAGAAGCCATGGGAGCCATTTTGAGCTCTCCAAAATCGTCCCCAACCAGAGGAAAGAGAAGAGAGGAATCAGGAGGGAGGGGGTTCTCACGCAGGAAAAGAGAGGAATGGGAGGAGAGAGAGGGAAAAGGTAAGTATTTGTTACTTTTTGCTTTAGTTCTCTTGTCTTCTAGTGTGTGTGAGGGAGTAATATTTAATTGAGTGTGTGAGAGGGTATTAGTACCCTACAAAAACCGGCCCCCACTATACTGTTAAGCTGGAGCAGTTTCTCGTCTTTTACAGAAAACGCTCGTTATTTACCCGGTTTTGATACTACTCACGAACCGGGCCCGTTTTCCGGAATTTTCTCGTTTCTTTATTTTTATTGGCTATTAAGCTTCCATAAATGCTTAATAATTATTATTTAATGATTTCTAATTTTTACGGGTCTGTTTGACCACTTAAAGTCACGTTTTCGGGTTTCCTCGAAAAACGTGCGCTAAAGCTCTTATAGCGTTTTAATACATTTCTTGGATCCGTTTTCTTCGGGAATCACCCCCGCATACTAATTAGGCATGAATAAGCCTTAGGAATACTTACGATACTATAACCGAGGTCTCATACCTCCTATGGTTATTTAACGCTCATTTTAGCGTTTTCCGCTTTCTAAGCGTTTTTCTCATTTCTTTTTGGATTTACTTTCTTAAATTACTTAGGCACTATTAGGCCCTTAAATAATATATTAGAATAATATAATCACCTTATTTAAGTTCGGGGTATTTCAATCTACCCCCCTTAAAGAACTTTGCCCTCAAAGTTGGTGAATCTAATACTGTTACTCGTACATATACTCTATGCTAAGGTTATGACCTCTACATATAACTTGTCAAACTCCAAATGTCTGACATGATGCATACTACGCATCCAAACAGCATGTCACTGCATGCATAGCAATCAAAAATATCCGTTTTACTCCTCTCCAAGGGGGTCCATCCGTAGACAATTAGGTACAATCCTCCCCCGATGGCGAGTGATCCCTCAGGTACCGGTCACGTTTGAACACTTACGCTTTCTGGTTCACGGCCGTCATGACTTGAGCACTTACGCTTTCTGGCTCTACGGTCCTTTGGTTCTGATCAAATTCATTTGCACATATAGAGATCCTCAGGCACTTACTCATACTTACTTACTCATACTTTACTCATACTTACTCATACATACTCGGGACTACACTGCCCCAGTGCCCTTGGAAAAATACAAAACACACACTGTTACCGTACACCCGGTGTAGTGGTTTCAACTACTCTACACTTCCACAGACTCAAAACTAGCTCCACCTCCTATGGTTTCGACCGGATACCCGTGCCTAGGCATGGAAGATCCACTAGCGTCCGTGGAGCGGTTTTAAAACCGATCCTCATTCTCGAGTTTGAAGAAAACGTTGTACCAAATTAGTTTTGGAAATTCATTTTGAAAACCTTGCATACATCTCCCAATTTCAATTTATGATGATCATTCCTATTACTAGTGTTATTATTGTGGCCACTTAGGGGAGCTTCCAGAGTCCTTCAACCCCAATGTGATCAGCATTGGTGTTGAATTATCCTTCCACCCCAATTTGTGTTCGGCTTCCCTTGATCGCTAGCAAATCAAGTTCCACTTCCCACCTCAATACAAACAGACAGCTCGTCAAACATTATTTCATTTTCTATCTTTTTTTAATCTTGCTACTCATAATCATGCACATACATTTTCCCATTTATATGATTCACTTACTTACTTACTAATCATTTCATCAATTATTACTACATCATCTCCAACTACTATACTTAAGAAATTCGTGGGTGTAATATCCCATTAGTTTACTATACTCCAATTTATACTCATAAAATACATCGGTTGTGCACCGATTCATACTCATTACATACGTCGGTTGTATACCGATTTATACTCATTACATACATCGGTTCCGTACTGATTTATACTCCTCAAGTCTCCCATACATACTCATTCTTCATACTATTACCAATCGGGTTTCTCATTACCCTGGAGTTTCTCTACTCCTTTTCCTATACTTACTTCCTAAATTACCACAATTACACGATGAGTGAATACAAATGTTTATGTAACATAAGTATCAACCATCAAAACGAATTCTCTTGCGCTATGCGCATTGTAGTTTACGCACCTATCACGTAAAACATACATTCAACCATCAAAACGAATTCTCTTGCGCTATGCGCATTGTAGTTTACGCACCTATCACGTAAAACATACATTTCGCGGTTTTCGCTCTACCCCCCTTAAAAGGGATTACGCCCACGTAATCTACCATGTGTCAACATTGAACATTGGTCGAAGGCATTCAGCCGTCATGGAGTGGTTCGGTTCCCATGCGGTCCATTATACAATGTTCCTTGATCAACGGGTCTTAACCGTACTATCGGTTAGTCCCTGCATCAAGAATTTTCATCGGAGTTATTTAACTCTTAACCGGGTTCGGTTCTAGCCTGAATGGCTTTAAGGCATTAATGCTTAACCTTTTATTCACTAGGTGTACTTCACTTAGAATTTTGGGCCCACTAGCTTCTGCTGCGCGACCCTGATAACTTGGGTTATTCGCCTTTCTTGTTATCTTAAATGTGCTATACAACACCTTTTTTTCCTTCTTATTGTGGGAATAAGGTTTATTGACCAAGTGTGGTGTTCTCTTACCGTGCTCGAACTCGATGAGTTGTAGATTCATAACCAGCTCTCTGGCAATGTATATACATACTGTTGTTTGTTGTAGTGATCATCCACTTTGTTTCTCCGACTTATTGTCGGTTGAGGTTAAGTCACTACTTAGTTGTAGTGCTTCCTCTGTTGTTAGTAGCTTCTGAGCTACACCAGTTTCTCTGGTTCATTACAAGTGTTCTTTACTTGTATGACCTTGCATTTTCCATGCGTCGGTCCTTGTGACTTTCTTAAGTCTCCTTCCGCTTTTATTCCAATGGAATTCACATCTTGTGATTGTTTGTGTGTTTCACACTCTTCATGCTCTTTGGCCTTAGGCCGCACGGTTTGTTTCCAAGCTTTTGCTCAACTGGCTTACGTCGTGTTTACTGGTGAAAGGAGGGATTTACCATGATTTACATTTCCTCATATTCCTAGCTATCCCACTCAATCATTACTGCACAAGTGCAATACCAAAACACTCAGTCATACAGAGTGCAGAGGCGTAAACTCTTGGCAGTAAGTCTCTTATGAGGTCGCAATAGGACTGATCGTTACTCTTTCAGGTGGTGCTTCATCATTTGGTGCAGACTTCTGGCTTGTTGCCCGGTCAGTCTACCATCTTGTATTAACAACCCCATAGTATTGGGTGGTTATTCACATACGTTGGTCGCCTGTTGCGCACCATGTTCTTACTGATTTCACGGTATTGGTCTACATGGCATCCACTGTTGCTAGCTTCAGCTCATGCGTCTCTATCATTTATACGATGGTTATGTTCCTTCTGAACCGATTACTCCTTGTTTGTCAACAATTGCTGTTGAAGCTTGTTTCACGTTGCTTGACAGTAGTTGTATGCTCAAGATTGACTACATTAGTAGTTCTAAAAGGAATATATTTCCCGACAGTTACTGATGGTATCCCCTTCTTGGGATTCATGTGTTCTCCACTCTTGTGGTCTCATATTATGAGGGGCGTCCTCATTCCTCGGTTGTTACTCTTTTACCAGTGTCGTCCTTGACAACCTTCCATAACCGTTGGGTTGTGTGGTAATAGTTTCATGGCCTACTAGCCATATTGCCTAGAGCTCTGTTCATCATAGGTTGTTCCAAATTGGTTACTTCTCCGTATGCCGTAGAATGGCTTGGAGGTGATACTGGGCTCCATGATAAGATCGTCGCATCACGCTTCCGGTTGTTGGAGACCCTTTTTGTAACCTGGTATTGATCGATGCCATTTATTGATTAGGGGTATCCCCTGTCAAGTGGGATCCCTTCGGTGTTCTAACCGTATGTTCGTTCCGATTGTGGTGTTTTGCCACGACATCTCGTTCAACTGTGTTGACTTGCTCTCCTTTATGGATTGCTCCTGGGTAGTACCGATTATGCGGTAGCATCTGGTATGTATGAGTATTTTAGTTCGTGTCCTACCTTGCGGTTCTGGATCTGAGTCATCCGTTTAGGGTTGTAACGTCTCCCGTTCTTAGGGTAGACCATTGGTGTTCTTCCCAGTGTTATAACGGATTGATATCCCTTCCGGTGATGAATGGTATTTCAGGTACCTTATAACATCACCCTGTGTGTTTACGGTAGTTGATCTGGGAATTCTATCCCGTCCATTGTGCTTAGACTGGGTATTCCTTCCAGTTATCATGCTTTACTTAGATATCCTCGTGACATATCCAATGTCTTATCCCGTTGTTAGTGCTTCTTGCACTTTCAACTCTTAATGGTTCTTTTGAAATGAGTTTCTGACTCCTTAGCTTGTAGCTTATCTGAGTTTCCTTTGTTCGGTTGAGATAACCAACTGTTCTGTTTCAAATTTACTTATGGTCCGTAGAACAGAGTTGACAACTTCCCGTGTTTCGTACACTACATGTATACATACGTGGGGTACCGTCTTGGCACGTTACCACTTACCTAACTACATGTCAGGCCCGCAAGCTCCTTCGGAGTGCGGTCGTCCCACATCCCGTATTTGGGTACACTCGTAGTGTTCGTCACACGCCTAGGTGAAGTATTCTATTGCCAACTCCTCTTGTATCATTCTATGATACTCACCGTATTTCCGTCAGTTTGGTTTTAAAAATCCGAGGTTTACAAGAAGGATTTGTGGTTTTGAAAGAAAAATTTGGGTTTTGAAATAACAGTTCGGTGTGAAAAGAAATTCTTTATGGCGTTGCCACGATTCAGGTCTTGACCAAGTTCAGCTTCCCGCTGACCGGTATACTCTCAATACAATGGTCGGGCCGTTAGGCCTTTCCGAGGTTTCATTATTCAAATACTCAGGGTTGGTGATCCTATTTTTGCTCCATTCATCATAGCGATACTTTAGCAAGTGTTGCGGGTTGTTAACAGACTTCTAACCATCCTGTAGTTGCTGCACTTGCCCTAGGCAAGTGCGTGGGTAGGTTGTTTTTCGGTTAATGTGTACCGGTGGCGGTATCGTTTCCATCCATAATTGGTGGTTTCATTAGGTCTTCATTTGATCTTTTGATCTTGGTGATCGATCTCCTGAGTCGCTTCTCAGTATACTTGACATGGTTGTCGTCCATCCGGGTGTCTCACACCTTCAGTGTGATTAATGAGACTTGACTCATCCTTAGGAACCACGTAGCGGTCCTATAGATGTCTGTATTATGAGTTCTTTCATAGTTATCTGAACTATGTTGTTCGGTTATTGCAGCCTCTTGGCGTACAGGTTTGGTGTTAATCCAACCTCGACTAGTTCCTTAGTCGGTTTGTACATTGTTGTAGGTATTATCAAATATTACAGTCCGTAGACTCTCTTGTCTAGGGTTCGCTACTCCATCTCCATTGCTTCACTGCGCGATTGTGTTTCTCTTTTTGTTGGCTACTCATGGTTCTCGCGTCTGCGAAGCATGTCGCCCCATGGTGCCGTAAATTCCATTATCCTTGTGGTTGGGATCTTCATTCCTCCGCCATTAAGTGCGGTCATCGTCATCCAACGGAAACCGTCTTCGGGACTTCCAGTTCTTGGACTCTACCGTAAGACAGGTTCTTTTTCTATCCAGGTTTACTTTCAACTGCCAGATCGGGTGTTACCCGAGTGTGAGTGGTCTTTCCATCTCTCTGCATTCTTCTCCCAACTTAATACTGTGGGTTGCGGAGGGTAGGGTATGGCTGTTGTAGGTTTCCGGTTCACGCGGAAGTTCCTAACTAGCGTACCTCACACGCTAACACTCAACCCTTAGCCCAAAGTCTCTACTTCTTAACTCGGTATTTACCTAAACTCAGTATTTCATCCATCAGAGCGATACTTCGCTCTGATACCACTTTTTGTAACACCCCTACCGCTAATACCGTCATTACCGTACCATACTTACCTTCGCAGCGAATATTACTTACTCAACGGCGGGTGTACAATGCCGTTAGTCACCCACGTGACTAACAAGGCGAGTTACAATACTACATACTATCGGTCTGATGAATATGAACATACCGAGTGCTCTACACAATACATTACTTTCCCTTGCATACCAATCCATAATTCGATACAACTCCAATACAATACTATACGGAGTATACTACAATCCGTACATTACCGATACAGTTTAGACATCCAAATTCATACTACGTTTACACATATAATTCCCTTTACTCAACTACCCATGCTTATGTAGCAGTCCCCGTCCTACTCTCTCGAACGGTGAACGGCTTCGGTACCTGCACACTAAAAACGGTCCCCCTAGGGGGTCAGCTTACGCTGCATATGAAATCCGCATATACCGCGTGCTAACCGCGGTACGCCGACTACTTTGGGTCGGATATACATGGAGTTCATTTACATGCATACATACATACTCATACTACAACAATACAATTAAGGATACCTACATAAATATACAAGTTCAATGCTTATTGAGGAAGACCATTCAATAGTCGACCGTTCATATTTGTTATACATTCATTACTCTTCGTACTGAGTTCGATATTCGTTACTCTACTCATACTTACTCCTTACTCTTGCATACTCGTCACTCCATGTTCAATACCTTACTCGTACATGATCCTTACTCTGTACTCGTTACTATACTAGTGCATAATCACTACTCAATTCTCCATACTTACTCTACTACTCAATACTCGATACTTACTCATACGTACTCAATACTCGGTACTCATTACATACTCATACTTGCTTCTTACTCGATACTCATTACTTTACTCATACATACGCAATACTCATTACTCATTACTTTGGTCTCTGGGCGGAGTCATACACAAGACTCTCCACCGGACCTACAATACGAGGGCTATACGCTTAGCTCCTCAAATACTCAAATGTCCGTTCTACCGGACTACACAAATTCCCAACACTCTTCTCTCAGAGCACAATACAACCTCATGGATTAGCCTAGAAGTATCTCTCTCGATAACCTCTGTTAGCTTAGGGAATTACCACCGTCTAGTATCCTCAGATTTAAGGGTTTCCCCAACATATCGAATACTCTCATGGTCGGGACATACTTACATCAGTCGGGTCCTCTCATAATGGGTCGACTAATTACCAAGGGGTTTGGAGATCCCTCATCATTCTTTACTACTCTCATGGTTCATGTTTTGCACCAAGATCGGTTCCTCTAATATAGGTTACTTATGTACTTCCACTACTTTTCGTTTGTGGATTACTCATTTCGTTTCTCCTACCGTTATCGGGAGGTTATTACTCCCGTACACTCTCTCACATTCTGGTGAGTTCATTGATTTACGCTATCGTTTATTGGTTCGTTGGTTTAGTGCGTTGCTACGGTTCCACTAATTCACACATGACTCTCACTACGAGTCATTACACAATAAGACTCATCTATGAGTCGGTCTACGAACTAAGTAAAGCCACGTAATCAATCAAGAAGGTTAGCTCAATCAACATACAGCAAGACATATAATGAAAGGCAATAAACCGTTTTCATGCTTTAGTCTTGATTAGCCGGCATACAGCACACAAATCAACGTAACTCGGTTAGCATACGGGGCATGAGGAAATCATACCTTTCACCGGAGTCAGCTTTAACACGTGTTCCCTTGTTCCTTGGTTCACACTTGTTCCACTGATAATGTTTCAGCATTATTATTAACACTATACTCTTACGATACACAAATAATTACTACTCCCGTACTTACCCCGCTATCCTAGTGTACTTAATGTTCTTATGCTCTCAACTTGCTTGGTTACTTTTACACTTGTCTTCATACTCATATACTTACTTCATTTCCTTTATTATTTCAATTGTGGTGTACTACTACATATATACGCATATATGTGTATGGGCGTATATATATATATACATATGATTATTATAATCATACAGTAATAATATATTTTTTTTTTGTCTCGACCGGACTTGCGACCGACCTTGCAAGTCCGGTCCATTCCAGTAGCTACCAGTACGGGAAATTTTCTGGCTCGACCGAACTTGCAAATCCGGTCGCAAGTTCGGTCCATCCCAGTAGCTTGCATTACGGGAATTTTTTCTGGCCGACCGAACTTGCAAGTCCGGTCGCAAGTTCGGTCCATTCCAGAAGGTTTCTGACGGGAGAATTTTCTGGTCCGACCGAACTTGCATGTCCGGTCGTCCAGAAGGTTTCCCGTCTTTGTAAATCTGGGCTCGACCGAACTTGCAAGTCCGGTCGCAAGTCCGGTCCGGCCCAGTACTTGAGTTTTAAAATCTGTTTTCAGTCCTCTCTTTTACCCATTACTTCCCCAATCTTCCTACATGTAATCCCACATATTTTAACACTACCTAGGCCCTCCAAATTGCCTTGGTTCATCCAACAATTCCTTACTCATCTCTAAATCCCCATACATAATTTCTCCTCACTTCCTTTCAATTCTTACAATTGTTTTCTTTACTCTCATGCTACAGATTTTCATTTTACCCTTTACCATTCCATACTCCATCTACCAATGCTACTCCTAGTATCCCAAATACATTTCCAAGCAAATACAATATCTATACCCAAGTCCAACATTCCTTTACCAATTCTTGCACATTAATGTAACACCCCTACAACGCCCCTACCAACTACTGAAATCACAGTGGAAATAATCAACTAAACAATAACTAAACGCTTTGGTGTTACAACGCCGTTAACCACCCACGTGGTTAACTAGGCAGAATAAATACAAGTGTATCGGTCTGATGATCAGACTCCCGAGCATAGATCCTAACATCCACTTATATACATAACCAACAATACCGAGTATTTAACTTACATCACATCTACTCACTGTAAACATCCACCGCTGTTTAACAAACGGTACCAAAACGTAATGCCTCGGGAGCACAGGCGCATCCCGGGCTCAACAACCAAAATAACCAAAAGTACATCAATAACCTAGGATCTAGAGCCACTCCGCTTCTTCGATCCTCATCCTGCAGTAAAAATATGGAGCCCCCGAGGGGGTCAGCAACCTTTGCTGGTATGGTTAACGCGCAGCCCATCGGCTACCGGGATACGCGCAACCAATTGTCATGATAACATGGCATTTTTTTTAAACATCCAACATATACATACCATAGCATAGCAAGGGAAATTGTACAGCACAACAACATACCCAACACCATAAAATCGGTTTCACAAGGAACCTTCCACCATAGTTAGTATACATAGTGAGCCTAGAGATTATTGCCAATCTCATGCTAAGCTCGTTACCAACCTCGTTACCGTCCAGTTATATCGAACGGTTAACTTATACCCAAGGTGTGTCGGATATAGTAATCCCAAGCACACCGAAATAACATTTGTATGCCCCTGTGGCCCGACGTGAGTCAGTAAACTAGCTTTGGATAAGCTAAGGGAAGGTTGAAACCAAATTGGAACACAACCTATACATACACCAAGATAGCCGAACCGGATATGACATCGACTCCCGCCTCACACGCGTGGCCGGAACATGACCGGACTCCTCACTCCCTCGGTTAGCACTTGTTAGTGATCACACAATGTTTTGTTAAGTCACACACAAGCAAGTGTTTAAGTCTTGTTAGACACACCAAGGGAAAGGAGTCACATTAATACAACATCATAATATATAACAACTGTAAACTCTTTTCATGCCTTAATCTTATAAGGTCGTAACACACAGAAAAGCAAACAACACCCAAGCCGGTGTAAACCGGTAGACAACAGACTGCAAGAAAACCATACCTCGGTCCTTGCCTCGATTGATTTCCTCGTAGGCCACTCCTATACATGATTAGTAACGTTGGTCAATTAACTTACTTAACTTCATATTTTACTAAGTATTTAACACGATTATTTGGCATGTTTAAATGTCTAAGTTACCCTAGGTTACCTTCATTATACCCCCTAGGGTTAACTACATAAGTCACATTCTTTTCTGTTTTTTTTTTACAAGTTTTGGTCCGACCGACCTTGCCGACCGACCTTGCACAAGGTCGGTCCATTCCAGAACATATTTCCGTCAAAATTTTCTACTCCGACCGACCTTGCAAGTTCGGTCGCATGGTCGGTCCATTCCCGAGAGTTTCTTCCCTTTGAAAATTTAGCCCGGCCGAACTTGCCAAGTCCGGTCCCATGTTCGGTCGATTCCAGAAACTCAATCCATACACAAAATACAAGCCCGACCGACCTTGCAAGTCCGGTCCCCAAGGTCGGTCCATTCCAGAAGCCAATTCTCGCAGGGTAAACTGGGCTCGACCGAACTTGCAAGTTCGGTCGCAAGTTCGGTCTGGCCCAGACCCTTGTTTTCCTTTTTACATTAAACTCCAAACTTCACCCCATATATCCTAGTGCACCCTAACCTCATTTGAGCACTTCAAACACACCTTAAGACGTCCTTAAAACACTCACAAAACTCATCTTCTAGTTCCTTAAGCCTTTACTCATTTCTTCCCCAAAATTCCTAACACTTATGCTATTTCCTCCTTAGTTTTTCTAGTGGTGCTTCATACCTATGATAACTACTATCCCAAAGTGCTTTCTCCTCATTTTAACATCATCTCCCAAGCATCATTTCTCACAACTAACTCCTTATGTCATTCTTGAAATCCTTTTTCAAGTTCACATTTTCTCCTTATTTTACCAAAGTTTGCCTAAGTCTTTACCTAAGTCCAAAATGACTTTGGTACATACTAAAACCTCAAGATCATGCCTAAGTCCTTATTACACTCTAGAGCACTTCCTAGTTCATCAAAATCCCTTTAAAACATCTTGAACTCCTTATGCATTTCCTACATTTCGACATAGGTTCTCCTAGCATTTGTCACATCAAAGCACATTGTTTTCACTATTAAACACCCAAGAACACTAAGAACACCAAGGACACTCTCATACACAAGACTTCACTCAAATCACACTACATTGCAATATAATGCATAATTTAAATTGCATGGCACTTAGGCCCTTAAAATGCATGGCTCTTAGGCCCTTAAAGTGCTTAAATCATAAACACTGAATTTCCACATTATACATGCCTTTGACCTGCAAATACATACAACAAGACATATGTTCTTTTACTAGTTTCCTTGAGAACATTTACTAGGTCATTCTCCTTTTGCTCTTTAGGTAGTTTTAACAAGCATTATAAGCTCATTTCTCCAAGGCATTAAAACAACATTAGGTTAGTAGATTTACCTCTTTTCCAAACAACTTCTTTCTTGTTTTCCTTATAAAACCGGTAAGGTATTTGATTCCTTGTCAAGTTCTAAACAATATACAAACATTATAATGAGTATTCAAGCTATAAGCTTCATCTCATCGTAAACCCTAATTTTACATTGTTTCAAAAACATTAATGTAGTTGTTTTACCTTGATCTTTGAAGAGGGTTTGAATATATATCAAGAGAGGACTCCACCTAGTCCTTGAAAGGTTGGAATGAAGCTAAAACAAAGCCATACAAGGAGCACCTTCAATGGGTATTTTCGGTCACAACAAAAACATGAAGGAAATGTAGTTTTTATTTGAGATTCCTTACCTAGAAGCAAAGGAGAATAATAATATGTAGAAATACAAGCTCAAGCTCCTTCAATGGTGGAAATCCATGGCACCGAAATGGGGCTCTTGAAGTTTTGAGAAGATAGGAATGAAGAGCTTGATAAGAGGAAGAGATTGGTGGTGTTTGTTTTTGCTTTGGACAAGTGAGCTAGATTTTACAAGAGGTCAAAGATGGAGATGGTGGTGTGTACTATTGCAAACCGTGAGAGAATGAAGAAGAGAGGTTGAAGAAGGTGTTTGGAACCGTGGGAAATGAAGGAGGGAAATGAGAGAATGAGATAAACTTGCTTTTAGAAGATATTTATGCTTTATAAAGTAAAAAGGTAACTTAAGTAGTCTTCTTTATTTTCTTAACATGCTAACAAGAGAGTGGTGAGTCACCACACTTAAGAAACCGGCCCCCAATAGTACTTAGGGGTAATATAGTCTTTATTTGTCAATTTAATTACTTATACAAACATATGTTACAAAATAGCTTATTAAAATCACTATTCATAAAACAAGGCACTTAGAAGTGAAATTTTTGATTTCCCATTGATATAGACATCCAAATGTGATATTATATAGTACACATATATATTTAGGAGTAATGATGGACATCTAGCCACTCAAAACTCATTTATAAGACAATTTTTCAAAAATGTGCTTTAAGACTCCTTAAAGCATATTTTGTGTTTTAACTTGTTTTCAAGCTTGGTTTTCTTTAGTAATTGGTTTAATATGTTCATTAGTATATAAATGAGGTCTTGGTAAGTTCATTAGGTCTTATCCTAGCTTATCCAAAGCTTAGAGCACATTTTGGCCTTTATTGGCCTTAAAGCACATTTTGTGTTTTCTTTTGTTTAAATTATTTACTAATGTTTCTAAGACTCTTTTTAGTCTTAGTATACCATATTTAGGTGTTTAAACAATATACTAAGGTTTGGGGTATTTCAATTAAAGTCTCCTAACTTCTCCAATGTATTCTTATACACTTTGCTACAGATTTTACACTTCTTATTTCTCATGCTACAATTACCATTCCAATGGTCATTAAACATCTCTACTATCCCCAATACACACCTTGGTTCTCCCACTCAGCAAGTCATTCTCAATACACAATTCCTACTAAATTTTCGCCATAGTTCACCTACTTTCCTTACTTCCTCAAGTACACATCCTCTCATCAAATTCAACCTAAAGCTAGCCACACCCAACAAGGGTCCTACCAGCACATAAGGTTCATACAAAAATTCAATACACCAACATTTCTTCAACCACAATACCAATACGCCATTACTTCCTCAAATAGCAATACTAATACACATACACCATTCATTTGGCTCTAAGGCCTACAAATCCACATACTTGCTCACAAGTTCTCAAACTTCCAATACTTCAATACTAAGTACAACAGTTTAGTTTCTTTTATTTGTTTACCCATTCCCACTACACTAATGCATTAGATTAAGTATTGAGATAGGTTTTCCTTACCTTAAGATCACACTTCTTCCTTTGAGTCCTACTCCTCTCCTCTTCTTCATTCTCGGTCAAGTTGGTCAATGGGGTTACCTATAACGCCCCTATTAACCATAAATACAGCGGAAATAAAACTCTGAGGCGATTACAGACCATCGGGTTCCAAACACCCGGCACCAAACCTCACCAATTACAACTTACAATCTACAAAAGCTACGGTCTGAACTCGAGAAAAACTTAACACAAACATAATAGAAATTAAACACATTAACTCTCCACAAAAACCTAGTCCCATCCCAAACGCTCATTCTCTTCGTGGCCACCTGTAAATCAATTCGTACCTGCAAGATGAAACCAAGCAGCCCACCCCAAAAGGGGCGGTCAGTTCCCTGGAATGGAACTGGTACTATTCTCTAAAACAAAACTTTAATATAACTTGAGAATAAACAATAACTTGAAAACAGCACTTAACCAAATAGCGAAACAAAACACCCTTTTAAACACCAAGTCAAACATAACATTTCAAAGGAGACAAATAACAGAAGAGTAAAGTTAGTAAATAACACCACACCAAGAGTTAGTGAACAATCATTACTTATGTTAGATCCATTTCCAAGTTGGAGTAGAAAGACCCATGTAGTCACGAGGACTAGGAATGAATGAGAGAAAAAAAACCAGCAACTCAAGAATGGAATGAAACCAACTGGGAGAGATGGCCCCCACCGCCAAGAACGTCCATTAAGGACAGGGGATATACAGCCCCTTACTGTTAACTACGTCCTCTCAGGACAAGGATATACAGCCCTTTACTGTTTAATATCAATGCCCCTATGGGCGAGGGATATACAGCCCCCTACTGTTCACATTAAAGACGCGCGCACGTCGAAAGAAAGATTTCCAAGATTGACCTTTTCCAAAAATCCCACTAGATCACCAACTACCCAGAGCAATACCAAAACACTCAGTCCTACAGAGTGCAGAAGCGTAAACCCTAAGCAGCCAATGTCTAACGGGCAACCATAGAAGAAACCAATACCCAAGTGAGTTCCACATCCAAGGCTCAGTTAGTCACACAAGCTGAGTCAGTCACACAACCATTTCTTATTTTTAGAAGTTCCTCTTAAAGTCAGTTAGCGTTTCCAAACATTCCACAAGTCAACCAGCAAAAATATCGTAGTACGAGAAATCGTACAAAACATTCCATAAAGTCCAAAACACGTCAAGCTGAGTACGAGAAATCGTACCTGGGTAACGCTGTAGCAGTTTCTAATCAACTTGCGTAAACAATCAACAGTACTCTGAAGAATATTAAAGGTAATCTATCATCAATAACTCATACCCTAAGTCAAACTTAAATAGATTCCTCACTCTTATTTCTAAACCTCGATCATCTTGTAAGCCCTTCGCTTAATTGTTAAGTATAGCCTTCGACTTGTTTTAGAATGTTGTATAGCCCAAGGGTGTACGATCAAGGGATGTATTCCTTTAACACTTATCAATTGTTCCACTCTTATCCACTTTACTAATACTTAACCGTAGTTCTCACATTAATACTGTATATCTTAAGTGCATTTATATTACTCAATTAGTCTTAGAATCTCAATAATAACCCTTAAGCTCAATACCTTTATTCTTACTTTAGGACAGACATCGTATTATAACCTATGATGGATTTATCCTAGAATACTATACTATTATTCCATAAGGTAATGATTAGGTATTTTATCAATATTTACTAGATAATCCTTTATGATTAAGTCTTCCCCTTAACTTAATTAAGACCTACAACCTGTATATCGAAATCATAGTGTCGTAGATGCATTTCATTACAACTTCATTGATCTTAGAATTTAGAGACAACTACTAGACTCAATTATTTTATCTTTACTTTAGAATGACTTAATATTATAGCCATTTAATTATCTTGTCTTAAGATGTTCAATTACTCTTCATCCCGGAACAACTATATTTAATTAACTCAAACCCTTCCAACTCTTTTACCTAGTATCCACAAAGTATATTATTCGCTTAATTATTACCTATATAATAAGGTGTTTTAAGATAACCCTTTTATGTATCCTTACTTACATTTTAATTTCCCAAGTATTTGATTTTTACACACATTCTCTCCATAGAGTATGTATAATCCTCTTGTACTAAATTTTAATAAACTTATGTCTTAAATATATTTATATTACTTACAAGACCAAAGGTTTCAAAGGAATAACTTAATAAATTAATTTCCTTTATTGTATTTTAGGATAAACATTATATCTCGACATAAGGTAAAATCTATCTAAGAACTAAATTCTGATTCATAAGTGAAATTGTTAATTATGTATCAAGATAATCTGTTCTGAAAATCCCCATACCTTATATTCAAATGACACATTAATATTTCCAGTGTCAAAAAGGTAAATCAATATAATCTCTTACGTAACCCAGTTTCATCTAATTAAAGGTTTAAAGATTTTAAGTATCTAATTTCTATTTATAAACCTTCTTATAAAGTCTAACTACTAAATACACTACTTAATTATAAACTCACATCCTGAACATTGGTATTAAATGTATTTTATATGGCTTAACTAATTCCAAGAAACTTAAGGATTATTATTTAGATTAATCTCCTAATCATAGTTTAATATAGTTTTATATCATAATCCTTTTAATGATTTTATCTTAAAATATTAAGCTATTACTCAATACTATAAATATTAAGAAATAATTAAATCTAGACTTATTTATCCTCTTCACATTTAGATGTAAAAGTAACTCATTTATTTTATTATTGTTTATATAATAAGAACATTTAAATGTAAAAGTATTTCATTCATTTTATTATTAATTATATAATAAGATCTATTTGTGTAACACTTTATGTAAACTAATTCCAAATACTCCTAAATTTCAACTTATTAATTTCTTAACCAAATTATAAATTTACATTGTGGTTATTGACTAAATAAATACATGTGTTTAAATACGGTTTATATAAATCTTAGGAACTCAAAGATAACTAAAAACTCAACCTATAACCATAAATTAATACCACCTCATATAATATTCTTTTATTAGTATCATGTAGAGGTTTAGTTTAACTCATTAATTCCTTCATATTATATTTTCTATAAGGTATTTTATTCCTTTTATTTATTTATTTATCGTATATATATATATCCTTCCTATTACATTTCTCACAAGGAATGTTATTTCCTTTATCTATTTTTATTGTATTTATATACATATATATATATATATATATATTCACATATATCAAGATTTATCCAGAACATTCTTTAAGAAATTCTATTGTATTTAATTATATCTAATATCTTTTAGACATATCCAAAACTGATTTATGGTTTATAAAATAAAGTATTTCCCTTAGTTTTAGTTAAACATATTAGCTTCCACATTATATATAAATAAAATGTAGCTTAGTTAAATTCCTTGATTTAATATAAGTTTCTATTTATTTCTCTCATATAAATATATATAAATATATGTAACGATTTTTACTTCACTTAAAGTTAATACCCAAAATATTTATAACACACTGTATTAAATGTTAATTAGTCTTATTATATTTTCCCCAACCTATAAAGTTCATTAATCAACCATACTTTAATTTTTGATTACATTAAAAACCTTATATTATAGGTTATTCTTATGAAAAACTCATAAACACAATTTTTAAAACCTTTTACCGTTGCCCAAAAATTCCCAAATTTAATATACAGTAACTATAACATTTTAGACATATTATAAAATTTTTATTTCATAAAAATACCTTTTTAATTTAGCCAAATAATTCCAGAAAACCCGTAACTTGCAAAAATCATAACTTACGTTTAAAAACTCCAAAACTATATTAATTTACATCAAAATAAACTAGATTAAATAAGGAATCTATGGTTAAAATTTCAAGTCAAAATACCTTCGGGAAGATATTAAATTAACCCAACAAGTTAGGACTATTTACTGGGATTTATAAAACCCTTATAACTAAATTCTGGAACGTTTTAATCTCGGCCGTCCAAAACTTTTAAAACGAAATCAACGGCTCCTGTACTCCTAGTTCATCAGCGAGTTCAACAAGCTGGTCGAGTACTAATTCACGAATATCTTCTAATCTACAGAACGAAATCGAGTGATTCTTGTTTCTATAGTTTCGTAATCAAATTTCGGTTCCAATGATACCGGTTTCCCCAATTATAATGCACTATAAGTTGGAATTCGAATTTAGTTCGAAGGTTAGGGTTCAAAGTTTGATTCGATTACAATCTTGCAAAATTCTACACATACAGAGCGTAATAACCTCAATTGGTTGTTGGGTTAGGTCGGATACATGATTACTAACAGCAATAACGGAGAAATTTGACCGGAAACTCACCGGAGTTGCACAAATCGAAGGAATTCGATTCAGTTTTCTGGAAAAGGTTCGAACTTGACTGTTTCGAGGAGCTCACTTTGAGGATCTATAAGTTAAGTTCTAGATCGAATTAGAATACGTATAAAGGCTTAATCAAAAGAGGAAACGTAGCTCTACGCATTGATAACAAGAACTAATCCTAACTCGGACCATACAGAAAGATATTGAAGCTAGAAGTTGCGAGTTTACCTTACGTTTTCTGGAAAGAAAACTGTGATTTTATGCTGTGATGAATTCGAAACTTTAGACACCTCTCTCTTACAAACGGTTTGGAATTGGCTTTGGTCATAAACATGAAAGTTATAGAGGGATTAGAGCTCTTCAAAACGAGCTAAAGAACATGGAATTTGGCTGAGAAACGAAGAAGTTATGGCTAGTCGAAGTTACCTGAATTCGAAGAGAAACTGGAAAAACTGCAGTTTCGGTTTTGCAAGGTGGCTACTTTGGATCGAATTTCCGGCTGATGTATACTGAATTAGGGTATGTGTGAGTAATGGTTGGAAAGAGGAATTGTAGGAGAAGAGAATGGTGAAGACGGCATGGAAAAATATTGAGGGATGTGAAAGTTACAGCCGTCTAAAGTTAGGGCAAAGTAAGGGAATTCGGTTACGAAAATCAGGGAAGAAATCGGCTAAGTGTGGGCGACTCATTACAGAGTGACACGTGGCATCTCTTAAAATTTTGATTCAAAACTTCAATCTAGCATAACTTTGGCTAGGATGATCCGTTTTTGACGTTCTTTTTATCGATCTTCATGGTTTTTCATAACCTATTTATTGGTATAGGTTTCATGACCTGGTTTGACCATTCTCAAAAAGTCAACTCTAGCAAGGCTTAATAAGCTTTAAGGTTTCTAGAATTTTATATTGACTTTTATGTTTCAAAACAATGTTCCAACACTTCCTAAAATCTTTATAATATATTTGGAGTGTTTAATAATTTTCCCAAGATTTATTGACTTATAAATCTTATTATTAAATTCATAATACTAATAATAATGTATAATAATTAGGGTTAAATAGGAGAAAACCCCTAAATAAATTTCACAATTCCATATACTAATTTAATATTCATAATCCCATATAATAATTTAATATTCATAACTCCATATAATAATTTAATATTCATAATTCCATAAAATAATTTAATATTCATAATTCCATAAAATAATTTAATACTTAATAGTATTATTAAAGGTTTAATAAAAGAAATCCCCTAAATTAATTTAAATTAATTTAGGGGTATTTCAGCATATCCCCCTTAAAAGAAACTTCGCCTCGAAGTTTAAAAATCAACTAATAAGCACTCACACCGCTTCGGGTGTGCTGAGACAATAAAAGTTCCAATGAAATTCCATACCAAACCAATCCTTTATTTCCATCCATTTCCATAACAACATTCCACTCAAGATTACTCAAAATCAAACTGAATCAGGATATACCAAGATATAGCATGATGAAAATCAAAAGTCACATACCGAGTCATAATGCAAAAACCAAGCACATACAAACACCTCTCATTCTGCTAATACTGTTCTCCCTTTGCTAATAATGCAACAAGGCATAATCCGGATGAGATAACGAAGGAGGAGTATGCCAGCATATCCCCCTTAAAAGAGCTAAGGTACGCCCTCGTACCGCTACTAACACACATTCAAAGAGTTCAACACCTTATTAACCAGCTTTGTTGTGAATTTTACTACACCGTTGATTTTATCTCTCATCGTTACATATATCTGTATCCCTTGATTTTTGTATTTGTATTTCCTTGGTGGTTATAAAATTTTATCTTATGATTATTATCTATTCATTTAATGACTGATACGAATTATATGTCCATATGTGATCATTTATCATATCAATTATATTATCAAGCTACAAACCAGGTGTAACGTATTTGAGTAGTTTATAATAATATTTCAGATCATTTAATAATCCTTAATAATCTTCCAAAATCATCTTCAAGGGTTTATTAGTCAACCATATGTTAAAACTTTATAAGATAAATATTTTCTGTGACTTTTCAAGTTTCAATTGTTTTTATAGTTAATTATCGTATTTTAGATGATTCATTCAGTGTTTACTTTATAAAATTTACTTATTATATATTTACATAATCTCACCCAAGGGAGAATCTAAGGAAGTTCTTATCAATTATAATGTAGCTCCAAAATCTGATTTCTTTATCTTAAAATTTATTTTTCAAGATAGGGACTCTATATAAAATTTTAAGTCAAATGTACTAGTCTAATGAAAACTCACTCACTCTTGGTGATTATTTTTCTTTGAGTTTGTTCTATGTAAGTGTTCTTCTGATTATTAAATCTTAGTACTCTCTTAGACAATGGTGGCTTTTAGTAATTATCACTCTTAGTGTGTCTTTTAAAATTTTATACCTGTATAATGTTAAACTTCCAAGTAAACATGAGAATTTTCAATCTTTAAGTAACTCTCAATTTTTTTTTATTTTTTTTAAGATGCTCAATACTCAAGTATTTAAGGATCAATGATACTTAGTTTAGTATTACTCTTCTCTTCACTCAATCTTTAAGTAACTTCTTTTATTGATTTTTTTTTATATTCAACCAGAGGTGGATGTTGTATCTTGGAGTACCCAAACTTAATCCCCTTCCTCCATATATAGGTATTTTTCACCAAAGATTTAACTCAATAAACCCTTTACATTTATGAGTTTTAATACCGGATCTTAAGATACAAATTTGATTTGTTCATTGTGGTTAGCAATGAGATATGCCTAGCTCAAGATTTCATGATGGTAACGTCTTACCACCACTTCCCCTCAAGTTCAACACAATCCATCACCTGCGTAGAAGATTATTTACAGTTAGATGACAAGGCTTGCTAGCCCCTAAACTTCTAGAAGTGGGTGTGCACCCCCACTACTCTCAGCCTAGGAGTTCGTCGCACCAGGCACTTCCCGTAGGGTGTTAGGTTTATGTGTTTTCTTTCTAAAGTTAACATAGAGTTTTAATGTGTTTTACAAGTTCAGATGTTGATCTTTTTTTTTGATACGCTACTAGTTCTTGTTAGCTTAGTAATTTTCTAGACTTAAGATTTATCTTAATCATTATCTTTAGGTAACAAATTGATACCAAGTAGTTCATGAGATTTATTTTCAAACTTTAAGGGAGTTGAAGTACTTTCACATAATATCAATACTAATTTAGTTATGTAAAGTTCTATTTGTATACTGTTCTCAACCAAAAGTATTCTTTAAAATTCTAGGAATTTGTGTACTAGCTTTTAAAGGATTGCATTTTTAGCAATGTATTCTCCATGAGTATGCTTTTGAAAAATAGCTTAATATTTGCATATCTCAACCAAAATCTTATTGTACTTAATATTGGATGTTCCAAACTTATATATATATTTTTGTAGTTTATTGTTGGAACGGTATAACAACACATCACACTCAACAGACATTCACAAAAGAAAAGTGTAAAGGAATCATTCACAATTCCAAAAAGGGTTAGGAGTCGTGCCTCTGGAGTCCTCACTTCCCAATTCTACCCCAGTTCCCCAGTTTTAAGTGCACCTATAATCTAAGTATTTCACTCGACTTGTTTTCTCGGGTTCAGAGCGTAACTACGCTCTGATACCACTTTCTATAACGCCCCTATTAACCATAAATACAGCGGAAATAAAACTCTGAGGCGATTACAGACCATCGGGTTCCAAACACCCGGCACCAAACCTCACCAATTACAACTTACAATCTACAAAAGCTACGGTCTGAACTCGAGAAAAACTTAACACAAACATAATAGAAATTAAACACATTAACTCTCCACAAAACCTAGTCCCATCCCAAACGCTCATTCTCTTCGTGGCCACCTGTAAATCAATTCGTACCTGCAAGATGAAACCAAGCAGCCCACCCCAAAAGGGGGGTCAGTTCCCTGGAATGGAACTGGTACTATTCTCTAAAACAAAACTTTAATATAACTTGAGAATAAACAATAACTTGAAAACAACACTTAACCAAAATAGCGAAACAAAACACCCTTTTAAAACACCAAGTCAAACATAACATTTCAAAGGAGACAAATAACAGAAGAGTAAAGTTAGTAAATAACACCACACCAAGAGTTAGTGAACAATCATTACTTATGTTAGATCCATTTCCAAGTTGGAGTAGAAAGACCCATGTAGTCACGAGGACTAGGAATGAATGAGAGAAAACCAAAACCAACTCAAGAATGGAATGAAACCAACTGGGAGAGATGGCCCCCACCGCCAAGAACGTCCATTAAGGACAGGGGATATACAGCCCCTTACTGTTAACTACGTCCTCTCAGGACAAGGGATATACAGCCCTTTACTGTTTAATATCAATGCCCCTATGGGCGAGGGATATACAGCCCCCTACTGTTCACATTAAAGACGCGCGCACGTCGAAAGAAAGATTTCCAAGATTGACCTTTTCCAAAAATCCCGCTAGATCACCAACTACCCAGAGCAATACCAAAACACTCAGTCCTACAGAGTGCAGAAGCGTAAACCCTAAGCAGCCAATGTCTAACGGGCAACCAAGTAGAAGAAACCAATACCCAAGTGAGTTCCACATCCAAGGCTCAGTTAGTCACACAAGCTGAGTCAGTCACACAACCATTTCTTATTTTTAGAAGTTCCTCTTAAAGTCAGTTAGCGTTTCCAAAACATTCCACAAGTCAACCAGCAAAAATATCGTAGTACGAGAAATCGTACAAAACATTCCATAAAGTCCAAAACACGTCAAGCTGAGTACGAGAAATCGTACCTGGGTAACGCTGTAGCAGTTCTAATCAACTTGCGTAAACAATCAACAGTACTCTGAAGAATATTAAAGGTAATCTATCATCAATAACTCATACCCTAAGTCAAACTTAAATAGATTCCTCACTCTTATTTCTAAACCTCGATCATCTTGTAAGCCCTTCGCTTAATTGTTAAGTATAGCCTTCGACTTGTTTTAGAATGTTGTATAGCCCAAGGGTGTACGATCAAGGGATGTATTCCTTTAACACTTATCAATTGTTCCACTCTTATCCACTTTACTAATACTTAACCGTAGTTCTCACATTAATACCTGTATATCTTAAGTGCATTTATATTACTCAATTAGTCTTAGAATCTCAATAATAACCCTTAAGCTCAATACCTTTATTCTTACTTTAGGACAGACATCGTATTATAACCTATGATGGATTTATCCTAGAATACTATACTATTATTCCATAAGGTAATGATTAGGTATTTTATCAATATTTACTAGATAATCCTTTATGATTAAGTCTTCCCCTTAACTTAATTAAGACCTACAACCTGTATATCGAAATCATAGTGTCGTAGATGCATTTCATTACAACTTCATTGATCTTAGAATTTAGAGACAACTACTAGACTCAATTATTTTATCTTTACTTTAGAATGACTTAATATTATAGCCATTTAATTATCTTGTCTTAAGATGTTCAATTACTCTTCATCCCGGAACAACTATATTTAATTAACTCAAACCCTTCCAACTCTTTTACCTAGTATCCACAAAGTATATTATTCGCTTAATTATTACCTATATAATAAGGTGTTTTAAGATAACCCTTTTTATGTATCCTTACTTACATTTTAATTTCCCAAGTATTTGATTTTTACACACATTCTCTCCATAGAGTATGTATAATCCTCTTGTACTAAATTTTAATAAACTTATGTCTTAAATATATTTTATATTACTTACAAGACCAAAGGTTTCAAAGGAATAACTTAATAAATTAATTTCCTTTATTGTATTTTAGGATAAACATTATATCTCGACATAAGGTAAAATCTATCTAAGAACTAAATTCTGATTCATAAGTGAAATTGTTAATTATGTATCAAGATAATCTGTTCTGAAAATCCCCATACCTTATATTCAAATGACACATTAATATTTCCAGTGTCAAAAAGGTAAATCAATATAATCTCTTACGTAACCCAGTTTCATCTAATTAAAGGTTTAAAGATTTTAAGTATCTAATTTCTATTTATAAACCTTCTTATAAAGTCTAACTACTAAATACACTACTTAATTATAAACTCACATCCTGAACATTGGTATTAAATGTATTTTATATGGCTTAACTAATTCCAAGAAACTTAAGGATTATTATTTAGATTAATCTCCTAATCATAGTTTAATATAGTTTTATATCATAATCCTTTTAATGATTTTATCTTAAAATATTAAGCTATTACTCAATACTATAAATATTAAGAAATATTAAATCTAGACTTATTTATCCTCTTCACATTTAGATGTAAAAGTAACTCATTTATTTTATTATTGTTTATATAATAAGAACATTTAAATGTAAAAGTATTTCATTCATTTTATTATTAATTATAAATAAGATCTATTTGTGTAACACTTTATGTAAACTAATTCCAAATACTCCTAAATTTCAACTTATTAATTTCTTAACCAAATTATAATTTACATTGTGGTTATTGACTAAATAAATACATGTGTTTAAATACGGTTTATATAAATCTTAGGAACTCAAAGATAACTAAAAACTCAACCTATAACCATAAATTAATACCACCTCATATAATATTCTTTTATTAGTATCATGTAGAGGTTTAGTTTAACTCATTAATTCCTTCATATTATATTTTCTATAAGGTATTTTATTCCTTTTATTTATTTATTTATCGTATATATATATATCCTTCCTATTACATTTCTCACAAGGAATGTTATTTCCTTTCTATTTTTATTGTATTTATATACATATATATATATATATATATATATATATATATCACATATATCAAGATTTATCCAGAACATTCTTTAAGAAATTCTATTGTATTTAATTATATCTAATATCTTTTAGACATATCCAAAACTGATTTATGGTTTATAAAATAAAGTATTTCCCTTAGTTTTAGTTAAACATATTAGCTTCCACATTATAATAATAAATAAAATGTAGCTTAGTTAAATTCCTTGATTTAATATAAGTTTCTATTTATTTCTCTCATATAAATATATTATAAATATATGTAACGATTTTTACTTCACTTAAAGTTAATACCCAAAATATTTATAAACACTGTATTAAATGTTAATTAGTCTTATTATATTTTCCCCAACCTATAAAGTTCATTAATCAACCATACTTTAATTTTTGATTACATTAAAAACCTTATATTATAGGTTATTCTTATGAAAAACTCATAAACACAATTTTTAAAACCTTTTACCGTTGCCCAAAAATTCCCAAATTTAATATACAGTAACTATAACATTTTAGACATATTATAAAATTTTTATTTCATAAAAATACTTTTTAATTTAGCCAAATAATTCCAGAAAACCCGTAACTTGCAAAAATCATAACTTACGTTTAAAAACTCCAAAACTATATTAATTTACATCAAAATAAACTAGATTAAATATGGAATCTATGGTTAAAATTTCAAGTCAAAATACCTTCGGGAAGATATTTAAATTAACCCAACAAGTTAGGACTATTTACTGGGATTTATAAAACCCTTATAACTAAATTCTGGAACGTTTTAATCTCGGCCGTCCAAAACTTTTAAAACGAAATCAACGGCTCCTGTACTCCTAGTTCATCAGCGAGTTCAACAAGCTGGTCGAGTACTAATTCACGAATATCTTCTAATCTACAGAACGAAATCGAGTGATTCTTGTTTCTATAGTTTCGTAATCAAATTTCGGTTCCAATGATACCGGTTTCCCCAATTATAATGCACTATAAGTTGGAATTCGAATTTAGTTCGAAGGTTAGGGTTCAAAGTTTGATTCGATTACAATCTTGCAAAATTCTACACATACAGAGCGTAATAACCTCAATTGGTTGTTGGGTTAGGTCGGATACATGATTACTAACAGCAATAACGGAGAAATTTGACCGGAAACTCACCGGAGTTGCACAAATCGAAGGAATTCGATTCAGTTTTCTGGAAAAGGTTCGAACTTGACTGTTTCGAGGAGCTCACTTTGAGGATCTATAAGTTAAGTTCTAGATCGAATTAGAATACGTATAAAGGCTTAATCAAAAGAGGAAACGTAGCTCTACGCATTGATAACAAGAACTAATCCTAACTCGGACCATACAGAAAGATATTGAAGCTAGAAGTTGCGAGTTTACCTTACGTTTTCTGGAAAGAAAACTGTGATTTTATGCTGTGATGAATTCGAAACTTTAGACACCTCTCTCTTACAAACGGTTTGGAATTGGCTTTGGTCATAAACATGAAAGTTATAGAGGGATTAGAGCTCTTCAAAACGAGCTAAAGAACATGGAATTTGGCTGAGAAACGAAGAAGTTATGGCTAGTCGAAGTTACCTGAATTCGAAGAGAAACTGGAAAAACTGCAGTTTCGGTTTTGCAAGGTGGCTACTTTGGATCGAATTTCCGGCTGATGTATACTGAATTAGGGTATGTGTGAGTAATGGTTGGAAAGAGGAATTGTAGGAGAAGAGAATGGTGAAGACGGCATGGAAAAATATTGAGGGATGTGAAAGTTACAGCCGTCTAAAGTTAGGGCAAAGTAAGGGAATTCGGTTACGAAAATCAGGGAAGAAATCGGCTAAGTGTGGGCGACTCATTACAGAGTGACACGTGGCATCTCTTAAAATTTTGATTCAAAACTTCAATCTAGCATAACTTTGGCTAGGATGATCCGTTTTTGACGTTCTTTTTATCGATCTTCATGGTTTTTCATAACCTATTTATTGGTATAGGTTTCATGACCTGGTTTGACCATTCTCAAAAAGTCAACTCTAGCAAGGCTTAATAAGCTTTAAGGTTTCTAGAATTTTATATTGACTTTTATGTTTCAAAACAATGTTCCAACACTTCCTAAAATCTTTATAATATATTTGGAGTGTTTAATAATTTTCCCAATATTTATTGACTTATAAATCTTATTATTAAATTCATAATACTATATAATAATGTATAATAATTAGGGTTAAATAGGAGAAAACCCCTAAATAAATTTCACAATTCCATATACTAATTTAATATTCATAATCCCATATAATAATTTAATATTCATAACTCCATATAATAATTTAATATTCATAATTCCATAAAATAATTTAATATTCATAATTCCATAAAATATTTAATACTTAATAGTATTATTAAAGGTTTAATAAAAAAATCCCCTAAATTAATTTAAATTAATTTAGGGGTATTTCAGCATATCCCCCTTAAAAGAAACTTCGCCTCGAAGTTTAAAAATCAACTAATAAGCACTCACACCGCTTCGGGTGTGCTGAGACAATAAAAGTTCCAATGAAATTCCATACCAAACCAATCCTTTATTTCCATCCATTTCCATAACAACATTCCACTCAAGATTACTCAAAATCAAACTGAATCAGGATATACCAAGATATAGCATGATGAAAATCAAAAGTCACATACCGAGTCATAATGCAAAAACCAAGCACATACAAACACCTCTCATTCTGCTAATACTGTTCTCCCTTTGCTAATAATGCAACAAGGCATAATCCGGATGAGATAACGAAGGAGGAGTATGCCAGCATATCCCCCTTAAAAGAGCTAAGGTACGCCCTCGTACCGCTACTAACGACACATTCAAAGAGTTCAACACCTTATTAACCAGCTTTGTTGTGAATTTTACTACACCGTTGATTTTATCTCTCATCGTTACATATATCTGTATCCCTTGATTTTTATGTATTTGTATTTCCTTGGTGGTTATAAAATTTTATCTTATGATTATTATCTATTCATTTAATGACTGATACGAATTATATGTCCATATGTGATCATTTATCATATCAATTATATTATCAAGCTACAAACCAGGTGTAACGTATTTGAGTAGTTTATAATAATATTTCAGATCATTTAATAATCCTTAATAATCTTCCAAAATCATCTTCAAGGGTTTATTAGTCAACCATATGTTAAAACTTTATAAGATAAATATTTTCTGTGACTTTTCAAGTTTCAATTGTTTTTATAGTTAATTATCATATTTTAGATGATTCATTCAGTGTTTACTTTATAAAATTTACTTATTATATATTTACATAATCTCACCCAAGGGAGAATCTAAGGAAGTTCTTATCAATTATAATGTAGCTCCAAAATCTGATTTCTTTATCTTAAAATTTATTTTTCAAGATAGGGACTCTATAAAAAATTTTAAGTCAAATGTACTAGTCTAATGAAAACTCACTCACTCTTGGTGATTATTTTTCTTTGAGTTTGTTCTATGTAAGTGTTCTTCTGATTATTAAATCTTAGTACTCTCTTAGACAATGGTGGCTTTTAGTAATTATCACTCTTAGTGTGTCTTTTAAAATTTTATACCTGTATAATGTTAAACTTCCAAGTAAACATGAGAATTTTCAATCTTTAAGTAACTCTCAATTTTTTTTATTTTTTTTTTTTTAAGATGCTCAATACTCAAGTATTTAAGGATCAATGATACTTAGTTTAGTATTACTCTTCTCTTCACTCAATCTTTAAGTAACTTCTTTTATTGATTTTTTTTTATATTCAACCAGAGGTGGATGTTGTATCTTGGAGTACCCAAACTTAATCCCCTTCCTCCATATATAGGTATTTTTCACCAAAGATTTAACTCAATAAACCCTTTACATTTATGAGTTTTAATACCGGATCTTAAGATACAAATTTTGATTTGTTCATTGTGGTTAGCAATGAGATATGCCTAGCTCAAGATTTCATGATGGTAACGTCTTACCACCACTTCCCCTCAAGTTCAACACAATCCATCACCTGCGTAGAAGATTATTTACAGTTAGATGACAAGGCTTGCCTAGCCCCTAAACTTCTAGAAGTGGGTGTGCACCCCCACTACTCTCAGCCTAGGAGTTCGTCGCACCAGGCACTTCCCGTAGGGTGTTAGGTTTATGTGTTTTCTTTCTAAAGTTAACATAGAGTTTTAATGTGTTTTACAAGTTCAGATGTTGATCTTTTTTTTTGATACGCTACTAGTTCTTGTTAGCTTAGTAATTTTCTAGACTTAAGATTTATCTTAATCATTATCTTTAGGTAACAAATTGATACCAAGTAGTTCATGAGATTTATTTTCAAACTTTAAGGGAGTTGAAGTACTTTCACATAATATCAATACTAATTTAGTTATGTAAAGTTCTATTTGTATACTGTTCTAACCAAAAGTATTCTTTAAAATTCTAGGAATTTGTGTACTAGCTTTTAAAGGATTGCATTTTTAGCAATGTATTCTCCATGAGTATGCTTTTGAAAAATAGCTTAATATTTGCATATCTCAACCAAAATCTTATTGTACTTAATATTGGATGTTCCAAACTTATATATATATTTTTGTAGTTTATTGTTGGAACGGTATAACAACACATCACACTCAACAGACATTCACAAAAGAAAAGTATGTAAAGGAATCATTCACAATTCCAAAAAGGGTTAGGAGTCGTGCCTCACTGGAGTCCTCACTTCCCAATTCTACCCCAATTCCCAGTTTTAAGTGCACCTATAATCTAAGTATTTCACTCGACTTGTTTTCTCGGGTTCAGAGCGTAACTACGCTCTGATACCACTTTCTATAACGCCCCTATTAACCATAAATACAGCGGAAATAAAACTCTGAGGCGATTACAGACCATCGGGTTCCAAACACCCGGCACCAAACCTCACCAATTACAACTTACAATCTACAAAAGCTACGGTCTGAACTCGAGAAAAACTTAACACAAACATAATAGAAATTAAACACATTAACTCTCCACAAAACCTAGTCCTATCCCGAACGCTCATTCTCTTCGTGGCCACCTGTAAATCAATTCGTACCTGCAAGATGAAACCAAGCAGCCCACCCCAAAAGGGGCTGGTCAGTTCCCTGGAATGGAACTGGTACTATTCTCTAAAACAAAACTTTAATATAACTTGAGAATAAACAATAACTTGAAAACAACACTTAACCAAAATAGTGAAACAAAACACCCTTTTAAAACACCAAGTCAAACATAACATTTCAAAGGAGACAAATAACAGAAGAGTAAAGTTAGTAAATAACACCACACCAAGAGTTAGTGAACAATCATTACTTATGTTAGATCCATTTCCAAGTTGGAGTAGAAAGACCCATGTAGTCACGAGGACTAGGAATGAATGAGAGAAAACCAAAACCAGCAACTCAAGAATGGAATGAAACCAACTGGGAGAGATGGCCCCCACCGCCAAGAACGTCCATTAAGGACAGGGGATATACAGCCCCTTACTGTTAACTACGTCCTCTCAGGACAAGGGATATACAACCCTTTACTGTTTAATATCAATGCCCCTATGGGCGAGGGATATACAGCCCCCTACTGTTCACATTAAAGACGCGCGCACGTCGAAAGAAAGATTTCCAAGATTGACCTTTTCCAAAAATCCCGCTAGATCACCAACTACCCAGAGCAATACCAAACACTCAGTCCTACAGAGTGCAGAAGCGTAAACCCTAAGCAGCCAATGTCTAACGGGCAACCAAGTAGAAGAAACCAATACCCAAGTGAGTTCCACATCCAAGGCTCAGTTAGTCACACAAGCTGAGTCAGTCACACAACCATTTCTTATTTTTAGAAGTTCCTCTTAAAGTCAGTTAGCGTTTCCAAAACATTCCACAAGTCAACCAGCAAAAATATCGTAGTACGAGAAATCGTACAAAACATTCATAAAGTCCAAAACACGTCAAGCTGAGTACGAGAAATCGTACCTGGGTAACGCTGTAGCAGTTCTAATCAACTTGCGTAAACAATCAACAGTACTCTGAAGAATATTAAAGGTAATCTATCATCAATAACTCATACCCTAAGTCAAACTTAAATAGATTCCTCACTCTTATTTCTAAACCTCGATCATCTTGTAAGCCCTTCGCTTAATTGTTAAGTATAGCCTTCGACTTGTTTTAGAATGTTGTATAGCCCAAGGGTGTACGATCAAGGGATGTATTCCTTTAACACTTATCAATTGTTCCACTCTTATCCACTTTACTAATACTTAACCGTAGTTCTCACATTAATACCTGTATATCTTAAGTGCATTTATATTACTCAATTAGTCTTAGAATCTCAATAATAACCCTTAAGCTCAATACCTTTATTCTTACTTTAGGACAGACATCGTATTATAACCTATGATGGATTTATCCTAGAATACTATACTATTATTCCATAAGGTAATGATTAGGTATTTTATCAATATTTACTATAATCCTTTATGATTAAGTCTTCCCCTTAACTTAATTAAGACCTACAACCTGTATATCGAAATCATAGTGTCGTAGATGCATTTCATTACAACTTCATTGATCTTAGAATTTAGAGACAACTACTAGACTCAATTATTTTATCTTTACTTTAGAATGACTTAATATTATAGCCATTTAATTATCTTGTCTTAAGATGTTCAATTACTCTTCATCCCGGAACAACTATATTTAATTACTCAAACCCTTCCACTCTTTTACCTAGTATCCACAAAGTATATTATTCGCTTAATTATTACCTATATAATAAGGTGTTTTAAGATAACCCTTTTTATGTATCCTTACTTACATTTTAATTTCCCAAGTATTTGATTTTTACACACATTCTCTCCATAGAGTATGTATAATCCTCTTGTACTAAATTTTAATAAACTTATGTCTTAAATATATTTTATATTACTTACAAGACCAAAGGTTTCAAAGGAATAACTTAATAAATTAATTTCCTTATTGTATTTTAGGATAAACATTATATCTCGACATAAGGTAAAATCTATCTAAGAACTAAATTCTGATTCATAAGTGAAATTGTTAATTATGTATCAAGATAATCTGTTCTGAAAATCCCCATACCTTATATTCAAATGACACATTAATATTTCCAGTGTCAAAAAGGTAAATCAATATAATCTCTTACGTAACCCAGTTTCATCTAATTAAAGGTTTAAAGATTTTAAGTATCTAATTTCTATTTATAAACCTTCTTATAAAGTCTAACTACTAAATACACTACTTAATTATAAACTCACATCCTGAACATTGGTATTAAATGTATTTTATATGGCTTAACTAATTCCAAGAAACTTAAGGATTATTATTTAGATTAATCTCCTAATCATAGTTTAATATAGTTTTTATCATAATCCTTTTAATGATTTTATCTTAAAATATTAAGCTATTACTCAATACTATAAATATTAAGAAATAATTAAATCTAGACTTATTTATCCTCTTCACATTTAGATGTAAAAGTAACTCATTTATTTTATTATTGTTTATATAAGAACATTTAAATGTAAAAGTATTTCATTCATTTTATTATTAATTATATAATAAGATCTATTTGTGTAACACTTTATGTAAACTAATTCCAAATACTCCTAAATTTCAACTTATTAATTTCTTAACCAAATTATAAATTTACATTGTGGTTATTGACTAAATAAATACATGTGTTTAAATACGGTTTATATAAATCTTAGGAACTCAAAGATAACTAAAAACTCAACCTATAACCAAAATTAATACCACCTCATATAATATTCTTTTATTAGTATCATGTAGAGGTTTAGTTTAACTCATTAATTCCTTCATATATTTTCTATAAGGTATTTTATTCCTTTTATTTATTTATTTATCGTATATATATATATCCTTCCTATTACATTTCTCACAAGGAATGTTATTTCCTTTATCTATTTTATTGTATTTATATACTATATATATATATATATATATATATTCACATATATCAGATTTATCCAGAACATTCTTTAAGAAATTCTATTGTATTTAATTATATCTAATATCTTTTAGACATATCCAAAACTGATTTATGGTTTAAAATAAAGTATTTCCCTTAGTTTTAGTTAAACATATTAGCTTCCACATTATATATAATAAATAAAATGTAGCTTAGTTAAATTCCTTGATTTAATATAAGTTTCTATTTATTTCTCTCATATAAATATATATATAAATATATGTAACGATTTTTACTTCACTTAAAGTTAATACCCAAAATATTTAAAACACACTGTATTAAATGTTAATTAGTCTTATTATATTTTCCCCAACCTATAAAGTTCATTAATCAACCATACTTTAATTTTTGATTACATTAAAAACCTTATATTATAGGTTATTCTTATGAAAAACTCATAAACACAATTTTTAAAACCTTTTACCGTTGCCCAAAAATTCCCAAATTTAATATACAGTAACTATAACATTTTAGACATATTATAAAATTTTTATTTCATAAAAATACTTTTTAATTTAGCCAAATAATTCCAGAAAACCCGTAACTTGCAAAAATCATAACTTACGTTTAAAAACTCCAAAACTATATTAATTTACATCAAAATAACTAGATTAAATAAGGAATCTATGGTTAAAATTTCAAGTCAAAATACCTTCGGGAAGATATTTAAATTAACCCAACAAGTTAGGACTATTTACTGGGATTTATAAAACCCTTATAACTAAATTCTGGAACGTTTTAATCTCGGCCGTCCAAAACTTTTAAAACGAAATCAACGGCTCCTGTACTCCTAGTTCATCAGCGAGTTCAACAAGCTGGTCGAGTACTAATTCACGAATATCTTCTAATCTACAGAACGAAATCGAGTGATTCTTGTTTCTATAGTTTCGTAATCAAATTTCGGTTCCAATGATACCGGTTTCCCCAATTATAATGCACTATAAGTTGGAATTCGAATTTAGTTCGAAGGTTAGGGTTCAAAGTTTGATTCGATTACAATCTTGCAAAATTCTACACATACAGAGCGTAATAACCTCAATTGGTTGTTGGGTTAGGTCGGATACATGATTACTAACAGCAATAACGGAGAAATTTGACCGGAAACTCACCGGAGTTGCACAAATCGAAGGAATTCGATTCAGTTTTCTGGAAAAGGTTCGAACTTGACTGTTTCGAGGAGCTCACTTTGAGGATCTATAAGTTAAGTTCTAGATCGAATTAGAATACGTATAAAGGCTTAATCAAAAGAGGAAACGTAGCTCTACGCATTGATAACAAGAACTAATCCTAACTCGGACCATACAGAAAGATATTGAAGCTAGAAGTTGCGAGTTTACCTTACGTTTTCTGGAAAGAAAACTGTGATTTTATGCTGTGATGAATTCGAAACTTTAGACACCTCTCTCTTACAAACGGTTTGGAATTGGCTTTGGTCATAAACATGAAAGTTATAGAGGGATTAGAGCTCTTCAAAACGAGCTAAAGAACATGGAATTTGGCTGAGCGAAACGAAGAAGTTATGGCTAGTCGAAGTTACCTGAATTCGAAGAGAAACTGGAAAAACTGCAGTTTCGGTTTTGCAAGGTGGCTACTTTGGATCGAATTTCCGGCTGATGTATACTGAATTAGGGTATGTGTGAGTAATGGTTGGAAAGAGGAATTGTAGGAGAAGAGAATGGTGAAGACGGCATGGAAAAATATTGAGGGATGTGAAAGTTACAGCCGTCTAAAGTTAGGGCAAAGTAAGGGAATTCGGTTACGAAAATCAGGGAAGAAATCGGCTAAGTGTGGGCGACTCATTACAGAGTGACACGTGGCATCTCTTAAAATTTTGATTCAAAACTTCAATCTAGCATAACTTTGGCTAGGATGATCCGTTTTTGACGTTCTTTTTATCGATCTTCATGGTTTTTCATAACCTATTTATTGGTATAGGTTTCATGACCTGGTTTGACCATTCTCAAAAAGTCAACTCTAGCAAGGCTTAATAAGCTTTAAGGTTTCTAGAATTTTATATTGACTTTTATGTTTCAAAACAATGTTCCAACACTTCCTAAAATCTTTATAATATATTTGGAGTGTTTAATAATTTTCCCAAGATTTATTGACTTATAAATCTTATTATTAAATTCATAATACTATATAATAATGTATAATAATTAGGGTTAAATAGGAGAAAACCCCTAAATAAATTTCACAATTCCATATACTAATTTAATATTCATAATCCCATATAATAATTTAATATTCATAACTCCATATAATAATTTAATATTCATAATTAAAATAATTTAATATTCATAATTCCATAAAATAATTTAATACTTAATAGTATTATTAAAGGTTTAATAAAAGAAATCCCCTAAATTAATTTAAATTAATTTAGGGGTATTTCAGCATATCCCCCTTAAAAGAAACTTCGCCTCGAAGTTTAAAAATCAACTAATAAGCACTCCACCGCTTCGGGTGTGCTGAGACAATAAAAGTTCCAATGAAATTCCATACCAAACCAATCCTTTATTTCCATCCATTTCCATAACAACATTCCACTCAAGATTACTCAAAATCAAACTGAATCAGGATATACCAAGATATAGCATGATGAAAATCAAAAGTCACATACCGAGTCATAATGCAAAAACCAAGCACATACAAACACCTCTCATTCTGCTAATACTGTTCTCCCTTTGCTAATAATGCAACAAGGCATAATCCGGATGAGATAACGAAGGAGGAGTATGCCAGCATATCCCCCTTAAAAGAGCTAAGGTACGCCCTCGTACCGCTACTAACGACACATTCAAAGAGTTCAACACCTTATTAACCAGCTTTGTTGTGAATTTTACTACCATTGATTTTATCTTCATCGTTACATATATCTGTATCCTTGATTTTATGTATTTGTATTTCCTTGGTGGTTATAAAATTTTATCTTATGATTATTATCTATTCATTTAATGACTGATACGAATTATATGTCCATATGTGATCATTTATCATATCAATTATATTATCAAGCTACAACCAGGTGTAACGTATTTGAGTAGTTTATAATAATATTTCAGATCATTTAATAATCCTTAATAATCTTCCAAAATCATCTTCAAGGGTTTATTAGTCAACCATATGTTAAAACTTTATAAGAAATATTTTCTGTGACTTTTCAAGTTTCAATTGTTTTTATAGTTAATTATCGTATTTTAGATGATTCATTCAGTGTTTACTTTATAAAATTTACTTATTATATATTACATAATCTCACCCAAGGGAGAATCTAAGGAAGTTCTTATCAATTATAATGTAGCTCCAAAATCTGATTTCTTTATCTTAAAATTTATTTTTCAAGATAGGGACTCTATAAAAATTTTAAGTCAAATGTACTAGTCTAATGAAAACTCACTCACTCTTGGTGATTATTTTTCTTTGAGTTTGTTCTATGTAAGTTTCTTCTGATATTAATCTTAGTACTTCTCTTAGACAATGGTGGCTTTTAGTAATTATCACTCTTAGTGTGTCTTTTAAAATTTTATACCTGTATAATGTTAAACTTCCAAGTAAACATGAGAATTTTCAATCTTTAAGTAACTCTCAATTTTTTATTTTTTTTTTTTTAAGATGCTCAATACTCAAGTATTTAAGGATCAATGATACTTAGTTTAGTATTACTCTTCTCTTCACTCAATCTTTAAGTAACTTCTTTATTGATTTTTTTATATTCAACCAGAGGTGGATGTTGTATCTTGGAGTACCCAAACTTAATCCCCTTCCTCCATATATAGGTATTTTTCACCAAAGATTTAACTCAATAAACCCTTTACATTTATGAGTTTTAATACCGGATCTTAAGATACAAATTTTGATTTGTTCATTGTGGTTAGCAATGAGATATGCCTAGCTCAAGATTTCATGATGGTAACGTCTTACCACCACTTCCCCTCAAGTTCAACACAATCCATCACCTGCGTAGAAGATTATTTACAGTTAGATGACAAGGCTTGCCTAGCCCCTAAACTTCTAGAAGTGGGTGTGCACCCCCACTACTCTCAGCCTAGGAGTTCGTCGCACCAGGCACTTCCCGTAGGGTGTTAGGTTTATGTGTTTTCTTTCTAAAGTTAACATAGAGTTTTAATGTGTTTTACAAGTTCAGATGTTGATTTTTTTTTGATACGCTACTAGTTCTTGTTAGCTTAGTAATTTTCTAGACTTAAGATTTATCTTAATCATTATCTTTAGGTAACAAATTGATACCAAGTAGTTCATGAGATTTATTTTCAAACTTTAAGGGAGTTGAAGTACTTTCACATAATATCAATACTAATTTAGTTATGTAAAGTTCTATTTGTATACTGTTCTCAACCAAAAGTATTCTTTAAAATTCTAGGAATTTGTGTACTAGCTTTTAAAGGATTGCATTTTTAGCAATGTATTCTCCATGAGTATGCTTTTGAAAAATAGCTTAATATTGCATATCTCAACCAAAATCTTATGTACTTAATATTGGATGTTCCAAACTTATATATATTTTGTAGTTTATTGTTGGAACGGTATAACAACACATCACACTCAACAGACATTCACAAAAGAAAAGTATGTAAAGGAATCATTCACAATTCCAAAAAGGGTTAGGAGTCGTGCCTCACTGGAGTCCTCACTTCCCAATTCTACCCCAGTTCCCCAGTTTTAAGTGCACCTATAATCTAAGTATTTCACTCGACTTGTTTTCTCGGGTTCAGAGCGTAACTACGCTCTGATACCACTTTCTATAACGCCCCTATTAACCATAAATACAGCGGAAATAAAACTCTGAGGCGATTACAGACCATCGGGTTCCAAACACCCGGCACCAAACCTCACCAATTACAACTTACAATCTACAAAAGCTACGGTCTGAACTCGAGAAAAACTTAACACAAACATAATAGAAATTAACACATTAACTCTCCACAAAACCTAGTCCATCCCAAACGCTCATTCTCTTCGTGGCCACCTGTAAATCAATTCGTACCTGCAAGATGAAACCAAGCAGCCCACCCCAAAAGGGGCGGGTCAGTTCCCTGGAATGGAACTGGTACTATTCTCTAAAACAAAACTTTAATATAACTTGAGAATAAACAATAACTTGAAAACAACACTTAAACCAAATAGCGAAACAAAACACCCTTTTAAAACACCAAGTCAAACATAACATTTCAAAGGAGACAAATAACAGAAGAGTAAAGTTAGTAAATAACACCACACCAAGAGTTAGTGAACAATCATTACTTATGTTAGATCCATTTCCAAGTTGGAGTAGAAAGACCCATGTAGTCACGAGGACTAGGAATGAATGAGAGAAAACCAAAACCAGCAACTCAAGAATGGAATGAAACCAACTGGGAGAGATGGCCCCACCGCCAAGAACGTCCATTAAGGACAGGGGATATACAGCCCCTTACTGTTAACTACGTCCTCTCAGGACAAGGGATATACAGCCCTTTACTGTTTAATATCAATGCCCCTATGGGCGAGGGATATACAGCCCCCTACTGTTCACATTAAAGACGCGCGCACGTCGAAAGAAAGATTTCCAAGATTGACCTTTTCCAAAAATCCCGCTAGATCACCAACTACCCAGAGCAATACCAAAACACTCAGTCCTACAGAGTGCAGAAGCGTAAACCCTAAGCAGCCAATGTCTAACGGGCAACCAAGTAGAAGAAACCATACCCAAGTGAGTTCCACATCCAAGGCTCAGTTAGTCACACAAGCTGAGTCAGTCACACAACCATTTCTTATTTTTAGAAGTTCCTCTTAAAGTCAGTTAGCGTTTCCAAAACATTCCACAAGTCAACCAGCAAAAATATCGTAGTACGAGAAATCGTACAAAACATTCATAAAGTCCAAAACACGTCAAGCTGAGTACGAGAAATCGTACCTGGGTAACGCTGTAGCAGTTCTAATCAACTTGCGTAAACAATCAACAGTACTCTGAAGAATATTAAAGGTAATCTATCATCAATAACTCATACCCTAAGTCAAACTTAAATAGATTCCTCACTCTTATTTCTAAACCTCGATCATCTTGTAAGCCCTTCGCTTAATTGTTAAGTATAGCCTTCGACTTGTTTTAGAATGTTGTATAGCCCAAGGGTGTACGATCAAGGGATGTATTCCTTTAACACTTATCAATTGTTCCACTCTTATCCACTTTACTAATACTTAACCGTAGTTCTCACATTAATACCTGTATATCTTAAGTGCATTTAATTACTCAATTAGTCTTAGAATCTCAATAATAACCCTTAAGCTCAATACCTTTATTCTTACTTTAGGACAGACATCGTATTATAACCTATGATGGATTTATCCTAGAATACTATACTATTATTCCATAAGGTAATGATTAGGTATTTATCAATATTTACTAGATAATCCTTTATGATTAAGTCTTCCCCTTAACTTAATTAAGACCTACAACCTGTATATCGAAATCATAGTGTCGTAGATGCATTTCATTACAACTTCATTGATCTTAGAATTTAGAGACAACTACTAGACTCAATTATTTTATCTTTACTTTAGAATGACTTAATATTACAGCCATTTAATTATCTTGTCTTAAGATGTTCAATTACTCTTCATCCCGGAACAACTATATTTAATTAACTCAAACCCTTCCAACTCTTTTACCTAGTATCCACAAAGTATATTATTCGCTTAATTATTACCTATATAATAAGGTGTTTTAAGATAACCCTTTTTATGTATCCTTACTTACATTTTAATTTCCCAAGTATTTGATTTTTACACACATTCTCTCCATAGAGTATGTATAATCCTCTTGTACTAAATTTTAATAAACTTATGTCTTAAATATATTTTTTATTACAAGACCAAAGGTTTCAAAGGAATAACTTAATAAATTAATTTCCTTTATTGTATTTTAGGATAAACATTATATCTCGACATAAGGTAAAATCTATCTAAGAACTAAATTCTGATTCATAAGTGAAATTGTTAATTATGTATCAAGATAATCTGTTCTGAAAATCCCCATACCTTATATTCAAATGACACATTAATATTTCCAGTGTCAAAAAGGTAAATCAATATAATCTCTTACGTAACCCATTTCATCTAATAAAGGTTTAAAGATTTTAAGTATCTAATTTCTATTTATAAACCTTCTTATAAAGTCTAACTACTAAATACACTACTTAATTAAAACTCACATCCTGAACATTGGTATTAAATGTATTTTATATGGCTTAACTAATTCCAAGAAACTTAAGGATTATTATTTGATTAATCTCCTAATCATAGTTTAATATAGTTTTATATCATAATCCTTTTAATGATTTTATCTTAAAATATTAAGCTATTACTCAATACTAAATATTAAGAAATAATTAAATCTAGACTTATTTATCCTCTTCACATTTAGATGTAAAAGTAACTCATTTATTTTATTATTGTTTATATAATAAGAACATTTAAATGTAAAAGTATTTCATTCATTTTATTAATTATATAATAAGATCTATTTGTGTAACACTTTATGTAAACTAATTCCAAATACTCCTAAATTTCAACTTATTAATTTCTTAACCAAATTATAAATTTACATTGTGGTTATTGACTAAATAAATACATGTGTTTAAATACGGTTTATATAAATCTTAGGAACTCAAAGATAAAAAAACTCAACCTATAACCATAAATTAATACCACCTCATATAATATTCTTTTATTAGTATCATGTAGAGGTTTAGTTTAACTCATTAATTCCTTCATATTATATTCTATAAGGTATTTTATTCCTTTTTTATTTATTTATCGTATATATATATATCCTTCCTATTACATTTCTCACAAGGAATGTTATTTCCTTTATCTATTTTTATTGTATTATATACATATATATATATATATATATTCACATATATCAAGATTTATCCAGAACATTCTTTAAGAAATTCTATTGTATTTAATTATATCTAATATCTTTTAGGCATATCCAAAACTGATTTATGGTTTATAAAATAAAGTATTTCCCTTAGTTTTAGTTAAACATATTAGCTTCCACATTATATATAAAATAAAATGTAGCTTAGTTAAATTCCTTGATTTAATATAAGTTTCTATTTATTTCTCTCATATATAAATATATAAATATATGTAACGATTTTTACTTCACTTAAAGTTAATACCCAAAATATTTATAAACACACTGTATTAAATGTTAATTAGTCTTATTATTTTCCCCAACCTATAAAGTTCATTAATCAACCATACTTTAATTTTTGATTACATTAAAAACCTTATATTATAGGTTATTCTTATGAAAAACTCATAAACACAATTTTTAAAACCTTTTACCGTTGCCCAAAAATTCCCAAATTTAATATACAGTAACTATAACATTTTAGACATATTATAAAATTTTATTTCATAAAAATACCTTTTTAATTTAGCCAAATAATTCCAGAAAACCCGTAACTTGCAAAAATCATAACTTACGTTTAAAAACTCCAAAATATTAATTTACAAAAATAAGCTAGAAATAAGGAATCTATGGTTAAAATTTCAAGTCAAAATACCTTCGGGAAGATATTTAAATTAACCCAACAAGTTAGGACTATTTACTGGGATTTATTAAAACCCTTATAACTAAATTCTGGAACGTTTTAATCTCGGCCGTCCAAAACTTTTAAAACGAAATCAACGGCTCCTGTACTCCTAGTTCATCAGCGAGTTCAACAAGCTGGTCGAGTACTAATTCACGAATATCTTCTAATCTACAGAACGAAATCGAGTGATTCTTGTTTCTATAGTTTCGTAATCAAATTTCGGTTCCAATGATACCGGTTTCCCCAATTATAATGCACTATAAGTTGGAATTCGAATTTAGTTCGAAGGTTAGGGTTCAAAGTTTGATTCGATTACAATCTTGCAAAATTCTACACATACAGAGCGTAATAACCTCAATTGGTTGTTGGGTTAGGTCGGATACATGATTACTAACAGCAATAACGGAGAAATTTGACCGGAAACTCACCGGAGTTGCACAAATCGAAGGAATTCGATTCAGTTTTCTGGAAAAGGTTCGAACTTGACTGTTTCGAGGAGCTCACTTTGAGGATCTATAAGTTAAGTTCTAGATCGAATTAGAATACGTATAAAGGCTTAATCAAAGAGGAAACGTAGCTCTACGCATTGATAACAAGAACTAATCCTAACTCGGACTATACAGAAAGATATTGAAGCTAGAAGTTGCGAGTTTACCTTACGTTTTCTGGAAAGAAAACTGTGATTTTATGCTATGATGAATTCGAAACTTTAGACACCTCTCTCTTACAAACGGTTTGGAATTGGCTTTGGTCATAAACATGAATGTTATAGAGGGATTAGAGCTCTTCAAAACGAGCTAAAGAACATGGAATTTGGCTGAGAAACGAAGAAGTTATGGCTAGTCGAAGTTACCTGAATTCGAAGAGAAACTGGAAAAACTGCAGTTTCGGTTTTGCAAGGTGGCTACTTTGGATCGAATTTCCGGCTGATTTATACTGAATTAGGGTATGTGTGAGTAATGGTTGGAAAGAGGAATTGTAGGAGAAGAGAATGGTGAAGACGGCATGGAAAAATATTGAGGGATGTGGCTACAGCCGTCTAAAGTTAGGGCAAAGTAAGGGAATTCGGTTACGAAAATCAGGGAAGAAATCGGCTAAGTGTGGGCGACTCATTACAGAGTGACACGTGGCATCTCTTAAAATTTTGATTCAAAACTTCAATCTAGCATAACTTTGTCTAGGATGATCCGTTTTTGACGTTCTTTTTATCGATCTTCATGGTTTTTCATAACCTATTTATTGGTATAGGTTTCATGACCTGGTTTGACCATTCTCAAAAAGTCAACTCTAGCAAGGCTTAATAAGCTTTAAGGTTTCTAGAATTTTATATTGACTTTTATGTTTCAAAACAATGTTCCAACACTTCCTAAAATCTTTATAATATATTTGGAGTGTTTAATAATTTTCCCAAGATTTATTGACTTATAAATCTTATTATTAAATTCATAATATATAATAATGTATAATATTAGGGTTAAATAGGAGAAAAACCCCTAAATAAATTCACAATTCCATATACTAATTTAATATTCATAATCCCATATAATATTTATATTCATAACTCCATATATAATTAATATCATAATTCCAAAATATTAGTATTATAATTCCAAAAAATATAAGATTAATAGTATTATTAAAGGTTTAATAAAAGAAATCCCCTAAATTAATTTAAATTAATTTAGGGGTATTTCAGCATATCCCCCTTAAAAGAAAACTTCGCCTCGAAGTTTAAAAATCAACTAATAAGCACTCACACAGCTTCGGGTGTGCTGAGACAAATTTAAAGTTCCAATGAAATTCCATACCAAACCAATCCTTTATTTCCATCCATTTCCATAACAACATTCCACTCAAGATTACTCAAAATCAAACTGAATCAGGATATACCAAGATATAGCATGATGAAAATCAAAAGTCACATACCGAGTCATAATGCAAAAACCAAGCACATACAAACACCTCTCATTCTGCTAATACTGTTCTCCCTTTGCTAATAATGCAACAAGGCATAATCCGGATGAGATAACGAAGGAGGAGTATGCCAGCATATCCCCCTTAAAAGAGCTAAGGTACGCCCTCGTACCGCTACTAACGACACATTCAAAGAGTTCAACACCTTATTAACCAGCTTTGTTGTGAATTTTACTACACCATTGATTTTATCTCTCATCGTTACATATATCTGTATCCCTTGATTTTTATGTATTTGTATTTCCTTGGTGGTTATAAAATTTTATCTTATGATTATTATCTATTCATTTAATGACTGATACGAATTATATGTCCATATGTGATCATTTATCATATCAATTATTATCAAGCTACAAACCAGGTGTAACGTATTTGAGTAGTTTATAATAATATTTCAGATCATTTAATAATCCTTAATAATCTTCCAAAATCATCTTCAAGGGTTTATTAGTCAACCATATGTTAAAACTTTATAAGATAAATATTTCTGTGACTTTTCAAGTTTCAATTGTTTTATAGTTAATTATCATATTTTAGATGATTCATTCAGTGTTTACTTTATAAAATTTACTTATTATATATTTACATAATCTCACCCAAGGGAGAATCTAAGGAAGTTCTTATCATTATAATGTAGCTCCAAAATCTGATTTCTTTATCTTAAAATTTATTTTTCAAGATAGGGACTCTATAAAAATTTTAAGTCAAATGTACTAGTCTAATGAAAACTCACTCACTCTTGGTGATTATTTTCTTTGAGTTTGTTCTATGTAAGTGTTCTTCTGATTATTAAATCTTAGTACTCTCTTAGACAATGGTGGCTTTTAGTAATTATCACTCTTAGTGTGTCTTTTAAAATTTTATACCTGTATAATGTTAAACTTCCAAGTAAACATGAGAATTTTCAATCTTTAAGTAACTCTCAATTTTTTTTTTTTTTTTTTTTAAGATGCTCAATACTCAAGTATTTAAGGATCAATGATACTTAGTTTAGTATTACTCTTCTCTTCACTCAATCTTTAAGTAACTTCTTTTATTGATTTTTTTTATATTCAACCAGAGGTGGATGTTGTATCTTGGAGTACCCAAACTTAATCCCCTTCCTCCATATATAGGTATTTTTCACCAAAGATTTAACTCAATAAACCCTTTACATTTATGAGTTTTAATACCGGATCTTAAGATACAAATTTTGATTTGTTCATTGTGGTTAGCAATGAGATATGCCTAGCTCAAGATTTCATGATGGTAACGTCTTACCACCACTTCCCCTCAAGTTCAACACAATCCATCACCTGCGTAGAAGATTATTTACAGTTAGATGACAAGGCTTGCCTAGCCCCTAAACTTCTAGAAGTGGGTGTGCACCCCCACTACTCTCAGCCTAGGAGTTCGTCGCACCAGGCACTTCCCGTAGGGTGTTAGGTTTATGTGTTTTCTTCTAAAGTTAACATAGAGTTTTAATGTGTTTTACAAGTTCAGATGTTGATCTTTTTTTTTGATACGCTACTAGTTCTTGTTAGCTTAGTAATTTTCTAGACTTAAGATTTATCTTAATCATTATCTTTAGGTAACAAATTGATACCAAGTAGTTCATGAGATTTATTTTCAAACTTTAAGGGAGTTGAAGTACTTTCACATAATATCAATACTAATTTAGTTATGTAAAGTTCTATTTGTATACTGTTCTCAACCAAAAGTATTCTTTAAAATTCTAGGAATTTGTGTACTAGCTTTTAAAGGATTGCATTTTTAGCAATGTATTCTCCATGAGTATGCTTTTGAAAAATAGCTTAATATTTGCATATCTCAACCAAAATCTTATTGTACTTAATATTGGATGTTCCAAACTTATATATATATTTTTGTAGTTTATTGTTGGAACGGTATAACAACACATCACACTCAACAGACATTCACAAAAGAAAAGTATGTAAAGGAATCATTCACAATTCCAAAAAGGGTTAGGAGTCGTGCCTCACTGGAGTCCTCACTTCCCAATTCTACCCCAGTTCCCCAGTTTTAAGTGCACCTATAATCTAAGTATTTCACTCGACTTGTTTTCTCGGGTTCATAGCGTAACTACGCTCTGATACCACTTTCTATAACGCCCCTATTAACCATAAATACAGCGGAAATAAAACTCTGAGGCGATTACAGACCATCGGGTTCCAAACACCCGGCACCAAACCTCACCAATTACAACTTACAATCTACAAAAGCTACGGTCTGAACTCGAGAAAAACTTAACACAAACATAATAGAAATTAAACACATTAACTCTCCACAAAACCTAGTCCCATCCCAAACGCTCATTCTCTTCGTGGCCACCTGTAAATCAATTCGTACCTGCAAGATGAAACCAAGCAGCCCACCCCAAAAGGGGCTGGTCAGTTCCCTGGAATGGAACTGGTACTATTCTCTAAAACAAAACTTTAATATAACTTGAGAATAAACAATAACTTGAAAACAACACTTAACCAAAATAGCGAAACAAAACACCCTTTTAAAACACCAAGTCAAACATAACATTTCAAAGGAGACAAATAACAGAAGAGTAAAGTTAGTAAATAACACCACACCAAGAGTTAGTGAACAATCATTACTTATGTTAGATCCATTTCCAAGTTGGAGTAGAAAGACCCATGTAGTCACGAGGACTAGGAATGAATGAGAGAAAACCAAAACCAGCAACTCAAGAATGGAATGAAACCAACTGGGAGAGATGGCCCCCACCGCCAAGAACGTCCATTAAGGACAGGGGATATACAGCCCCTTACTGTTAACTACGTCCTCTCAGGACAAGGGATATACAGCCCTTTACTGTTTAATATCAATGCCCCTATGGGCGAGGGATATACAGCCCCCTACTGTTCACATTAAAGACGCGCGCACGTCGAAAGAAAGATTTCCAAGATTGACCTTTTCCAAAAATCCCGCTAGATCACCAACTACCCAGAGCAATACCAAAACACTCAGTCCTACAGAGTGCAGAAGCGTAAACCCTAAGCAGCCAATGTCTAACGGGCAACCAAGTAGAAGAAACCAATACCCAAGTGAGTTCCACATCCAAGGCTCAGTTAGTCACACAAGCTGAGTCAGTCACACAACCATTTCTTATTTTTAGAAGTTCCTCTTAAAGTCAGTTAGCGTTTCCAAAACATTCCACAAGTCAACCAGCAAAAATATCGTAGTACGAGAAATCGTACAAAACATTCCATAAAGTCCAAAACACGTCAAGCTGAGTACGAGAAATCGTACCTGGGTAACGCTGTAGCAGTTCTAATCAACTTGCGTAAACAATCAACAGTACTCTGAAGAATATTAAAGGTAATCTATCATCAATAACTCATACCCTAAGTCAAACTTAAATAGATTCCTCACTCTTATTTCTAAACCTCGATCATCTTGTAAGCCCTTCGCTTAATTGTTAAGTATAGCCTTCGACTTGTTTTAGAATGTTGTATAGCCCAAGGGTGTACGATCAAGGGATGTATTCCTTTAACACTTATCAATTGTTCCACTCTTATCCACTTTACTAATACTTAACCGTAGTTCTCACATTAATACCTGTATATCTTAAGTGCATTTATTACTCAATTAGTCTTAGAATCTCAATAATAACCCTTAAGCTCAATACCTTTATTCTTACTTTAGGACAGACATCGTATTATAACCTATGATGGATTTATCCTAGAATACTATACTATTATTCCATAAGGTAATGATTAGGTATTTTATCAATATTTACTAGATAATCCTTTATGATTAAGTCTTCCCCTTAACTTAATTAAGACCTACAACCTGTATATCGAAATCATAGTGTCGTAGATGCATTTCATTACAACTTCATTGATCTTAGAATTTAGAGACAACTACTAGACTCAATTATTTTATCTTTACTTTAGAATGACTTAATATTATAGCCATTTAATTATCTTGTCTTAAGATGTTCAATTACTCTTCATCCCGGAACAACTATATTTAATTAACTCAAACCCTTCCAACTCTTTTACCTAGTATCCACAAAGTATATTATTCGCTTAATTATTACCTATATAATAAGGTGTTTTAAGATAACCCTTTTTATGTATCCTTACTTACATTTTAATTTCCCAAGTATTTGATTTTTACACACATTCTCTCCATAGAGTATGTATAATCCTCTTGTACTAAATTTTAATAAACTTATGTCTTAAATATATTTTATATTACTTACAAGACCAAAGGTTTCAAAGGAATAACTTAATAAATTAATTTCCTTTATTGTATTTTAGGATAAACATTATATCTCGACATAAGGTAAAATCTATCTAAGAACTAAATTCTGATTCATAAGTGAAATTGTTAATTATGTATCAAGATAATCTGTTCTGAAAATCCCCATACCTTATATTCAAATGACACATTAATATTTCCAGTGTCAAAAAGGTAAATCAATATAATCTCTTACGTAACCCAGTTTCATCTAATTAAAGGTTTAAAGATTTTAAGTATCTAATTTCTATTTATAAACCTTCTTATAAAGTCTAACTACTAAATACACTACTTAATTATAAACTCACATCCTGAACATTGGTATTAAATGTATTTTATATGGCTTAACTAATTCCAAGAAACTTAAGGATTATTATTTAGATTAATCTCCTAATCATAGTTTAATATAGTTTTATATCATAATCCTTTTAATGATTTTATCTTAAAATATTAAGCTATTACTCAATACTATAAATATTAAGAAATAATTAAATCTAGACTTATTTATCCTCTTCACATTTAGATGTAAAAGTAACTCATTTATTTTATTATTGTTTATATAATAAGAACATTTAAATGTAAAAGTATTTCATTCATTTTATTATTAATTATATAATAAGATCTATTTGTGTAACACTTTATGTAAACTAATTCCAAATACTCCTAAATTTCAACTTATTAATTTCTTAACCAAATTATAAATTTACATTGTGGTTATTGACTAAATAAATACATGTGTTTAAATACGGTTTATATAAATCTTAGGAACTCAAAGATAACTAAAAACTCAACCTATAACCATAAATTAATACCACCTCATATAATATTCTTTTATTAGTATCATGTAGAGGTTTAGTTTAACTCATTAATTCCTTCATATTATATTTTCTATAAGGTATTTTATTCCTTTTATTTATTTATTTATCGTATATATATATATATCCTTCCTATTACATTTCTCACAAGGAATGTTATTTCCTTTATCTATTTTTATTGTATTTATATACATATATATATATATATATTCACATATATCAAGATTTATCCAGAACATTCTTTAAGAAATTCTATTGTATTTAATTATATCTAATATCTTTTAGACATATCCAAAACTGATTTATGGTTTATAAAATAAAGTATTTCCCTTAGTTTTAGTTAAACATATTAGCTTCCACATTATATATAATAAATAAAATGTAGCTTAGTTAAATTCCTTGATTTAATATAAGTTTCTATTTATTTCTCTCATATAAATATATATATAAATATATGTAACGATTTTTACTTCACTTAAAGTTAATACCCAAAATATTTATAAACACACTGTATTAAATGTTAATTAGTCTTATTATATTTTCCCCAACCTATAAAGTTCATTAATCAACCATACTTTAATTTTTGATTACATTAAAAACCTTATATTATAGGTTATTCTTATGAAAAACTCATAAACACAATTTTTAAAACCTTTTACCGTTGCCCAAAAATTCCCAAATTTAATATACAGTAACTATAACATTTTAGACATATTATAAAATTTTTATTTCATAAAAATACCTTTTTAATTTAGCCAAATAATTCCAGAAAACCCGTAACTTGCAAAAATCATAACTTACGTTTAAAAACTCCAAAACTATATTAATTTACATCAAAATAAACTAGATTAAATAAGGAATCTATGGTTAAAATTTCAAGTCAAAATACCTTCGGGAAGATATTTAAATTAACCCAACAAGTTAGGACTATTTACTGGGATTTATTAAAACCCTTATAACTAAATTCTGGAACGTTTTAATCTCGGCCGTCCAAAACTTTTAAAACGAAATCAACGGCTCCTGTACTCCTAGTTCATCAGCGAGTTCAACAAGCTGGTCGAGTACTAATTCACGAATATCTTCTAATCTACAGAACGAAATCGAGTGATTCTTGTTTCTATAGTTTCGTAATCAAATTTCGGTTCCAATGATACCGGTTTCCCCAATTATAATGCACTATAAGTTGGAATTCGAATTTAGTTCGAAGGTTAGGGTTCAAAGTTTGATTCGATTACAATCTTGCAAAATTCTACACATACAGAGCGTAATAACCTCAATTGGTTGTTGGGTTAGGTCGGATACATGATTACTAACAGCAATAACGGAGAAATTTGACCGGAAACTCACCGGAGTTGCACAAATCGAAGGAATTCGATTCAGTTTTCTGGAAAAGGTTCGAACTTGACTGTTTCGAGGAGCTCACTTTGAGGATCTATAAGTTAAGTTCTAGATCGAATTAGAATACGTATAAAGGCTTAATCAAAAGAGGAAACGTAGCTCTACGCATTGATAACAAGAACTAATCCTAACTCGGACTATACAGAAAGATATTGAAGCTAGAAGTTGCGAGTTTACCTTACGTTTTCTGGAAAGAAAACTGTGATTTTATGCTGTGATGAATTCGAAACTTTAGACACCTCTCTCTTACAAACGGTTTGGAATTGGCTTTGGTCATAAACATGAAAGTTATAGAGGGATTAGAGCTCTTCAAAACGAGCTAAAGAACATGGAATTTGGCTGAGAAACGAAGAAGTTATGGCTAGTCGAAGTTACCTGAATTCGAAGAGAAACTGGAAAAACTGCAGTTTCGGTTTTGCAAGGTGGCTACTTTGGATCGAATTTCCGGCTGATTTATACTGAATTAGGGTATGTGTGAGTAATGGTTGGAAAGAGGAATTGTAGGAGAAGAGAATGGTGAAGACGGCATGGAAAAATATTGAGGGATGTGAAAGTTACAGCCGTCTAAAGTTAGGGCAAAGTAAGGGAATTCGGTTACGAAAATCAGGGAAGAAATCGGCTAAGTGTGGGCGACTCATTACAGAGTGACACGTGGCATCTCTTAAAATTTTGATTCAAAACTTCAATCTAGCATAACTTTGGCTAGGATGATCCGTTTTTGACGTTCTTTTTATCGATCTTCATGGTTTTTCATAACCTATTTATTGGTATAGGTTTCATGACCTGGTTTGACCATTCTCAAAAAGTCAACTCTAGCAAGGCTTAATAAGCTTTAAGGTTTCTAGAATTTTATATTGACTTTTATGTTTCAAAACAATGTTCCAACACTTCCTAAAATCTTTATAATATATTTGGAGTGTTTAATAATTTTCCCAAGATTTATTGACTTATAAATCTTATTATTAAATTCATAATACTATATAATAATGTATAATAATTAGGGTTAAATAGGAGAAAACCCCTAAATAAATTTCACAATTCCATATACTAATTTAATATTCATAATCCCATATAATAATTTAATATTCATTACTCCATATAATAATTTAATATTCATAATTCCATAAAATAATTTAATATTCATAATTCCATAAAATAATTTAATACTTAATAGTATTATTAAAGGTTTAATAAAAGAAATCCCCTAAATTAATTTAAATTAATTTAGGGGTATTTCATTACCCAACCCCAAGCCAACATTCAAAACACAAATAAATACAATTAAACTCCTTAACCTATTGGATAACTTTTATTCAATGAAAGGCTTAAATGCCATTAGTTAGGGTTTTACCTTGGAGCTTCAAGAGAAGTTTTTAGGCCTTGAATACAAAGGAGGGTTCCTCCACCATTGGAGAGTTGAACCAAGCTCAAACAAAGAAGAGAACAAGGCATTAAAAGAAGCCAAAATAGGCCAAGGCATGGAAATGGAGAAAATGAGTTTTTCTCTTGAATCTTTTTACCTTAAGTGGAAGAGGAAGCTCCTAGCTTCAAGAATGTGTGGTTTACTCTTCAAATGCCCAAAACCCATGGAGGTCAAACTCCTCCATTTGGAATTTTGAAAAGATAGAAATGTAGAGCTTGATGAGGGGAAGAAGAATATGCAATTTATTTTCGATTTGGGGCTTTATTGAAGCTAGAACCTGGAGTATAAGTGGAGAAGCCATGGGAGCCATTTTGAGCTCTCCAAAATCGTCCCCAACCAGAGGAAAGAGAAGAGAGGAATCAGGAGGGAGGGGGTTCTCACGCAGGAAAAGAGGAATGGGAGAGAGAGAGGAAAAGGTAAGTATTTGTTACTTTTTGCTTTAGTTCTATTGTCTTCTAGTGTGTGTGAGGGAGTAATATTTAATTGAGTGTGAGAGGGTATTAGTACCCTATAAAAACCGGCCCCCATTATACTGTTAAGCTGGAGTAGTTTCTCGTCTTTTACAGAAAACGCTCGTTATTTACCCGGTTTTGATACTACTCACTAACCGGGCCCGTTTTCCGGACTTGCAAGTTCGGTCGGACCAGAAAATTCTCCCGTCTGAAACCTTCTAGAATGGACCGAACTTGCGACCGGACTTGCAAGTTCGGTCGGCCAGAAAAATTCCCGTAATGCAAGCTACTGGAATGGACCGACCTTGCGACCGGACTTGCAAGGTCGGTCAGGCTAAAACTTTCACGTATGAAACTTACTGGAATGGACCGACCTTGGGACCGGACTTGCAAGGTCGGTCGAGCCTGGAATTTTGCCGGTAAGTAACTTACTGACTTGGACCGAACTTGCGACCGGACTTGCAAGTTCGGTCGAGTCAAAGCAAAAAAAAAAGAGTATTTTTTATATGATTATAGCAATCATATATATATGAATATATATATATACATGCCTATATACACATATGCATATATATGTAGTAGTACCTTATAAATGAAGTAGTAGAGGTAAGAAAGTAAAAATAAGAGGTAATGAGAAAAGAATGGGTGTAATAATCAAGTATGAATGTAAAGGAATAGCATGCATACATTAGGAGTACTAATGAAGGAATAAGTTGGATCAATAATAGACCATTGATCATACAACTTCATGTACGTATAGGAATCAAAAGAATTAAGCTCCAAAGGAACCGGTAGTACGAATACGACGGTGAACGGTATGATTTCTTCATGCTCTGTATCTTATCCTGGTTACCCCGATTTGTGTGCTTATGTGATCACCAATAAGATAAATACACGAATCGGACTTTTATTGCACTTATTTGTGTTTGAACTATTTTGTTCTTGATTGTATCTTCATGAACATTTAGTTTGTATAATTCATGAAATGTATGAATGAGAATGAAGGGTATGTGTATGTAATGTGTATTTGTATATTGTATGGATGTATGGGAATGAAGTATTGACTTCTACTAATTCCTAACAATCTAACTCCTAACATGAGTAATGAGTAAATGGAATGAGTAGAAGTCCGATATAGTTTCGGCCACACGTGAGGATAAGGAAACACAAGAGGTTGGATCCGAATCCTGGCTGTAATCTCTTCCATGGACCAATTCCCTTGAATGGGTAGCATCCTGGATTAGTGGGCCACCCTAAATCCCGGTGGTGGGATGTAGTAATCCCTGCCCAGAGGTCATACCGACTTGACATGAGTAAAGTATGTAAGAAGTAAGTATTGTATGTGTGTTGGTCTTGACTATTGTAAGTCATTGACCGGGAGTAAAAGAGTATTGAACACCCGACTAACCCGGGTGTGTAAAGAAGTTAACAAGCCTTCTGTGTGAATTGGAGAAGTGTACCTCCGTATTGCGTATCGAGAATGTAATGAGTATGTATTGTGTATACGTATTCTGAAAGACGGTAAGTAAGTATTGGTTGACTTGTATTGTCTTCCAAGCATGTATGGTACGGTACATATGTATGTATACCTTATGTAGTATGGTAGTATCGTGAATGAAAGCATGTATGTACGTATGTATGTATTGTAAAATGAATTGCATGTATTCGACCAAATGGTCGGCGTACCCTCGCTAGTACGCGGGGTATGCAGTTATCATATTCAGCGTAAGCTGACCCCCTAGGGGGAACGTTTTTAGTATGCAGGCACCCAAAGCGGATGTGGTCAAGGTGAAAGACCGGAGGCTACACTTGGATAAGTAGAAGCAGAATGTAGAAGTGTACGAAGTGGCACACCCCTTGTACCTGGAAAGTAAGTAGCTTGTGAGGAATGGGTAGTAGTTAGACTCTTAATGAGTACATAGGAACTTGGAAGAATCATGATGTTTGTATTCGGAACTTAGTAAACTCGGTCATGTACATTGTATCGTATAGTATTGAAATGGAGTAACGTGTTGAATGGAGCATAGCAGTACGTGATTAGTAAACGGAGTATGTATCGTATATGTGTAGTACTCGGGATTCCGGTCCATCAGACCGATGCTGTATGTAGTTGTAGCCTTGTTAGTCACGTGGGTGGCTAACGGCATTGTATCACCCGCCGTTGAGTAAGTATGTATCCGCTGCGAGAGTACGAATGTATAAGGAGATTGGACGGTAGTGACAGTATTAGCGGTAGGGGTGTTACAAAGACACTTTAAAAATCACCAAGTCAACGAAGACAAGATAAGGAGTAAAAATAAATAACAGAAAGGTAAAGTTAGTCAATCAAAATCACACCATGTGTTAGTGAACAACCATTGTTTAAGTTAGATCCAATTCCAGTTAGGAGTAGAAAGATTCGGGTAGTCATAAGGACTAGGAATGAATGAGTGATAACCAAGAACCAGCAACTCAAGAGTGGAATAAAACCAACTGGGAGAGATGGCCCCCATCGCTGTCTCTAAGGACGAGGGATATACAGCCCCCTACTGTCAAATATAAGTGTCCGTATAGACAAGGGATATACAGCCCCCTGCTGTTACCGGTGAAGACGCGCGCACGTCACAACAAAAGACTCAGCTCATGGATGAAATGATATCCAGAGTCAAGGGAAGAATTTACCAAGATTGACATTTCCCAAATTCCCACTAGATCATTAACTGCACCAGAGTGATACAAAAACACTCATTCCTACAGAGTGCAGAAGCGTAAACCCTAGGCAGTTAATGTCTAATGAAACAACCAGATAGAAGGAACCAATAACCATGTAAGTTTCACATTCAAGGCTCAGTTAGTCACATCAAGCTGAGTTAGTCACACAACCAGTTTCCTTTCGACATCCATTTAAGCCCAATCAGCGTTTTCAAAACGTCTCATAAATCTGTTAGTAAAAGTATCTGAGTACGAGAATTCGTACCTGGTATGTGTAGAAGTAGTAACCAAACTTGATAATGCGAACTTCCACTAATCACCTATATTTAAGGTGTTCCAAGTATTGATTAGTTAAGGAACTATAACGCTAAATAACTTTCATTCTTACTGGTTTATAGTTTTGGGTTACAATTACTCTCTCTTAAGGATCTAGGCTAGATCTCGTTAACTAAATCTTCCATTAGGCCCATTTCATTTAATCTGGAATGATTTAGGGTTTAATCCTGAGAGTGGCCCAACTCTCTCTCTGAATCGTTTAAGTGGGCTTTTGGAGTTCATAGACTTGGGCCCAGTAGGTTAGCCCAAGACCGTGTTACGTTTATGTTGTTTGATTAAATCCCCTAAAAAGATTCCTGCGAGGTTTCGAACGTGCAACCTCGAACTAGTTCCAGGTTTAACTTGACCATCTATGCCAGTGAGTTTGTTTGTCCCAAGGGTACATTTAATTTTACTTCAATTACTTACTCTTAACCATAATCCTCACATTCAAGACTTTTGAGACCTTTATATCATAAATGTGTTTTATATTATATAATCAATCTTAGAATTCCAATAATAATCTTAAGCTCAATACTTTTATTCTTAATTTAGAATAAACATTGTATTATGACCTATGATGGATTCATCTCAGAATACTATACTATTATTTCACAATGTAATGATTATGTATTTTATCAAAATCTACTAGATAAACCATTATGATTATCTTCCCCTTAACTTAATTAAGATCTACATCTTGTATATTGGTATCATAGTGTTGTAGATGTATTTTATTATAACTTAATTGAGCTACTAAACTCATTTACCGTATGTTTAGTTCAGAATGACTTTTTAGTACACCCATCTATTAATCTTGTCATAAGATGTTAAATTACTTTTCATCTTGAAATAATTATGTTATAGTTAAGTTAGACTTATCGAACTCTTACATTTAGTATTCAGAAAGTATATTATTTGCTTTGTCATTAACTATATGATAAGGTGTTTTAAGTTAACCCTTTTATGTATCCTTGCTTACATTTAATTCCCTAAATGTTTATTTTTATACACATTCCCTCCATAGACTATGTATAATCCTTTTATACTAAATTTCAATAAACTTAAGTCTTAAATACGTTTTAAAATGTTTACAAAACCAACAATTTCAAAGGAATAACTTGAAATACCCCGTAATTAAAAATGGTGATTAATTAGGCTAATGAATAATTTAGAGGCTTAATTAACTATAAATAATCATAAGGGAACAAATCCCGAAGAAAACAGATCCTTAAAATGGATTAAAACCACTAACGAACCTTAAAGCGCGTTTTTCGAGGTAACCGGGAAAACATGTCTTTAAGCGGGTCAAATAGACTCGTAACAATTTTGGTCAACTAAATAATCATTAATAAATATTAGTTAAGCTTTAGGACCAATAAAATCAATAAAATGAGAGATTAGTAAAAACTGTCAAAAACGGGAAGTCGTGGGGTAGAAGTATAAATAACTCAAACTAGTGTGTCCAATATTGCAAATAAATTTCAAAACCCACAAGTGGGTCTGTGTGCTGTCCGATTTTGGACCCCCTCTCACACTCCCTCACACACTCTCCTTATTTACAAAAGAACAAAAACAATAAAGTAAACTCTCACCTCACTTTATTACCCACACTCTCACATTTTCTCTCTCCTATCCCCATTCTCTTCTCACGTGAATACACCCCTCCTCACTCTCTCTTTTTCCTTCTTCTTCAACCTCATGCGATTTCCATGGAGGCTTAAGAAATCACTTATCAGAGCGTAGTTACGCTCTGATGTCCATAGTACCGAGCATAGGGGAATTACCGAGTTAGGATTTCAACCGTCTTAAGACGGATACTCAGAAACCTAACTAGGAACTACCGTTGTTAACAATGGATACCCTTAACGTTCTTATGAAAGATACCTTGCTTAAATTCCAAGACCTTTAGGTCATATCTTGCAAAGCCTAATATAACTGTTGAATATTCAGATGTCAGGAAGAGGTCCAGGTCGCCCTAGAGGAGGGGGCAATGACGGACCCGGCGCGCAGACGATAGCTAAGATCATCGCCGCCACGGTAGCGCAGATGCTACCACAAGTAATCCAAGCTGTACAACAATCTCAGCAAAACCAACAAACTCAAGCGGGGCCAATCCCACCCCCGCCACCCAGAGAAGCAAACTGGGTAAAAGCTGTAGCGGAACTCCGCCCTCCCTGCTTTAGGGGCGAGAGTGACCCGGCTAAGCTCGAGGCCTACATCTCCGAGATGGAGACGGCTTTCGAAACCCTCGAAGCTCCTGCTGGAGTTCGAGTCAGAGTAGCAGCCTACTACCTCAAGGATGCTGCAATGGATTGGTGGAAGCTGGTCAAGCATGAGCACGTCAGCGACCCCACATTCGACTGGGATTCTTTCGCATCACTCCTCCGTTCCAAATACTACCCCGAGCATGTTAAAACCAAGAAAAGGCTAGAGCTGGACGCCTTGAAAATGACAGAGAAGATGACTGTCGATGAGTACTACCGCACCTTTACCTCCATTCTCCGTCGTCTCCTCCCTGATCTAGGATACACCGGCCAGGTGTTGGTCAATCGCTTCTATGGCGGTCTGAGCCATCGCCTACGGTACGGTATGGGCTACACGAGATTTACCTCCCTTCAGGTAAATATTAGTTAACCCTTAGTATCAATTCAATTCCTTGAATTCCTTAAATTCCTTGAATTCTTTGAATCTTTCCTTATTCCTCCTTAAATGAGAATCCCGGCTAATACCTGAGATTTCAGGAGTGTTATCACGTGGCTTCTCGCGTTGAGATCACTTGCCAATTAAGGGATGAAGAGACCGCGCTGAAGCGCAAAGCCAACAACAAAAACACCAGCACTGAGGAGCAGAACCAGGGGAAGAGCTCGAAAAAGAAGAAGGGGAATTTCTTTCAGCAATCCCAAAAGAAATCCCAGGGTGAAAGCAGTGCCCATGCTGAGCAGGGCAAACCAGCTGAGCTTCTTCAGCTTGGTAATTCTGCACCGGTGGCAGCAAAGCCACTGAGATCACACCCACCTAAGGGTAAATTCCTAATCCAAATAGTATTCGAGTAAGTAATGTATCTAGTATATCCACGCACACATGTGCTAACCCTCTAACCTCAGGTTCTAGCTCCGGTGTCGCCAAAACCTTCTCCGATGGCCGCACCTATGTGTGCAGAAAGTGCAACCAGGACCATCCTGGTAAGGACTGTTATGGGAGGGACATCAAATGCTACAACTGCAAGAAACCAGGACACACGGCCAACAAGTGCCCAGAGAATGCAAAGCCAAAAGGCAACTATCAAACCTACAGGCAGAGGGAAGGCAAGGAGGTTGCATCTGGCGATGCACCGACCCAGCAGGCACCACAGGGACAGGGATCCCGGGGACCTCCGCGGGGTGCACCTCAGAGGCAGCCTGTCCTTCACGTGATTGACCGTGATGGGTCCGGTTCTAAATCCGGCCCAGGTAATAATCTCAACCTTTAATCCTTGAAATAGCATGCCTAGTAGTAGAGTAACTGTATGAGTGAATGCATGAGTAAATAAAATGAAGTGTGTATTAAGCATGAAATGAAGTAGTTGAAACTAGTACTCACCGTAGATGAAATTTGTACCATAGGAAGCTTTAGTATCTGTTACCCGATACCGGTAAACTTGAATCAAGAAGAGATCGACATCACCAACCACGACTACACCAACAAACAGTGTCAGGTCATCCGACCAGGTATGATCTTATTAAAGGGATACCTGACACCCGAAGCGCAAATCTCAATCATTCGACGATGCAACGAGCGAGGAACGGGTCAAGGTGGATTTTATACACCCGAATTCCCCGGTGGAGCGAAGATGAAGCTGAAGATGATGTGCTTGGGAAAGGACTGGAATCCTTATACCAAGACATACCAGGAGACATGAACACAAGACGGAGCGACGCCACCGACAATACCACCAGAGTTTCAGACACTCGTCACACAAGCAGTAGGACTTGCACAACAATGCGAACCTGAACCGATCCCCGCACTTGAAGCGGATCTCTGTATCGTCAACTTCTATGAGAAAGAAGGGCGACTTGGGTTACACCAAGACAAGGACGAGACAGCGGAATCTCTCGAACAGGGAGTGCCCGTAGTGTCTTGGTCTATTGGTGATGACGCCGTATTCCTGTATAGCGAGCAGAAGCGTGTGGACCTCGCAGAGAAATTGGTATTGCGATCAGGAGATGTCCTTGAAATACCCCAAACCTTTAAGTGATATTTAAATATGTGATTATTATTTTCTAAGGCTAATTAAGTCCTTAAGATCATTGGTGAAGAAATAAAAACAAAAAAAAAAAAAAAAGAAAATGCGTAAAAGTCCAAAACGTGAAAACGCGTTTTTAATTATTTTAGGAGGTATATAACCTTCACTAGGGTTATAAATATATTTCTATACCTTTACATACTAAGAACATGTGGGAAAAATTCCGGAAGAAAAAGGATACAAATAATGCGTTAAAACGCTAACGGAGTCTAAAGCGCGTTTTTTCGAGAAAACCCGAAAACGTGACTTTAAAAGTCAAATGACCCCGTAAAAATTGTAGTTGATCATATAACTATAAATAAACATTAATGGGAGTATATAATCATTAAATAAATAAACGAGGAAATTCCGGAAAACGGCCCGGTTAGTGAATAGTGCTAAACCGGGTAAAATAACGAGCGTTTTCTGTAAAAGACGAAAAACGCTCCAGCTTGTAATAATTAAGTGGGCCGTTTTTTTTAATTGTGAGACAGCCCTCTCACACACCTAATAAGCAAAAAAAAAGAAAAGTAAAAGGGAGCCCCACCCACTCTCTCCTCCTCATTTTTCTTTTCCCTTTCTCTCTCTTCCTTTCCTCCTTTTCCCCTCTCTATCGTTCTCCTCTTTCCTCCTCCCCTGGTGCTGCCTTTGAAGCTCTTCCCCCAAGCTTCCATGGCTTCTCATCCTTCTCAAGCTTGCCCAAGGTGCTACACCACTCCAAATGAGAAAATAATTACATATTCTTCATCTCCTCATCATTCTCTATCTTCCTCTCTTTTCAAAATCCGAAAATAATGAAGTTCATCTCCATGGGTTTTCCCCATTTGAAGAGAAAATGGCACCAATGGGTAGCTTGGAGTCTCCTCTCTCTCCTAAGGTAAAAATATTCATGAAAAACTCATTTTTTCCTCCTCCTCTTGTGTTGGCCGATTTTGCCTATCCTCATGCCTTGTTTTTCTTCTTGTTTTGGAGCTTCATTTCAACCCTCCAATGGTGGAATAATCCCCTTCTTGATTCAAGGGTGAGAACCTCTCTTAAAGGGTTCCAAGAGGTAAACCCTAACCTTGTGTTTTAAGCCCTTAAATTGAATGTGTGTTATATTAAGGGTTAGAATTTTAATTGTGTGCTTTTGGTGTAATTTTGGTGTGGATGGAGTTTGGTAACTCCATCACCTATTTGATCGAAATTGGGAAGAGGAGGAGCAAGAGGAGAAACTTGTGGATTAAGGTAAGAAATCTACCTTAATGCCTATATTAATTGTATTAGAATTGGGTTTGGGAAAAATAAAAGATGAAATAAAATCTGGAGCAATAATGTGCTTGGTTGTGGTGAGTTGGATTTTGTGAAATGTTGGTTTGAATTAAGGGCCTTGGAGCCAAGTGATTGGGAATTGTGTTTGTAGTGTTGTTTGGTGAATTTTGAAAGGATATTATGTGCTGGTAGGACCCTTATGGGTGTGGCTAGATTAGGAATGTAATTGATGTGAATTGATGGTTTGGGAGATGTTAAGTTTATGGGGAAGTTATGGCGAAATTTCGATAGAAAATAAGTGTTTTAGGTGACTTGGTAAACTGGAGGAGCTAGGTGTGTATGTGGTTGAGTTGAGATACTTGATGACCTTGTAATGGTAGAAGGAGAATGATATTGGAAGGGTGCAAAATCTGTAGCATAATGGTGATAGGAACTTAGAATTCCAAGAAAAAGAATGGTGTTTATAACTTGTGAAACAAGGAGTGAACTTGGGTTTAGAGGATGCATTGTCTAGGAATGATGTGTAATGGTCATTGATGCATTTGGAGAGGTTGGTAGGATGTAAAAACTAACAAGAAGAAGTTAGAAAATGCAAAAGAGTGCAAAATGCAAAATGTGAGAAAACGAATTTGTTGAACTTGAGCAAGAATTGGGTGGTGGATTCAACCAAGGATTTGGAGTGGTTTAAGGCATGTTTTGGGGTGATTAATTATGTAAAACTTGTGGAAAGAGTAGGAAAAGTTTGAGGATGATTTAAGGGTTGATTAGGGCTGAAAAATGACCTTAAGAGCAGCTTTTAGCAGGGTCCGGGACTTGGGATATGTACCAAGTTCCGGACCGCATTTAAAATCAGTTCGAGACTCAAAACAAGGTGTGGTCCGGGACTTAAGTCCAGGACCAAGTCCAGGACCACCCCAGTGAAAAACCGCCGAGAGTTTGGCAATGTATTGGTCCGGGACTTAAGTCCAGGACCAAGTCCCGGACCACCCCCAGAATTGTCCCGTGAGTGTTTTAAAGCCTTCTAATGATGGGGGATTGAATGGTATTGGTTTTAGATGTTGTATAGGAGTTGTTTGGTGACTTATAAAGGTCCTAAGAAGTATAAACAAGTGTTGGAAGTGATTGAGAAAGTTGTGAGTTTAAGTACACAAAGTTAAACCGAAATAACGGGATAACGGGGTAAGTACGGGAGTAGCAATTATATACCTACCGTAACGCCTTAATATTAATTGAACCATTTGACATGTAAATAGTGGTTCAAGAGTAAGACATGAGGAACAAGTGTGAACCGAGGAACGTGAGAACACCCGGTAAAGTAATTCCCCACGGTGAAAGGTATGGTTTTCTTGCAACCTGTGTCCTACCGGATTACACCGACTTGTATGCCAATGTGTTTTTCTGTGTGTTTGCCACCTTGCAAGATAAAGCATGAAATGAGTTTACAGCAATTCATTATTGTGGCGTAATTAATTCCGATACCGCTTAACCTCAGTTGTGTGTTAAATAGTAGTTAACCGACCTTAGGTTCACATAAGAGATCGGTATTCGGAATAAACGTCCCAACCCATGGGCACGTTCTAACTACGGCTATCCGTGCGTTAGTGTGTGTTGTGATTATGTGTGATGTATGCGACATGTTTGGTATGTTGTTGTTTGTTATCGGATACAGTTATCCATGGTTGTTAAAGAGGGATATCACTCCCCTTATGTGTCTAACCGAGTTAGTAACACTATGCGATGTATGTATGTGATAAGTTCCATAAGGGAACCTCTAACTAATAAGTATTGTTATATGGAGAGGAATCCGGTGTGTGCCGGTCGCGCGTGTTGTTTGGGAGTTAATACATATATGTGAATTAACTCCCATCCTGTTATGTTAAGGGTTGTTTTCCTTCATTGGATTTCGACCTCCCATTAGCTTAGCCAAAGCTTACCTACCCGACCTCCATATCAGGCTAGGAGGGAAATTATGTATAATGTTGGTAGGGTGTTGGAGCCTAAGTTCGCTTCGACTCCCTCTTTGTTATGTTACGGTTGTTTTTTTTCCTCCTTGAATTACAACCACCCACAAGCTTAACCAAGGCTTACCTAACTCATCACTATTGGAGCTAGGGGGAAATTATGTATGTTGTGATCGGTCCTATATGAGGCCGTCACTCCAGTAAAGGAAATGTATGTATGATTGTGCTCGGGCTTATATCACCCCGGCATTCCATAAGTAAAGTTTATATCCTCTAAGAAAGGAGAAACTAAGTTGTGTATGTTATAAAGTGTAGTGTATTGTTATGAATGTGGGTGCTAACCTTGTGTTTGTATCCTTTTAATGGATGTTGCTTATAAGCATGATATGTGTGAGTTGTGCATGTTTGAAATAAAATCAACCGCATGCTAAGACGACAATTAGTTGTGCGTGGCCCGGTAGCATGCGGGCTGCGGGATTACCATACCAGCAAAGGTGCTGACCCCCTTTGGGGGGCCCCCATTACTTTTCAGGTACAATGAAGCTGGTAGCCGTTCGAGAGTAGGACGGGGTAGTTAATTGTATGTGGTAGTCATGTGATTTGTGGATATATTATAGGTGTAGTAAGACCGAAAATGTATCGGCGCTAGTTAGTAAATACTCGGTACAGTTGTAATGTAAGTGTATAATGATTGTTGGACATGATACAGAATTAATGTGTAGCCGCTCGGGAATTTAGTCCATCAGACCGGTACAATGTATGTATGTTAGCCTTGTTAGCCACGTGGGTGGCTAACGGCGTGTAACACCAAAGAGTTAAGTGATGTTGTGAGTTATGAATTCCGCTGCGATATGTTGTTAAGTATGTTGTCAGTAGTTGGGGTGTTACAAAAAGTGGTATCAGAGCGAAGTATCGCTCTGATGACTGAAATACCGAGCTTAGGAAGTACCGAGATAAGATTTTAGTACTCTGGGTTAAGGGTTGAGTGATAGCGTGAGAAGTACGCTAGTTAGGAATTACCAGTGTGTACTGGAAACCTACACTATCCATCCCGCCCCCCACAAACCCTATTTTATAACTCGGGAAGAACGCCAGAGAGATGAAAGTCCTCTCTTACTCGGGGATACCCGATCTGGCTGTTATTAAGTGCCCTTATAGGTACGGAGAACCTGTCACACGGTAGATTCCGAAGGGTGTGAATTCCGAAGACGGTTCCATTTGAATAATATTAACCGCTCTTGTTAGCGAAAAGTGAAGAATCTTATGCATAAGGGAATAGAATTTCAAACACCCTGGGTCGACATGCGAAGCAGTCGAGGACAACCAGCTTGCAACGCACCAATTGTGCAACCGGCAAGAAGTGAAGTAATGAAACCCGAGGCGAGTGTCTACGGGACTACAAATGTTAACTAATACACCAACGGTATACCAACTGATTAAAGAACTGCAAGGTAGTACGAGGAGGATACAATACTAAGTAAAAAGGGGTCTCCCAGAATGGGAAACACCCTAGTTAATGGTTATCATGTGAAGACAGTGAGAAGTACCCGGAAGATTGTTGTTGGGACTGTAAGATCAAGCAAGGGCCAGCAAGGCCATTGATGTTAGTACGGATGAAAACAATACCGCAACCAGTGTGTATTGAACCGATAACCAGTTAGCATGGCGCACTTGCCATGGCAAGTGCTGCTATAACAAGGTTGTACGGAAAATTTCAAACAACCACCGGTACTTAGTAAAGTACCATGAAGTTAAATGGGATTATCATAACCGTGGAAGGGCTTAACAGCCTGACCTCAGTACTTGGAAACACACTAGTCAGCAAGAAGCTTGACTTGGTTAAGGCAAGGAAACGTTGTAAAACCATGAAAATTTTTCTTTCAACCTAAAATTATTTTCAAACTTTTTTCAAACCAAATTTTCTTTCAAACTCATTTTATTTCCAACCTTCTTTTAAACCAACCGGAAGACCTACCCCGGCCTCAGTGCCACATGGTAGGTAAGTTTTACCCAGTTACTTTCAAAATAACCGGATGGAAACCGGTAAACCCAAGGGTAACAACCCGAGGGAATGGATTGAGTTCGTAATAGCACAACAGTGGATATATTTCCCTCGATCAAGTTCGGGAAGCATGGAATGCATATTATCACAGGATAATGTAAGAGGAGTTGACAACAGAATACTTCACCTAGGCGTGTGACGGACACTGCGAGTGTACCAACTGTAATGTGGGACGACCGCACTCCGATAGGAGCTTGTGGGCCTGACAGACCTACTTATGGGTTAGTCGGGTAAGTAGCAATGTATCAGTAGGGTACCCCACGTATGTATACGAGTGGAGTCTGGAACACGGGAAGTAGTCGACTCCATACTACGGTCCGAAGTAAAAGTCAAGCAGAAGAATGAATTACCAAGAACGGTGGAAGTAAAGCAACCCAGTTAAGTCAACGAGACTAAAAGAATCAGTAAATTCATTTTAAGGAAATGTGTAAAGGCGAACAAGTGCGAAGTGCACTGGTTAGTGATTAAAGACGTGGAATATGTCTCAAGAATCCTGAGGGATGAATGTAATAGCTGGAATGAGTACCCAGCCTACATATGGTGAGGCGGATGCCTACTATGGACACGTTAATGTGCAATGATCGGGATGAGACTCCCGAAATAATCACTAGAGATGTCAATCCCACTAAGAGAATATTTAACCCAACAAAGAACGCAGAGCGAAATAGTAAATTAAACATACCAATGAGTGCAAGCCAGATGAAATGGCATCACCTAGTAACACCCAAGAACTATCCTTAAAAGGGTGTTTGGATCAACAATGGTTGAATGAGAGAACATGACGGAAACGCAAGGGTTGAAACTAACACCCAGTTTAAGCATAAGTCGTCAGGACGAAGTCTGACATCCTTGGAGGGGCATACCATGAAAGGAACAACGACCTTGTCATGGAGCTCAATGCAACCTACAAGCCATGTAATATTATATGGAGAAGTAAATGTGTGTGAACAACCTACAACGAGCAGAGCTCGAGGCAATAAGGCTTATAAGCCACAAGTGGAATGTGTTAAGAAAATGTTATTGACCACAGAGATTTATGTTATATAAGTAAGTAAGCGGATAACGAACCACTGCTTCAAGGGTGGGGATACCTCGTGATATGTGAGACCGCAACAGCGGTAGTTATGCGAACTAAGTTCAGGGAATGTGTTAAGAGTTGACCATGTTATTACTATGAAAAGAGTTGCACCAGTTGTGGAGACCAGATGAGTAAAAAGTCAAATAACAACCACCATAGGTGTGGGATGCTAAATGTGTAACGAACAACGCTCAAGGAGCATAAGGACTCGAAGAATAAGAGTATCCAGCAATCAGCCCAATAAGTGTAAAAACACAGTGTAAAGGCAGAAGCTAATATAATAGCGAATGCAGTGTAAGTTAATGCTATGCAATGAGTAAGAGCACGGTGCGCAGTAAGCGACCGTTGTATAAGTATTGTTAAATAATAATGTGGCAAATAAGACCAGTTATGAGTGAAACTCAATGGACATACAAGTAAGTGGTGATAAACAGACTGGGCAATAAGCCAGTAGTTGATACTATGTGATAAGGAAAACAGTATGAATTCCTATTGCTATCGCATAAGAGATTTGCTGTCAAGAGTTTACGCCTCTGCACTCTGTATGACTGAGTGTTTTGGTATTGCTCTTGTGCAGTAATGATCGAGTGAGATAGCTAGGAATTCAGGAGATGTCAATTGTGGTAGGAGTGTACAGAATTTTATAACGCAATAAGACCAATGCATTAGAGAAGCACGGTCGTACCAATCAACGGGTACTTAATTGGCATAAGTGACTACAGTAACACGATCATTAAACATCGGTATGGAATATACCTCAAGTGTTGGGAATAACCAACAGAGTACTAACCGACGTAACCGACAGTGAGTCGGACATAGTCAAGTTAAACACTGTGAAATACATAGCAGTACATACAGTGAATTATAATGGAAGTGGATAGAAAGTGTGTAACTCACCGAATTCGCTCACGGTAAGAAATACCACGCGTCGGTTGAGGAACCGTTATCGCCAAGATAAAGGGATAATCGGGGATGTGTAATACAGTAAGAATAACGTATGGGGCAAATTAAGCTCTAAAGTTATTAAGAGTTGCGCAGCAGAAACTGGTGAGCCAGCAATTCAAGTGTTGGATGTGAATTTGAGTGAATGGCTAATTATTAACGCCTAGAAGTTTCACAGGCCAGAATCGAAACTGGTTATGAATTACATAAACTCTAAGGAGAATTCTTGGTTAGGGACCAAACCGCCAATATGGCTAAGATCCTCAAACCAGAACATATTGTATAATAAACCGTGTGGAGATACAACATTTCACGACGGTAGGATGTTATAAACCAGTGGTTAAGTGATTGATTACGTGGGCGTAATCCCTTTTAAGGGGGGTAGAGCGCGAAACCGTTTAGTGTGTTTTACCGTACAAGTGTACGTGAACTATGGTGTGCATAGCACAAAATAATTGTTTTGATGATTGGTGTGTGTGTTACATAAACATACACATTCATGCATGGTTTAATTGTGGTAATTGCGCACAGAAGATGCGAATACCATTGTGATAAGTGTGTTTATTGTGTTAATGGAAGTACGTGAAGGTATATGTATAAGGGAGTAGAAACTCCCGGGGAACTAAACCCCTACTATGTATGTTCATATAATACTAAATGTAAAACCGTGTATTATATTTTGATAAAATATATATATGGACATATGTATATATACAGTATTGTGATTTATGAAGAGTTATGACACTAACGTAGAACCTAGTGAGAATTAAATTCCCTAGGTAACTTGATTTAAAATAAATCTGGAAGGTGATTGATGGACATAGTTCCGCCCTTGGAGATGTAATGATTATGACTAGACGGATTAGAAGATAGAAAATGGTACATGCTTGAATTAGTTGTTGTTTGAAAATGAAGTGGGAGGTGAAACTTGATCATCATGAGGTCAAGGGAAGCCGAACACAAATTGGGGTGGAAAGATAGTTCAACTCTGATGCTGATCACATTAGGGTTGGATGATTCTTGAAACTCCCTATAAGTGGTCACAAATAATCACATCAAGAATAAGATGCAGTTAACAATAATCGGACTTGGAGTTGTATTGAATTTTCAAAAGAATTTTAAAATTGGGTTTCAAATTTTCAATTGGTATTTTCAAGACTTCAATAAATATTTTAAGATTCCTAAGTGGTATTTTCAAAGGAAGGACTACCTTTATGTGACCTCGTAGAGGATTTTCAACTTGTATCCTTCCAATAAAGGATTTCATTATACTCAACCTCATAGAGGGTATTTTCCTACTACTTGCTCACGAGCTGAGGACGTACGAGCCTTTGTCTTTGGACCGGTGACATGAGAAGTATATTTTAAAGATGTATGTAATTGTTTTGATCTCCCAAAGGAACGGGGACCAGAAGGTGTCCATCGCGACCGGGTTCTGCGGGATCACAGTGTATATGTACTCAACATGGGTCTCGAACCCATGAAGAGTTGGAAAAGGAGTTTCTGGTTGATATACATGCTAAGTCATGTTGTGTGCTATATGTAATAAATTTTATTTTGACCTTGAGTCCAAACGTGGTTGAGTTCCGAAAGTGTTATGTTACCTAGACCTATGTGTCTAAAGGTTGTTATGTTATCAAGACCTAAGTGTCTAAATGTTGTTATGTTACCCAGACCCAAGAGTCTAAGGGTTGTTATGTAGGTATGGATGTGTTACCCGGACCGTTAAGTCCGAGGTTGTGATGTAAAGTATGTTTGGTTATGGAAGTTTTATTATACAAGTGATCCCCGTATTCTAATCCAAATGATGCGTGGGAAGTGTGAACTTCGAGGACGAAGTTCTTTTAAGGGGGGTAGATTGAAATACCCCAAACCTTTAAGTGATATTTAAATATGTGATTATTATTTTCTAAGGCTAATTAAGTCCTTAAGATCATTGGTGAAGAAATAAAAACAAAAAAAAAAGAAAAAGAAAATGCGTAAAAGTCACAAAACGTGAAAACGCGTTTTAATTATTTTAGGAGGTATATAACCTTCACTAGGGTTATAAATATATTTCTATACCCTAATTACATACTAAGAACATGTGGGAAAAATTCCGGAAGAAAAAGGATACAAATAATGCGTTAAAACGCTAACGGAGTCTAAAGCGCGTTTTTTCGAGAAAACCCGAAAACGTGACTTTAAACAGTCAAATGACCCCGTAAAAATTGTAGTTGATCATATAACTATAAATAAACATTAATGGGAGTATAATAATCATTAAAATTAAATAAACGAGGAAATTCCAGAAAACGGGCCCGGTTAGTGAATAGTGCTAAACCGGGTAAAATAACGAGCGTTTTCTGTAAAAGACGAAAAACGCTCCAGCTTGTAATAATTAAGTGGGCCGTTTTTTTTAATTGTGAGACAGCCCTCTCACACACCTAATAAGCAAAAAAAAAGAAAAGTAAAAGGGAGCCCCACCCTCTCTCTCCTCCTCATTTTTCTTTTCCCTCTTCTCTTTCCTCCTTTTCCCCTTCTCTATCGTTCTCTCTTTCCTCCTCCCTGGTGCTGCCGATTTGAAGCTCTTCCCCCAAGCTTCCATGGCTTCTCCTCCTTCTCAAGCTTGCCCAAGGTGCTACACCACTCCAAATGAGAAAATAATTACATATTCTTCATCTCCTCATCATTCTCTATCTTCCTCTCTTTTCAAAATCCGAAAATAATGAAGTTCATCTCCATGGGTTTTCCCCATTTGAAGAGAAAATGGCACCAATGGGTAGCTTGGAGTCTCCTCTCTCTCCTAAGGTAAAAATATTCATGAAAACTCATTTTTTTCCTCCTCCTCTTGTGTTGGCCGATTTTGCCTATCCTCATGCCTTGTTTTTCTTCTTGTTTTGGAGCTTCATTTCAACCCTCCAATGGTGGAATAATCCCCTTCTTGATTCAAGGGTGAGAACCTCTCTTAAAGGGTTCCAAGAGGTAAACCCTAACCTTGTGTTTTAAGCCCTTAAATTGAATGTGTGTTATATTAAGGGTTAGAATTTTAATTGTGTGCTTTTGGTGTAATTTTGGTGTTGGGATGGAGTTTGGTAACTCCATCACCTATTTGATCGAAATTGGGAAGAGGAGGAGCAAGAGGAGAAACTTGTGGATTAAGGTAAGAAATCTACCTTAATGCCTATATTAATTGTATTAGAATAGGGTTTGGGAAAAATAAAAGATGAAATAAAATCTGGAGCAATAATGTTATAACCCAAAGTTCGTTGCATTTTATTTTGTTTGATGTAATTCTAAGTTGGCTTGTGTTGCGTAGGACATGGGAGTCCTTTTTAAATAAGAGGAGGGACAAGGTGGACTTTTCCCTTCTAGTGGATTTTGGTAAGTATTAATTAACACTTTAGTTAATTAATCCTCACGCTCTACACCACGATCAGATCGCTCTTCATTTGACAGTTTCCCAACCTTGTTCCTCTCTTTCTGCTCTCAAAATACGTTCAATCAAGCGCTCAACCCTGCAAGTGTGGTTCTGAAACCCGAGTTCGCTGGTGGATTCTGCAATTTGTTTCGCCGTCTCCGTTGCAATCAGGTTGGTCTTGTGGTTGTCATTTGTGAATCAGTTTTGGGGGTTAGGTTTTGGGAACCTTTCAATCTCTAATAGTTCTTTGCAATCTGGTTGTGATTCAGCGTTGACCCTTCTGTTCCGTTCTTTCTCTCCTGCGTTTGGCTCCGTTTGTGTGTTCGACGTCGGATTCAGGTGAGGGTTTCGTTACAGTTTTGGATTGTAATTTCAGTTTCAGAGTTTGGGTTCCGTTTTCTGAATTGGGGGTTTGCAATTGTGTTTTGCTCAGTGTATTTGGTTGCGTTCGGTCTGCGTTGAGGGTCTGCATTGGCTGGATTCTGCGTTCAGAATTGAGGAATTTGTCTCTGCTGTATACTGAGGTAGGTGGCTTATGGATTCGGCTTGTTGTTCAGCCTTGGGGAGTTGCGTTCCGGTTCTGAGTTTTAATGTGTTTTTGCCTTGCAATGGTGGTTGCGAATTGTCTGTTTGATGATGTTTAATGCTTACAAACCCCCAAGGTTGTTTTCTGAAAACTTATGAAGTTTGACAGTGTTTTGATGCTTCTGCTCTGTGTGAAATCGCCTCTATTCTCTGTATTTTTCGGCATGTCCGAACTTCTGTCCGAGCTTTGAAGTTCGGACAGCCCTTCTGCGCTTAAACTTTGAAGTTTTCGCTGTGTCCGAACTTCGTCCGAGCTTTGAAGTTCGGCACAGCCTTCGGCATTCTCTGATTTTGGCCTCGACTTGTGTCCGAACATTGATGTCCGGACACAAGTTCGGACTCCACGTCCTGTTTTCCGAAGAAGTCCGAACATCCGTCCGAACTTGGATGTTCGGACACCTCTGACTCTCCATCTGTTTTAAGGTTCGACTTGTGTCCGAACTTTGAAGTCCGGACATAAGTTCGGACAATCTGTCTGGTTTTGCCTTCTGAGTCTCGACTTGTGTCCGAACATTGATGTCCGGACACAAGTTCGGACAGGCTACTGTTTTGACCATATTGCTCGTTTGAGCTCCGTTTTGACTTCTGTTTGCGGGGTTGGATTCCCCTTCTGATTTCCAAGCTATCTATGGGCTTTCTGGTGCCTTTGGTGCACATATGCTTATCTGTATTTAAGCTTCCGTTTTGGGACCTAGTTATCTCTGTGTCTGAGCCTTTGGATGGCTGGTTACGCTGTCTCGTAGCGCGCTATGTAGGATCCTTCTTTCACGGGTGATGTTCCCCGTTCTGTTCACGGGTGTTTACACCTGTTCTGTTTACGAGTGAGGTTTCCTCGTTCTGTTCACGAGCTAGTTGCTTGTTCTGTCTGTATGCTGTGATCGCTAGTGTCCCACTCTGTTTTCTGCTTCTGTCTGCTTCTGCTCTGTTTAGTCCCTTAATGATTGGACTTCTGTTTCTGATTTCTGATATATTTGTGGATTCTTGACTTCTTCTGATTTGTCATATTCTGAAATGTTTTGAGCATGCTGGTTGATGAAGTTGTCATCTACTGGGCATAGTTGTGTGCTCATTCCCCTACTTCTAACGCTTTTGCAGATTGATTAGCGAGGATCGTCTCCCCTCAGCTTCTGGAGTTTAGCTGCTTTGTTTTTAGCTTCTTTTGAGACTTGTATTGAATTTGGGGGGCCTTTGGGCATATTTTGTTAGCTTCCGCTTTTGACATTGTTTGGTGGGTTCTGTAATGACTTTTGGGGATGTTTTAACATCTCTTGTTTTATACTTTATTTAAGTATTCCGTTTGGGCCTTATTTGACTATCTGTTTAAGTTCGTTTATTAGAGCCTTGCGTTATTATGTAATAATACGCGGCGTGTAATACCCCTAACTCCTAGGCCAGTGTTTGGGGGTGTTACATTTAGTGGTATCAGAGCTCTGGGTTCTAATCTGCTGGGATTTTAAGTTAGCCAGTCAGTCAGAAATGTCAGTGTTAGTGTCGGAGTCTAACTGTCTGCTGTTGGACTTTCAGAATGCCGCCAAGGAGAGCGAATAACCCTCCAGGGAATGTTGCTGATGCTGTTCAGCAATTCATGACGCAGCTCATGCAGACCATGGCTGCAGGGGGCGGTCCAGCTGGAGGAGGACCGCTGGCGGAGCAGGCCCGGCTGGGGCAGATGCTGGAGGGAGGAATGTGAAGGCGCTTCAGGAGTTCATGAAGCTGAAGCCGCCATCGTTCGATGGGGCAGGAGACCCCCAGGAGGCCAGCCACTGGTTGTCAGAGGTGGAGGATTTGCTTCGGGTGATGGGCTCTGAGGAGGAGCAGAAGGTCGACTTCGCCACCTTTCTGTTCAAGGCCGAAGCCAAGGAGTGGTGGAGGTCAGTGATGGGGAAGTTCCCACAGCCTTGGACGTGGGAGCAGTTCACTGGGGAGTTCAACAAACAGTTCTACCCCGACGTCTACAAGGATCAGCGCATCCTGGAGTATAACCGGCTACGCCAGGGCCGGGACATGAGTGTGGAGGAGTACGTCCGCAAGTTCATCAGCCTGTCTAAGTTTGCACCTGAGCCTGACGAGCATAGGAAGGCCAGGAAGTTTGAGAGTGGCCTGAGGCCGGACATCCGATCTGCTGTGACGCCGCTGCGTCACAAGACCTTCAGGGACGTTGCTGATGTCGCCCTGCTGGTAGAGGCCGACTTGAGAGGTCGCCAGTCTGGAGGGAAGGACCAGAAGAGGAAGCAGAGGTCCGATGACAGCGATAGGAGGGATCAGTCTGCTTCTCAGAAGAAGCAGTCTACTGGAGACCGCTCTGGGGACCGTTCGCGAGACAGAGGTGGTTCGTCTTCATCAGCTCCCTCCGAAGTGCCAGGTCTGTGGCAAGTTTCATAGAGGCCAGGACTGCTACAGGAAGTCTGGAGCCTGCTTCAAGTGTGGATCCATGGGATAGGATTGCTGATTGCCCTCAGGCTGAGAGGAGCAGAGGTAGCTCTGGAGGTGGAGCTGGAGGATCTACATCTGGGTCTAGGGATCGAGACCGGGGAGCAGAAGAAGCCCCAGGGCCAGGCCAGAGTGTACGCGATGGCTGGAGAGAGAGACCGATCGACTGACAGAGTTGTCACAGGTATTCTCCAGCTGTCATCTCGTTCTGTTTTCTGTTTGTTTGACTCTGGAGCCACCCACTCTTTTATTTCTGCTGAGTTAGTGGGTGAGCTCGGTTTGCCTGTTGTGCCTCTGGGTGTTGAGTTATGTGTGCATAGTCCATAGTTAGGGACTCTTCTATGCTGTTGAATTCTGTTTGCAAAGATAGTCCTGTGTTAGTCAGAGATAGGACTCTGTGTGCTAACCTCATCCCGATGGAGATGACTTCTTTTGATGTGATTCTGGGCATGGATTGGCTTGCTGCGCACCATGCCCATATTGATTGTGCTGCTTCGAGAGTCACTTTTGAGGAGCCGGGTCAGCCCCGTCTAGTTGTAGCAGGGAATGGACTCCCGTGCTCGCCGCCAGTCATATCTGCGATGCAGGCGTTCCGTTTTCTGAGGAAGGGATGCCAGGGATATCTGTGCTACATCCCTGAGGTTCGCAAGGATGCGAAGTTGGAGGAGATTCCAGTGGTCAGAGACTTCCCAGATGTGTTCCAGGATGATGTACCTGGGCTTCCCCCTGTCAGAGAGGTGGAGTTCTCGATCGAGCTCGCACCTGAGACTCAGCCGATTTCGAAGGCCCCATACCGGATGGCGCCTGCTGAGCTCAAGGAGTTGAAGGTCCAGTTGCAGGAGCTGCTGGATAAGGGCTTCATTCGCCCGAGTGTGTCGCCTTGGGGAGCGCCAGTGCTATTTGTAAAGAAGAAGGACGGTAGTATGCGGTTGTGCATTGACTACAGGGAGCTCAACAAGGTTACCATTAAGAATAGGTATCCTCTCCCGCGCAATAACGACTTTTCGACCAGTTAGCAGGAGCTAAGGTGTTTTCGAAGATCGATCTGAGGTCGGGATATCATCAGCTGAGGATTAAGGCAGATGACGTGCCTAAGTCCGCTTTCAGGACTCGTTATGGACACTACGAGTTCCTAGTGATGCCATTCGGGTTGACGAATGCGCCGTCAGTATTTATGGATATGATGAACAGAGTCTTCAAGCCGTTTTTGGACCAGTTCGTTGTAGTTTTCATCGATGACATCTTGGTGTATTCCAAGAGTGCTGAGGAGCACGAGGAGCATTTGAGGACCGTTCTCCAGACTCTGAGGGAGAACGAGTTGTATGCGAAGCTGAAGAAGTGCGAGTTCTGGCTAGATCAGGTGGTATTCTTGGGACATGTGGTCTCCAAGGATGGTATCTCCGTGGACCCGGAGAAGATTCGAGCTATTACTGAGTGGGCCAGGCCTACTAATGTCGGAGATATTCGTAGCTTCCTTGGACTAGCGGGCTACTATCGTAAGTTTGTGGAGGGCTTCTCCAAGTTGGTGATTCCGTTGACTCGTCTGCTGCAGAAGGATGTGAAGTTTGAGTGGAGCGATGCCTGCGAGCAGTGTTTTCTGGAGTTGAAGAAGAGGTTGACTACTGCGCCGATCTTGACTCTTCCGGAGGGGACCGAGGGTCTTGAGGTTTTCTGTGATGCGTCCCATAGGGGACTTGGATGTGTTCTGATGCAGCAGGGGAAGGTAGTTGCATATGGCTCTCGTCAGCTTAAGCCATATGAGAAGAACTATCCGACCCACGATCTGGAGCTGGCTGCGGTGGTCTTTGCGTTGAAGATTTGGAGGCACTACTTGTATGGGGCAGCGTGCAAGGTGTATACGGACCATAAGAGCCTCAAGTATCTGTTCACTCAGAAGGAGTTGAACTTGAGGCAGAGGAGATGGCTGGAGTTGTTGCACGATTATGATTTAGAGATCCTCTACCATCCGGGTAGGGCGAATGTGGTTGCTGATGCGCTTAGTAGGAGGGGTCCGTCTGGGACCGTCTGTGCTTTGTCTGGTGTGCAGAGGTCTGCTCTGGAGTTGCAGCGCATGGGTATCTGGGTTGTCCGTCCAGAGAGGTCTGGGATGTTAGCAGCACTGCAGGTTCAGCCTACCTTGATCGACCGGATCAAGGCCAGTCAGGAGCTTGATGTCAGTCTGTGTAAGATCAGAGAGAGTTTGTCTGCTGGTCAGGAGTCTGAGTTCAGAGTTGCAGAGGATGGCTGCCTGAGGTTCAGAGGCCGTGTTTGTGTGCCGGCAGACGACGCGTTGAGGCGTGAGATCATGCAGGAGGCTCATGGAGCTCCTTACTCGGTACACCCAGGAGGTGTGAAGATGTACCGGGATCTGCGTGAGACTTTCTGGTGGAGCAATATGAAGAGGGACATCTCCGACTTTGTATCCAGATGTAGGACCTGTCAGCAGGTCAAGGCCGAGCATCAGAGACCAGCTGGTTTGCTTCAGCCTCTTCCCGTTCCGGAGTGGAAGTGGGAGAGCGTCGGTATGGATTTGTCATGGGACTGCCTAAGACTCCGAGGGGTTTCGATGCAGTTTGGGTCATTGTGGACCGGCTCACGAAGAGCGCTCACTTCTTGCCTGTTAGGAAGACTTTCAGTTTGCACCGTTTAGCCCAGTTGTACATTGATGAGATAGTACGTCTGCATGGGGTTCCGGCTTCGATTGTGTCTGACAGAGATCCGAGGTTTGTGTCCAGGTTCTGGCAGAGTTTGCATCAGGCTTTGGGGACGAAGTTGTCTTTCAGTTCAGCTTACCATCCTCAGTCAGACGGGCAGACAGAGAGGACGAATCAGGTCCTGGAGGACATGCTCAGGGCTTGTGTACTCGACTTTGGGGGCAGCTGGGATCAGCACGTGGCACTGATAGAGTTCGCGTACAATAACAGCTTTCAGACCAGTATCGGGATGGCTCCCTTTGAGGCCTTGTATGGCAGGAGGTGCAGATCACCCATCTGTTGGGATGATCTGAAGGAGAGAGCTGTGATTGGTCCAGACTTGGTTCAGGATGCTGTGGACAAAATTCAGTCTATCAGGGAGCGTTTGCTAGTGGCTCAGAGTCGCCAGAAGAGCTACGCCGATCAGAGGAGACGACCTCTAGAGTTTGAGGTGGGCGATCATGTGTATCTGAAGGTTTCTCCAGTGCGAGGAGTCGTTCGTTTTGGGAAGAGAGGCAAGCTTAGCCCTCGTTTTGTGGGTCCTTTTGAGATCCTAGAGAGGATCGGACCGGTTGCCTATCGTTTGGCTCTGCCTCCGTCTTTAGCAGCAGTGCACAGTGTTTTCCATGTTTCGATGCTGAGGAAGTACATTCCGGACCCATCTCATGTGATCGACTTCAGTCCGCTTCAGTTGAGGGAGGACTTCACGTTTGAGGCAGTTCCTTCGAGGATCCTAGCTCGGGACGTCCGTAAGCTCAGAAGTAAGACCATGCCCTTGGTGAAGGTGCAGTGGTCGGGACAGTCAGAGGAAGAGGCGACCTGGGAGGTCGAAAGTGATGTGCGTTCTAAGTTTCCCGCCCTTTTCGAGCAGTAGGTATGTTTTAATTTCGAGGACGAAATTCTTTTAAGGGGGAGGTGATGTTATAACCCAAAGTTCGTTGCATTTTATTTTGTTTGATGTAATTCTAAGTTGGCTTGTGTTGCGTAGGACATGGGAGTCCTTTTTAAATAAGAGGAGGGACAAGGTGGACTTTTCCCTTCTAGTGAATTTTGGTAAGTATTAATTAACACTTTAGTTAATTAATCCTCACGCTCTACACCACGATCAGATCGCTCCTTCATTTGACAGTTTCCCAACCTTGTTCCTCTCTTTCTCTCTCTCAAGAATACGTTCAATCAAGCGCTCAACCCTGCAAGTGTGGTTCTGAAACCCGAGTTCGCTGGTGGATTCTGCAATTTGTTTCGCCGTCTCCGTTGCAATCAGGTTGGTCTTGTGGTTGTCATTTGTGAATCAGTTTTGGGGGTTAGGTTTTGGGAACCCTTTCAATCTCTAATAGTTCTTTGCAATCTGGTTGTGATTCAGCGTTGACCCTTCTGTTCCGTTCTTTCTCTCCTGCGTTTGGCTCCGTTTGTGTGTTCGACGTCGGATTCAGGTGAGGGTTTCGTTACAGTTTTTGGATTGTAATTTCAGTTTCAGAGTTTGGGTTCCGTTTTCTGAATTGGGGGTTTGCAATTGTGTTTTGCTCAGTGTATTTGGTTGCGTTCGGTCTGCGTTGAGGGTCTGCATTGGCTGGATTCTGCTGTTCAGAATTGAGGAATTTGTCTCTGCTGTATACTGAGGTAGGTGGCTTATGGATTCGGCTTGTGTGTTCAGCCTTGGGGAGTTGCGTTCCGGTTCTGAGTTTTAATGTGTTTTTGCCTTGCAATGTGGTTGCGAATTGTCTGTTTGATGATGTTTAATGCTTACAAACCCCCAAGGTTGTTTTCTGAAAACTTATGAAGTTTTGACAGTGTTTTGATGCTTCTGTTCTGTGTGAAATCGCCTCTGATTCTCTGTATTTTTCGGCATGTCCGAACTTCTGTCCGAGCTTTGAAGTTCGGACATGCCCTTCTGCGCTTAAACTTTCTGAAGTTTTCGCTGTGTCCGAACTTCTGTCCGAGCTTTGAAGTTCGGACACAGCCTTCTGCATTCTCTGATTTTGGCTTCGACTTGTGTCCGAACATTGGATGTCCGGACACAAGTTCGGACTCTCCACGTCCTGTTTTCCGAAGAACGTCCGAACATCCGTCCGAACTTGGATGTTCGGACACCTCTGACTCTCCATCTGTTTTAAGGTTCGACTTGTGTCCGAACTTTGAAGTCCGGACACAAGTTCGGACATCTGTCTGGTTTTGCCTTCTGAGTCTCGACTTGTGTCCGAACATTGATGTCCGGACACAAGTTCGGACAGGCTACTGTTTTGACCATAACTTGCTCGTTTGAGCTCCGTTTTGACTTCTGTTTGCGGGGTTGGATTCCCCTTCTGATTTCTAAGCTATCTATGAGCTTTCTGGTGCCTTTGGTGCACATACGCTTATCTGTATTTAAGCTTCTGTTTTGGGACCTAGTTATCTCTGTGTCTGAGCCTTTGGATGGCTGGTTTCGCTGTCTCGTAGCGCGCTATGTAGGATCCTTCTGTTCACGGGTGATGTTCCCCGTTCTGTTCACGGGTGTTTACACCTGTTCTGTTTACGAGTGAGGTTTCCTCGTTCTGTTCACGAGCTAGTTGCTTGTTCTGTCTGTATGCTGTGATCGCTAGTGTCCCACTCTGTTTTCTGCTTCTGTCTGCTTCTGCTCTGTTTAGTCCTTAATGATTGGACTTCTGTTTCTGATTTCTGATATATTTGTGGATTCTCTGACTCTTCTGTTTGATAACATTCTTAAATGTTTTGAGCATGCTGGTTGATGAAGTTTGTCATCTACTGGGCATAGTTGTGTGCTCATTCCCCTACTTCTAACGCTTTTGCAGATTGATTAGCGAGGATCGTCTCCCCTCAGCTTCTGGAGTTTAGCTGCTTTGTTTTTAGCTTCTTTTGAGACTTGTATTGAATTTGGGCCTTTGGGCATATTTTGTTAGCTTCCGCTTTTGACATTGTTTGGTGGGTTCTGTAATGACTTTTGGGGATGTTTTAACATCTCTTGTTTTATACTTTATTTAAGTATTCCGTTTGGGCCTTATTTGACTATCTGTTTAAGTTCGTTTATTAGAGCCTTGCGTTATTATGTAATAATACGCGGCGTGTAATACCCCTAACTCCTAGGCCAGTGTTTGGGGGTGTTACAAATAATGTGCTTGGTTGTGGTGAGTTGGATTTTGTGAAATGTTGGTTTGAATTAAGGGCCTTGGAGCCAAGTGATTTGGGAATTGTGTTTGTAGTGTTGTTTGGTGAATTTTGAAAGGATATTATGTGCTGGTAGGACCCTTATGGGTGTGGCTAGATTAGGAATGTAAATTGATGTGAATTGATGGTTTGGGAGATGTTAAGTTTATGGGGAAGTTATGGCGAAATTTCGATAGAAAATAAGTGTTTTAGGTGACTTGGTAAACTGGAGGAGCTAGGTGTGTATGTGGTTGAGTTGAGATACTTGATGACCTTGTAATGGTAGAAGGAGAATGATATTGGAAGGGTGCAAAATCTGTAGCATAATGGTGATAGGAACTTAGAATTCCAAGAAAAAGAATTGGTGTTTATAACTTGTGAAACAAGGAGTGAACTTGGGTTTAGAGGATGCAATTGTCTAGGAATGATGTGTAATGGTCATTGATGCATTTGGAGAGGTTGGTAGGATGTAAAAACTAACAAGAAGAAGTTAGAAAATGCAAAAGAGTGCAAAATGCAAAATGTGAGAAAACGAATTTGTTGAACTTGAGCAAGAATTGGGTGGTGGATTCAACCAAGGATTTGGAGTGGTTTAAGGCATGTTTTGGGGTGATTAATTATGTAGAAAACTTGTGGAAAGAGTAGGAAAAGTTTGAGGATGATTTAAGGGTTGATTAGGGGCTGAAAAATGACCTTAAGAGCAGCTTTTAGCAGGGTCCGGGACTTGGGATATGTACCAAGTTCCGGACCGCATTTAAAATCAGTTCGAGACTCAAAACAAGGTGTGGTCCGGGACTTAAGTCCAGGACCAAGTCCAGGACCACCCCATGAAAACCGCCGAGAGTTTGGCAATGTATTGGTCCGGGACTTAAGTCCAGGACCAAGTCCCGGACCACCCCCAGAATTGTCCCGTGAGTGTTTTAAAGCCTTCTAATGATGGGGGATTGAATGGTATTGGTTTTAGATGTTGTATAGGAGTTGTTTGGTGACTTATAAAGGTCCTAAGAAGTATAAACAAGTGTTGGAAGTGATTGAGAAAGTTGTGAGTTTAAGTACACAAAGTTAAACCGAAATAACGGGATAACGGGGTAAGTACGGGAGTAGCAATTATAACCTACCGTAACGCCTTAATATTAATTGAACATTTGACATGTAAATAGTGGTTCAAGAGTAAGACATGAGGAACAAGTGTGAACCGAGGAACGTGAGAACACCCGGTAAAGTATTCCCCACGGTGAAAGGTATGGTTTTCTTGCAACCTGTGTCCTACCGGATTACACCGACTTGTATGCCAATGTGTTTTTCTGTGTGTTTGCCACCTTGCAAGATAAAGCATGAAATGAGTTTACAGCAATTCATTATTGTGGCGTAATTAATTCCGATACCCGTTAACCTCAGTTGTGTGTTAAATAGTAGTTAACCGACCTTAGGTTCACATAAGAGATCGGTATTCGGAATAACGTCCCAACCCATGGGCACGTTCTAACTACGGCTATCCGTGCGTTAGTGTGTTGTGATTATGTGTGATGTATGCGCATGTTTGGTATGTTGTTGTTGTTATCGGATACAGTTATCCATGGTTGTTAAAGAGGGATATCACTCCCCTTATGTGTCTAACCGAGTTAGTAACACTATGCGATGTATGTATGTGATAAGTTCCATAAGGGAACCTCTAACTAATAAGTATATGTTATGTATGGAGAGGAATCCGGTGTGTGCCGGTCGCGCGTGTTGTTGGGAGTTAATACATATATGTGAATTAACTCCCATCCTGTTATGTTAAGGGTTGTTTTCCTTCATTGGATTTCGACCTCCCATTAGCTTAGCCAAAGCTTACCTACCCGACCTCCATATCGGGCTAGGAGGGAAATTATGTATAATGTTGGTAGGGTGTTGGAGCCTAAGTTCGCTTCGACTCCCTCTTTGTTATGTTACGGTTGTTTTTCCTCCTTGAATTACAACCACCCACAAGCTTAACCAAGGCTTACCTAACTCATCACTATTGGAGCTAGGGGGAATTATGTATGTTGTGATCGGTCCTATATGAGGCCGTCACTCCAGTAAGGAAATGTTATGTATGATTGTGCTCGGGCTTATATCACCCGGCATTCCATAAGTAAAGTTTATATCCTCTAAGAAAGGAGAAACTAAGTTGTGTATGTTATAAAGTGTAGTGTATTGTTATGAATGTGGGTGCTAACCCTGTGTTTGTGTTCTTTAATGGATGTTGCTTATAAGCATGATATTGTGAGTTGTGCATGTTTTGAAATAAAATCAACCGCATGCTAAGACGACAATTAGTTGTGCGTGGCCCGGTAGCATGCGGCTGCGGGATTACCATACCAGCAAAGGTGCTGACCCCCTTTGGGGGGCCCCCATTACTTTTCAGGTACAATGAAGCTGGTAGCCGTTCGGAGTAGGACGGGGTAGTTAATTGTATGTGGTAGTCATGTGATTTGTGGATATATTATAGGTGTAGTAAGACCGAAAATGTATCGGCGCTAGTTAGTAAATACTCGGTACAGTGTAATGTAAGTGTATAATGATTGTTGGACATATACAGAATTAATGTGTAGCCGCTCGGGATTAGTCCATCAGACCGGTTACAATGTATGTATTTAGCCTTGTTAGCCACGTGGGTGGCTAACGGCGTGTAACACCAAAGAGTTAAGTGATGTGTGAGTTATGAATTCCGCTGCGATATGTTGTTGTATGTTGTCAGTAGTTGGGGTGTTACAGTCCTAATCATGGTGGAAACTCTAGGATGCCGTATCACGGGACCAACAAGATCAAGTTGAATACGGCACCACCGGCAATAATTAATGCCACACACATGAAACTAGGACGCTGAACCTTACCTTAGAAATTATTAAATTCCTAGTATCATGTAATCTATTAGTAACGTGTATTAGAGACACGGTATGTATGATGGTTGGTTTATCAATAAAGAGCAGTGTTGATTTTCCACTTGTGTCCACCATCAATACTTATCCAATTGTGAATCCAATAGGTTGTGGACTCGGTACCGAAGGTAACCTGAGCATCCCTCACTGAAGCACAAGCCGGCAAGAGCGGCACCATTCTAACGGGAACCTTCCCAGTAAATGGCATTGATGCCAATGTGTTATTCGACTCCGGCGCCTCTCACACTTTCGTATCACCATCCTTCGTGAGAGGTTGAAGCTAGATGTGGATGAGCTACCGAACTTCATGGTTACTCTCCCATTGAAGGAGCGAGTAAGTGCACCAAGTATTATCAATCACCACAATCCAAATCAAAGGCGAATCGTTTCCCATTTCCTCTCATCGAATTCAATGGATTGGGATTCGACGTAATCATCGGAATGAATTGGTTGGAGCGGCACAAGGGTAGAATCCTCTGCGCCGAGCATCGTTTGCTGCTCAAGAGTCCTTCTGGGGTTACGTATCTTACCGCCAGAGACCAAGGAGAGCCTTCGACCACACTTATATCTGCCATGGCTTGTACCGGGAGCTCAGAAAGGGCCAAGAAGTGTATCTGTGTTATGTGGCAAGACCTGGAGAGAGATCCAGAGTTCAGTGACGATGTCCCATAGTATCCGAATTCCCAGATGTATTCCCTAAGGAGCTACCCGGCTGCCACCACCGAGAGCAGTGGAATTTGAAATTGATCTATTGCCAGGTACGGTCCCTTTGCCAGGGCACCGTACCGCATGGCACCTGCTGAAATGGCCGAATTGAAAGAGCAGTTAAGAGACCTTCTAGACAAAGGGTTTATACGCCCGAGCGTATCACCCTGGGGAGCACCGGTTCTCTTCGTGAAGAAGGACGGTAGCCTCCGACTTTGCATTGACTACCGCGAGCTGAATGCGGTCACAGTAAAAAATAAATACCCACTGCCACGTATCGACGATCTATTCGACCAGTTGAAAGGAGCCTCAGTCTTCTCAAAGATCGACCTCCGTTCAGGGTATCATCAGATTGTAATCAAGGAGCACGACATCGAGAAAACGGCATTCCGTACCAGATATGGCCACTACAAATTCACAGTGATGCCATTCGGTTTGTCAAACGCACCAGCAAAATTCATGGACCTCATGAACCGTTTATTCAGTGAGCAGTTGGACACTTCAGTGGTTGTCTTCATCAACGACATACTTGTATATTCCAAATCAGCAGAGGAACATGAAATTCATTTGAGGAAAGTGCTTGAGACACTGCGCGAGAACCAGCTGTATGCGAAGTTCTCCAATGCGAGTTTTGGCTTGATCAGGTATCATTCCTTGGACATGTCATCTCGAGCGCGGGTATCTCGGTTGACCCTTCTAAGATAGAAGCTGTACAATCATGGCCTAGACCCAAGACTGTTACCGACATTAGGAGCTTTCTTGGTCTAGCTGGTTACTACCGGAGATTTGTAAGAGACTTCTCGAAAGATGCACCGTTTGTATGGACACACGAGTGCGAGCTATCATTCAGAAACTGAAAGACTCATTGACCTCAGCTCAGCGCCTTCCTTACTCTTCCAGAGGGGCACAGAGGGATTTGAGGTGTACTGTGATGCATCAGGCAAAGGAATGGGATGTTCTCATGCAGCATGGCAAGGTTGTTGTTATGCCTCTCGCCAGCTGAAAACGCATGAGGAGATACCCGACTCACGACTTAGAGTTAGGAGCCATTGTCTGCGCCTTGAAGATATGGCGACACCTATCCTATGGGGTAAGCATCACCATCTACTAACTCCGACCACAAGAGCTTACAGTATGTATTCACACAGAAAGAACTGAACTTGAGACAGAGAAGATGGATGGAACTTCTTCAGACTATGACATCAACTTGCAGTATAAGGAAGGGAAGGCAACATTGTAGCCGACGCCCTGAGCCGTCGAGCACATCGCTCCATTCGCTACTCGCTTCTTCTAGCTTGGTTGACGAGGTGCGAGACGCTCATTGAGCGAACCCTTACCTAACCGAAATCAGACACAAGATCGAGAACGGTTAACATTTGAGAAGAAGAAGTATGACTTCAAACTATATGAAGATGGTTTGATTCAGTTGAATGGCAGGCTATGCGTCCCCCAAAGCATGCTGACTAAGGATCGCATCGTGCGAGAGTCGCACTGTTCTGCATTTTCAGTCCATCAGGGAGCCTCCAAGATGTACAAAGACATGAAGAGGTACTTCTGGTGGTCTGGAATGAAATCAGACGTGACAGAATTTGTATTGAGATGCTTAACGCCAAAAGGTGAAATTTAAACACCGTAGACCGGCGCGAATGGTACAATCTATGCCGTTCCGGAGTGGAAATTTCATGATATCTCCATGGATTTGTTGTAGGACTCCCACCTGCTAGGGGAGGACTCACAATGATCTGGGTTGTAGTAGATCGCCTTACCAAGGTTGCCAGATTCATACCGATGAAGGACACCTGGAAGGTAGTAAAGCTAGCTGAGCTTTTCGATAAGGAGATTATCAGACACCACGGAGTCCCAAAAACTATAGTATCTGACCGCGACACTAGAATTTCTTTCGAGATACTTGAGAGCACAAGGGAAGCGTTGGGTACAGAATTGAAGTTGAGTACCGCCTTCCATCCTCAGACCGACGTCAGACATAAGGACTCCACCCTAGAGGACATGCTTCGGGCATGTGCCTTGGACTTCAGGGGAGTTGGTTAGATAAGCTTCATCTTATTGAGTTCTCGTATAATAATAGTTATCACGCTCGATTAAGATGTCTCCTTTCCAAGCTCTATACGCGTAGACCTTGCCGTAACACCCTTGTGTTGGGATGAGTCACGTGAAGCGGTCATAATAGGACCGGAGTATCTTGAGCAAGTACAAGCCGAAGGTGCAACAAATCCGAGCTAACATGAAGGCAGCCCAAGATAGACAGAAATCCTACGCGGATGTGAGACGACGCGACCTGAGTTCGCCGTGGGCGACCAAGTGTTCTTATGCGAGTTTTTCACCTATGAAGGGTGTCTCCGATTTGTCAGAAGGGCAAGCTAAGCCCAAAGTTTGTAGGGCCGTAACCTATCATCAATCCATCAACAGTTGGATCCGTAGCCTACAGGTTAGCACTACCTGAGGACTTGGGGCGTGTCCATGATGTATTTCATGTGTCACAACTCAAGAAGTATATTGCTGATCCTTCTCATGTGTTGGAGCCCGAGCACTTATCCATTGAGCCAAACATGAGATATGTCGAAACCCCAGTGAGAATCCTTGATAGGAAGACCAGAGACACTCGCCATAAGTCTATACGAAGGGTGAAGGTCCTATGGTCAAACCATGATGTCGAAGAAGCGACATGGGAGCTGGAAGATGCCATGAAGGCTAAGTACCCACAGCTGTTCATAGACTAGAGAGTCTAGCATTTAGCGATACGGGTACGGGTCGTACCCCTTTTAAGGGGGGTAGAGCCCTTTTGCTTTTGCATTGCTTCGGGGTAAGCATTGCTTAGTGTGTAGGTATTGTAACTGATTTTGTATGGCACATGTAGTGTAAGTAAATTTGGTATGTGTATATATGTGTAATGTGTAGTGTATGAATGTACTTGTATGATGGATGATGTCTGGGTAATGTGTATCGTGAATGGTAATGTGGTATTGTGGAATGGTATGAAAGGAAATGATGGACTGTGTATGTGAATTGTGAATTGTGAATCGTGAACGAGGCTTGAATTGTGTATGCTTGTAATGTGGAATGAAGTAAGCACCTCATAGGTGTAGTAAGACACATTAGGGCAATTGGTTTGCCTAATGAGTAGAATAATTAAACTGTTAGCCTTGAGCAACTTTGAGGGCAAAGTTTCTTAAGGGGGGTAGATTGAAATACCCCGTAATTAAAAATGGTGATTAATTAGGCTAATGAATAATTTAGAGGCTTAATTAAGTATAAATAATCATAAGGGAACAAATCCCGAAGAAAAACGGATCCTTAAAATGGATTAAAACCACTAACGAACCTTAAAGCGCGTTTTTCGAGGTAACCGGGAAAACGTGTCTTTAAGCGGGTCAAATAGACTCGTAACAATTTGGTCAACTAAATAATCATTAATAAATATTAGTGAAGCTTTAGGACCAATAAAATCAATAAAATGAGAGATTAGTAAAAACTGTCAAAAACGGGAAGTGTGGGGTAGAAGTATAAATAACTCAAACTAGTGTGTCCAATATTGCAAATAAATTTCAAAACCCACAAGTGGGTCTGTGTGCTGTCCGATTTTGGACCCCCTCTCACACTCCCTCACACACTCTCCTTATTTACAAAAGAACAAAAACAATAAAGTAAACTCTCACCTCACTTTATTACCCACACTCTCACATTTTCTCTCCTATCCCCATTCTCTTCTCACGTGAATACACCCCCCCACTCTCTCTTTTTCCTTCTTCTTCAACCTCATGCGATTTCCATGGAGGCTTAAGAAAACACTCACAAACTCCATCTTCTCTCCTTTGTAACTCCCTCAAAACTCTTCCAAAAATTATAAAAAGTATACCATTGTCTTCCTCTCATCAAGAGCTACATTTCCATCCTTCCAAAATTCGAAAACAACCATTTTCGTTTTCATGGGTATGTCCCATTTGGAGCTTCAACACCACCATTAGAAGGCCCTCCTTCTCCTTGTTCTTTTAAGGTAAAAATATTCTCAAAACTCCATTGTTTTTCTATCCTAATGGGCAAAACGAATTTGAGCTAAAACCCTTGTTTGGCCTCTTGTATTCTAGCCGATTTTGGCATCTTGGTGGAGTTGGAAATCCTGTTCTTGAACCACTCCAAGCTTCATTTGCACTCTTGGAAGGTAATATAAATTCTAAACCCTAGAAACCTACATTGAAAGCTTTATTAATATTAAGGGTAGTTTTAGTATTAAATGTGTGTGTATGTATGGGTGATAATATTAGATTTGTTGAATACCAAAACCGGTAGAGAAAGAGAAGGAAGGAGAAAGAGGAAGAAAGAAAATCTAGAAGAAAAGCAAGGTGAGAATGCTCTTTTGCGTAACTTGGTATATATATGTATGTAACAGTTTTTGGTAGTTTGAAATGAGTAATGGAAATGGTAATGTATTAGTAGTGTAATGTATAGGAAGATACAAGTGTTTTGAAGCCTTAAAAGACATTTTAAAACTTATCAAAACAGATTGGGAATTGGATATAGAGTGCAGGAATTATTAGGAGTGTTTTAGTGTTGTTGATTGTGTATGGGAGCTTGAATATTGATGTCTATTGAAATAGGTGAAAAGAGTGTAGAAATGTGAACTAGAATATGTGGTGAGAGTGTAAAAATATAGGGGAGGTTATGTCAAAATTTATCTAGAATTAGAACACTTAGTGAATTTAAAACTAGGTGAATAAGGTAGGTTGTAACAGATTTTGCTAGAGAAAGATAGAGGGTATGTTAGGAGAGATAGCTAATGTAGTTGTAATGTATTAGAGGTGTTAGAAATGACATTAGAAGAGGGAGTTGTAGATGGAGAGTGTTAGTGTTAAAATCTGTAGCATAATGCAACTATAGAAGAAGCTAGGTGAGTGTTGTAAGAAACTTGGAAGAAGTATGTGAGTGAATTAGTATAGAATTGTGTAAAGAGTTAAGGAGTGAACTAGGGGTATTAAGAGGTTTAATTAGTGTTAAAACAAGTGAGATTAAGTGTAGGAACAATGGGGAAGTAATGGGTAAAAGAGAGGAAAAACAGAAATGAAAATGCAAATACTGGGCCGGACCGACCTTGGGACCAAACTTGCAAGGTCGGTCGAGCCCAGATTACAAAGACGGGAAGCTGGAATCGACCGGACTTGCAAGTTCGGTCGGACTAGAAAATTCTCCCGTCTGTAACCTATTGGAATGGACCGACCTTGCGACCGGACTTGCAAGGTCGGTCGACTCAAAAATTTTTCGTCGGGTAAGCTATGGAATGGACCGACCTTGCGACCGGACTTGCAAGGTCGGTCGGGCTAAATTCGCCTGTAGCGAAACTTACTGGGAGCGACTTGGGACCGGACATGCAAGGCGGTCGACTCCAGAATTTCGAAACCAAAACTTACTGAATGGACCGAACTTGTGACCGGACTTGCATGTTCGGTCGGCCAGAAAATTTCGGTAATGTGAGCTACTGGAATGGACCGGACTTGCAAGGTCGGTCGCAAGTCCGGTCCGGTAAAAAAATATATTATTTAAATTATAATATATATATATAATATATATATATATATATATATACCTACATATATATATATGTACATGTATGAAAGCATGCCAAAGTTAAGTAAGAAAGTGAACTTAAGTAATGAAAAATAAGTAAGTAAAGTGTAAGTGTGAGAAGTATAAGGACATAGTAAGTAGGAGTTAAGTTGATGATAGGTATATTAATCATTCAATTGTATGTACATAGTAGGACTTGATTTGTGACACCGAAGGACGTTTGGAAACACGTACAACGGTGAACGGTATGGATTCCTCATGCCCCGTATGCTATCTTGGTTACTCTTATTTGTGTGTTGTGTGCTAGTTGATCACCAAATAAGATAAATGCACGAATCGGAGTTAATATGCATACTTGTGAATATGTAGTGTTGTAAGTTGTGAATATTTTCCTTAAATCTCAGTTTGTATAATTCATGAAATGTTTGGATGAATATGAATGTGTGTATGTATGATGTATTGTACTATGACCGATTGTGATGAGTTGGACTTCTAACTTATTCCTAACAAGCTAACCATTCTAACTTAAATTGGTAATTAAATTGGAATGAGTAGAAGTCTGATATAGTTTCGGCCACGCGTGAGGATGCGGAGTCACGAGAGGTTGGCTCCAATTCCTGACTCTTAAACTGGTCCGCGGCCCAAATCCCTTAAGTGGGTAGCATCCCGGATTGGTGAGTCAAGTAAATCCCGGAGGTGGGACGGCGTAGTCCCTAGGGCCGAAGGTCCCGACGACTTAACTTGAGTATAAGTAAGTAAGTAAGAATGAGTAAGTAAAGTAAATGGAAGTAAGTAATTGTAAGTAAGAAAAAGTAAGTAATGAGTAAAAGAGTAAAAGCATTCCGATTAACCCGGATGCATAATTTGGCTAACCTTGTGAAGGTAAGTAAGATGTGTGCTATTATATTGTTGCCTTGAATTGTGTAATGAATTGTATTAGCATGTATGTTGAATGCAAAGCATGTATGTATGAAAATAATGAACTGCATGTTTAGTGGACGTCAAATAGTCGCCGTGCCCTAGCTAGCACGCGGTTTATGCGGAGTTTATACGCAGCGTTTGCTGAGCCCCTTGGGGCACCATTTTTACTACACGCAGGTAACCGCGAGGGATGAAGATGTGAAGAGCTAGTTTCATTTCTTTTATCTTCTTTTTGGAATGTAAACACTGGATTATGATTGGTGTACTGAGTAGTACATGGCTATAGCTTTTGATTAGCCGGTGTACCAAGGGGTACACCTTTTTGGATTTTGATAGGATGGGAATTGGTATAGATGAGTAGCCTTAGAAACTCATTCTTTTGGTAAGCTTGAAAGGTTGTAATTGAATATACTTCAAATACTCGTTGATCCAGGATGTAAGTATTTGGCATATGATATTTTGGTAAGTAATTTAGTAGCTCGGTACACTATGCGCATCAGACCGTGACTGTAAGTAAGGTAAGCCTAGCTAGCCGTATGGGCGGTTAGCGGCGTTGTACCACCCGCCGTAGTAAGTATGTAATATTTCCGCTGCGAACTCGTAAGATTAATAGGACGATTAGACGGTAAGCATAGGATTAGCGGTTGGGGTGTTACATAACTTAATAAATTAATTCCCTTTATAATGTTTTAGGATAAGCATTATATCTTAACATAAGGTAGAATTTATCTAAGACTTAAATTCTCATTCATAAGTGAAATTGTCAATTACTTAATAGGATCATCTTTTCTGAAAAATACTAATACCTTATATTCAAATGACATATTCATATTTTCAGTGTCGTAAAGTAGATCAATATAATCTCTTACGTAACCTAGTTTCATCTAATTAAAGGTTTAAAGATTTTAAGAATCTAATTTCTATTTACAAACCTTTTTATAAATCTTTAACTATTATGTACATCACTTATTTATTAACTCACATCCTGAATATTGGTAATAAATGTATTTTATATGGCTTAACTAATTCTAAGAAACTTAAGGATTATTATTTGGATTAATTTCCTAATCATAGTTTAGTACAGTTTTATATCATAATCCTTTTAATGATTTAATCTTAAAATATTAAGTTATCGCTCAATACTATAAATGTTATGAAATGATTAAATCTAGACTTACTAATCCACTTCACATTTAGATGTAAAAGTATCTCATTTATTTTATTATTGTTTATATAATAAGAACATTTAAAAGTAAAAGTGTTTCATTTATTTTATTATTAATTATATAATAAGATCTATTTATGTAACATTTTATGTAATCTAATTACAATATTTCCTAAGTCTCATCTTATTAATTACTTAATCCAAATTATAGATTTACATTCTAGTCATTGACAAATAATATTATACATGCATTCTAATATGGTTTATATAAATCTTAGAAATCCAAAGGTAACTCTTTTAACTAAATTTCATAATCATAATTAAATAACACCACATAAAATACTCTTTTAATAGTATTAAGTATAGGTTTAGTTTAACTTATAAATTCCTTCATATTCTATTTTCAATAAGGTACTTTATTTCTTTTATTTTTGTAGTTTTTTATATATATATATATATATTAGGATTTATTCAAGACATTCTTTGTGTAGTTTTATTGCATTTAATTATTTATATTAACTTTTACACATAGCTACATCTAATATATGGTTTATAAAATAAAGTATTTTCCTTAGTTTCAATTAAGTATATTAACTACCATATTATATAATTAATATAAATGTAGATTAATTTAGTTCCTTGATTTAACCTAAGTTACTATTTTATTTCTTTTATATATTTGTATATATATATATATATATTTACTTCACTTAAAAGTTTATACCCAAAAATATTTATTAACATTCTGTATTAAATGTTAGTTTAGTCTTATTATATTTTCCCCAACCTATAAAGTTCATTAATCAACTATACTTTAATTTTTGGTTACATTTAAAACCTTATATTATAAGGTAACTTATGAAAAACCTTAGAAATACAATTTTTAAACCTATTTGCTCTTGTCCAAAAATTCCCAAATTACGTATATAGTAACTATAACATTGTATACATATTATAAAATCTTTTTCAAAAAAAATATCTTTTTAAATTTTCCAAATAATTCCATAATACTCATAACTTGCAAAAATTATAACTTACGTTTAAAAACTCAAAACTCATATTAATTTACATAAAAATAAAGTATATTTTATAAGGAATCTATGGTTAAACTTTCAAGTCAAAATACATTCGGGATGGCCTTTAAATAAATTCAACAAGTTAGGGTTTAAATTCTGGAATATTATAAAACTTAAAACAACTTAAATTTCTCTGTTTTAATCTCGGCTGTCCGTCTCTTTAAATCACGATCGGACGGCTGCTGAAACTCGAGTTCTTCAGCGAACTCCCAATACACCGCGATTGTAACACCCCTCTCCATAATCACATAATAGTCTCCCACGTAACAATAAATAAAACGTCTTACAGCGGAAGAATAAATAACAATAACAAAACTTACTCGGGTGTCACCGGCCATTACTCGCCCATGCGAGCAGCGAAGCCAAACTACATCCAAATTCCAACATAAGCAAACTGCTAACCACCGTGATAACGAGATAATTCTTATACATCATAATAAGTCCATAAACCATAAACGTCGACAAGTGAGCGTCTACCCAAACCTGAATATACATAACCTTACCATAATACAATTCACCATCTTCATTGCTATACAAACAAACTCCATGTACGGTAATTAAAGTAAACTCTAATTACCCTGTTCCCGCACTTCGGCTTCGGCGATAATCAACAACCTGCATATGGTGTAGTATCAGCGATAGACGCCGAGTATGCCGGGCCTGGACCCTATTGGTCACTTAGTCATTTTAACCATCTTATTATTAGATTGGTTTCATGCTTTACCATTTTACTGTTATAATCAATATTGTAATATATATGTATAATATACATAATCATCCATCCAAACATTCGTAAACATTTAACCATCCATCCAACTCAACATTCATAAAATATCACAACAACAATTGTATATCGAACATATCGAATAATAATAGTATAATGTACAATGTACAATCGCCGTAGCGTTCACCATCCATTGTTAATTTAATTTAATTTGGCCTTCAAGGCCCCATCCATATCCAACTGATTACAGTATAATGTACAATGTACAATCGTCGTAGCGTGCAGTTTCCACAATTTATTTATCTTGGCCTTTAAGGCCCCATCCAAACCATGTTTAATTAATACCAATTGGGCGTCATGTTAAGACAACCTCATAACCTCACCATGGACAGTAGTCCTCCCGTACACACAAAGGGGCTCATTTCGCTAGAGATCCGGAGACCCCTGACTATTCACTTAGCCTCGTAAGGCGTCCATATAAAAGGCCATAGCCACCTGACCCACGACCCAAATAGGGCTCGTTGGGTATAAACCTGGAGCGGAACCCGATCGGGTACCCCTCAGTGATCACAACTGCGCAACCAAGTAGTTCGTAAACTACCGGGATTCCTCACCTCAACTCATGCCATCTCTCTCTCATAATGTTAAGATATGCTCTTAGTCTTATGGAGAAATATTTATTATTAGCTGCCCAATGGGTCTCACGCATACCTAGAAGTAATCTAGGTTATATTCATGTTCGAGATCCATGCTCTAGAGACCGACAATGTCGTGACTCGTTCCTAAGTGTTTTACTTAGGTTGCCATATACTTAATATTAATACTATAGTATTATATCAAGTAACCGTCATGTCATCACAATAACGTATATGTATGTTTATATAAGTCGATAGTCAACGTAGTGTTAGTCCCGTAGGACGCTCGTGCATAATAATTAATGCAGTAACACTAATCACATACATGTATCCAAAACACTTAACACACAAGTGATATCAACCAAATCCGAGCCCAAGGAGTTTCCTTAGGACAACTCGGATCAAACCCCTTTACATACCGTTCACTAAGACCTAGGATGCGCAGTGTAGTCCACTAGCTCGTCAAGCATCCTCGTCTGAAGTATAATCTAAACGGTATTAAAACTATAAGTCAGTCTCCATGACTAACTACATCTGGTATCTCCGAATAACAAGTAACCCCGACAGTTCATCCCCGAATTTCTACGGTTATTTGTTGTGGGTTTCTATAAACCAGTCGGCTTTGTTACTAAAACTCGTATGTCAAAACATTTCGACTGTTAAGTTTAATTCATTATATTTCTTTAATCTTATCCACCATTAAATTTAGGTACGTAACCTATAGTTGCATGTATGCATGCATTATTATTTTATATTGTATTATTTTCCCACCATCCATTATAATACATTGTATTATATACTCCATTATCTTTGGCAAATAATATTTGCATCCAAAAACTTATACCTTATAGTTCGTAACTATTTTTCATGTAATAACCACCACCATTATATTATATGGTTTCCAACCATAATATATAATCTTCCTTATATACATTATCCTTGTGTATGTATATATTTACCACGTAGGTAAATTCCGTGAGTTTAATAAACTCTTATATTATATGTTACATTTTATCATCTTATATTAGATGATTATTCCCATTAGTTGTATTATATTTTACAACTTATATTAAGATTATTATCCTAATATTATGTAACATTTTATGTTGTAATAATTACAACTCCTAAGGTTTATTCCATAAATACCTTAGTTTATAAATCTCATTTATTTATAGTTTGTCACATTGTTTAACGTGAATATCCCTCCTTATATTAATTCCATCTAAAACATATAATTGTTATAACATTTATAACATTATAGACCATAGCCCAAAATTCATTTTCCAACTCTTAAATATTCGGTACAGCCCTTCAATTTATTTAAATTCTATTTGACCATATAACATTATGTAATGTTATACCATATACTAATATCATATAATATGATATTTTTATTCCCTTTCATTTATAACCTATAGTTTTATACAAAACTATTATATATTGCCGCATAGGCACATATATTAAACCTCATTCTTTTCCATAAACCATAGTCCTTATTTACAAAATCACCCAATTTATACCATGTTATATATTCCATATAATATAACATTTTTAACTTATAAAATGGTATAACCTATGGTTATATTTTTTGTAAATTCCGAACAGACCCATAACTGTTCTATAATTGCCATTTGGCCCAATTTATAACATATAGTTTAATAATTCATTAAAACTACATATTATACACATATCTTATTAAATACCCTTATATAATTCTAAAAATCACCAAATTTCACCAAAGGGTTATAAATATCCTTATTAACCCATATACTTTCGGTATTTGCTATACCACCACGTATATTTCTCCAAAGTGTCATAATGACATAATAACTATATATTATACATATATAGTTTATTTTAATTCCAAAATCAACCCAATAAATTCCTAAAAATTCCTAATAACCCATGGGTGTTTATAATACCATTTTACACCCTTTTTTTTCGGTAAGAACATTTTTACCACATATGTTATAAAATTGTTACAATTAAATACATAACTTATTATAAAACCTTAAATAAGTTATCTAACTTATTAAATTTGGTCAAAACCTACCATATGGTCAAGGTGACCTTAATATTTCCTTGACATTAAACTCCATATTACGACTTGTACCCCAATTTTCCAGAAATTACCATTTAACCCCAAAACTTTATATAATCTTATAATTTTTATATATACTCTTTTAAACCTCCAATTTTTGGCTATATCCTTTTATAGCCCCCAAATTTAATTTAATTACACCTAAGACCCCAATTCCTTGCGGTAATAATTATATATCACCTAAACTTAAATAAAACCTTATAAATACATAAATAAAATGGCCTAAAGTACATGGCCTTATTACAAACATTGGCTTATAAAATAAATTACACAAAATGCCCAAAAATGCTGTAAACTCTCGGCCATTACCATATGTTCTCATTAATTACCAATTTTCCACATAATGTCTTAAATTTGACAATTATGCTAATTTAATAAGTTATAAAATTTATCAAACCATTCCTTAATCACCTAAGGTCAAAATAAGACCTTAATTAACCATTCACTCATGGCACAATATATATACATATGTATAAACACATATTAATATACCAAGTGAAGGTTTAAGTGATTTATACCTTGTTTTTGCCAAGTATAAGCCTTGTTTGGCCACGGCTGTATGAAGATTTATTTTCCACAGCTTAGTTTACATGTTTTCAAACAGCAATTAAGGCATGATTAGTCTCCAAACAAGATCTAACCATAAGAAGTGTTTAATGTCAATTTTCAAGGTAAAATTTACCTTAGAATAACAAGGCAAACACAAATGACTTCGGCCTGTTTTAACAGTAGGAAAAGAGCATTAAAAGATCTACTAAAACCAAGCTTTAAACTGGTATAACTCAGATTAGAAGATGGCTAATTTTTACCTTGATTAAAATGCCTAAAATGGTGTTTTTGGTTTGGATCTGGCTATACCTTGAAGCTCGTGATATACCAACTGAATAAGTATGTTAACATGAATATAATAAGGCTAGGAACAAAGTTTCACAGCCGAATTTGAAGGGAATCAAAAGATATGTGCTTAAAGCACATTTTATACCTTAAGAACAAGATTAGCTTTCTCCACCTTCTTCCCTTGTTAAGGCCGAGATACACCCTCCATTTAACCTCCAAAACAACCTAAGAACATTGATGGAAGTGGTTGATGCTTTGCTCCATGGAAAGAGGGAAGAATTGTGAAGAAAATGGACATAAAATGACTAATTAAGCTTACCTAGGTAGCAAGGTGTTCTTCTATGTTCTTGATGTGTTAGCCACGGTTTGGAGAAGCCAAAGAGAGGTTTGAATGAGCTGCTGTCGGCAGGGATGAAGGCAAATGAAGAAAGGTAAGCTAATTTGCCTTATAAGTTAAGTTTATATTAATTAATGGAATAGTAATGGGGATTCACCAAATTGATTAGATATTTTGTGTTAATGCTGAATGAGCTTTCTTCCCAGCTCCCTTGGCTACCGACTTCATATAGGTAAGAATGGTCAATTAATTGACCATTGACCAAACTTAGTCAATCTTGCTTAAAATGCACTATTTGGGTTACTATTCATACTAAATTGCCCATTTTGATTTTTAATTTTCAAACTTTGATTTAGACTTAAAATATAGTCTATCATGTCACATTAATATTATAATGATATACTCCGGTCTTTAAAATGACAAAAAGTCATTATCTTAGAGCTCATACACAAAAACGTGCTTTAAGGTGTTTTAGCGCACATTTTGTGTCGTAAGGTGTTTCTGAGCTCTGTTTTCTTTGAGAACAGTTTTTCTGTGTTCCTTACATGATATTTGATCATGGTATCCAATTTATGTCATTTAGTGGTTCATTAGACCTTTAAGGTTTTTCTTAGAGCACATTTTTGCCCTACTTGACCTTGAAGCATGAAAATGCTTGTTCTTTGTGTTGGAGTGTTGTCCAACAATTGTAATATGTTTAGTAATGTGTTAATAAACTTAGGACAAAGTTTTAGGTCCTAAGAAGTTCATTTGGGTATTTATTTACCCTAAACAGTCAAAGGGTGCAACATCTTGCTTTGTGTTGACCACTGTTGTTCTCAGTTGACTTTTAAGGCATGTTTAGGCCTTAATCAAAGTGATTAGATATTTAATCCATTTTATTAGTTTGGGGTATTCAATCTACCCCCCTTAAAAAGACTTCGTCCCGAAGTCGCTTAATCAAATAAGCAAGTATATAAATGTATAACTACCCATTATTCCCATAATGTATATCTTTGTGATATATCATTGATAGAGGGGTATGACCGATAATGCAATAACAAAGGACAATAACGGAGGAATTGAACGGAAAACTCACCGGAGAAGCACCAACGAAGGAATTCGATTTCGGTTTTCCGGAAAAAGTTGGAACTTGGGGCTGTTTCAGGAGCTAACTTTAAGGATCTATCAAATAAGTTCTAGATTGAATTAGGCCGTGTTCTTGGGCTTAATCGAAAGAGGAAACATAGCTCTACACATTGATAGCAAGAACTCACTCTAACTCGCAATACACATAAATAAATATAAGCCGAAAGTTACGAGATTATACCTTGCGTTTTCTGGGAAAATCTATGATTTTATGTGGTGACATATCCGAAACTTTAGACACCTCGCTCTTCCAAACGGTTGGGAATTGGCTTTGGTCATCATCATGAAAGTTGTAGAGGGATTAGAGATCTTCAAAACAAGCTGAAGAAAATGAAATTTGGCTGCGAAATGAAGAAGTTATGGCGAAACGAAGTTTACCTGATTTCAGGAAAAACCGGAATTCTGGGTTACGAATTCGCAAGGAGGAAACTTTATATCGATTTTCCCGTCGATGTAGAAGGAGTTAGGTTGTGTATGAGTTATGGTTGGAAAGAGCATTTGCAGGAGAAGAGAATGCAAAAGACGGAATACGAAATGGTGGAGTAGGGACTGAGATATAAGCGTTTGAAGATCGACCCTTGAGATGCAAAAACGGTCGAACACTTGGGACTTTTCAGTGGTAGTGTCTGGTTGACTGACACGTCAGCACTCTTAAAATTTTGGCTCTAAACTTCAATCCATCATAACTTTGGCTAGGATGATCCGTTTTCAACGTTCTTTTTATCAATCTTCTTGATTTTCCATAACCTTTTTATTGATATAGTTTTCATGAGCTGGTTTGACCATTCTCAAAAAGTCAACCTAGTAAGGCTTAATAAGCTTTAAGGTTTCTATAATTTTATTTTGACTTTTATGATTCAAATTAATGTACAAATTATTTCTAAAATCTTTATAATATACTTGGAATGTTTAGAAATTTTCCCAAGATTTATTGACTTATAAATCTTATTATTAAATTCATAATACTATATAAGAATATATAATAATTAAATATTTAATAGTATTCTTCAGGGTTAAATAAAAGAAATCCCCTAAATTAATTTTCATAATTCCATATAATTTTAATACTCATAATTCCATTCAATAATTTAATATTAAATAGTATTATTTAAGGTTGAACAAAAGAAATCCCCTAAATTAATTTAAATTAATTTAGGGGTATTTCAGTATATCCCCCTTAAAAGAAACTTCGCCTCGAAGTTTAAAAATCAACTAATAGACACTCACACCGCTTCTGGTGCGCTGAGACAACAATAATCCCAATGAAATTCCATACCAATCCAATCCTTTATTTCCATCCATTTCCATTTCAACAGTCTACTCGAGAATACTAAAAATCAAACCGAACCAAGATATACCAAGACATTTCATGATGAAAACAAAAGTCACATACTAGGTCATAATGTAAAAATACATACATACACCTCTCACTTTGCTAATAACAAAACTGGGTATAATCTGGATGAGGTGACGATGAAAGAGTATGCCAGTATATCCTCCTTAAAAGAGCTAAGGTACGCCCTCGTACAGCTACTAACGAGAACCATAGAAGGATAGGACAACATCATGTGAATAGATGTGGGTACTTCACTCAGAACACACTATCCAATAAGGTTGTTTCAAAAACTAATCACAACAACATGCATGGACCATATTAGACTACCAAACATTTAGTTTATGTTTTATTTAATTACTTGATGTTTATTTCACACGCCACATTCAAATAATTCAACACCTTATTATCCAGCTTAGTTGTAAATTTTATTGCACCGTTGATTTTATCTATGATCGTTATATATATATATCTGTATCTCTTGATTATTATGTATTTGTATTTTCTTGGTGGTTGTAAAATTTTATTTTATGATCCATATCCTTTCATTTTACGACTGGTACGAATTATATGTCCATTATATGTTCATTTTATCATATCAATTATATTAACAAGCTATAAATCAGGTGTAACGTACTTGAGTAGTATAAAATAATATTTCAGATCATTTAATAATCCTCGAGAATCTTCCAGAATTATCTTCAAGGGTTTATTAGCCAACCATATGTTAAAACTCTATAAAATAAATATTTCTTGTTACTTTTCAAGTTTCAATTGTTTTTATAATTAACTATCGTATTTTAGATGAATCATTAAGTGTTTACTTCATAAAATTTACTTATTATATATTTACATAATTTCACACAAGGCAGAGTTTTAGGAAGTTCTTACTAATTATAATGTAGCCCCAAAATCTGATTTCTTTATCTTAAAATTTATTTTTCAAGGTAGGGACTCTATATATAAATTTTAAGTCAAATGAATTAGTCTAGTGAAAATTCACTCACTCTTGATAATTATTTTCCTTAAGGTTTGTTCTATGTAAGTATTCCTCTGATCATTAAATCTTAGTACTCTCTTAGATAATGGTGGATTTTCTTAAATATCACTCTTAATGTGACTTCTATGTATAACGTTAAACTTCCAAATAAACATGAGAATTTCCAATCTTTAAGTAACTCTCAATTTTTCACTAGATGCTCAATACTCCAAGTATTTAAGGATCAATAATATTTAGTTTAGTATTACTCTTCTCTTCACTCAATCTTTAAGCAACTTCCTTTAATGGTTTTTATATTCAACAAGGGGTAGATGTTCTACCTTGGAGTACTTAAATTTAAATCCCCTTCCTCCATATATAGGTATTTTTCACCAAAGATTTAACTCAATAAACCATTTACATGTATGAATGTAATACTGGATATTAAGATATAAGTTTTGAATTGTTCATTGTGGCTAGTAATGAAATATGCCTAGCTCAAGATTTCATGATGGTAACGTCTTACCACCAATGCTCCTCAAGTTCAACACAATCTATCACTTCCATGGAAGATTATTTCCGGTTAGATGACTACTAAACGGAAATTGTAGGATAAAACTATATACAAAAGAATGAATAAAATAAGTAAAAATCAATGACAAGGCTTGTCTAGCCCCTAAACTTCTAGAAGTGGGTGTGCACCCCCACTACTTTCGGCATAGGAGTTCGTCGCACCAGGCACTTCCCGTAAGGTGTTAGGTTTAGGTATTTTCTTTCTAAAGTGAACATAGAGTTTTAGTGCGATTTATAGGTTCGGATGTATGCTACTAGTTTTTGTTAGCTTAATAATTTTCTAGGCATAAGATTTATCCTAACATTATCTTTGGGCAACAGTTTGTACCCAGTAGTTCTTGAGATTTATTTTCAAACTTTAGAGGAGTTAAAGTACTTTCACATAATATCAATACTAACTTAGTTATTCAAAGCTCTAATTGTATACTGCTTTCCATCAAAAGTATTCTTTAAAATTCTAGGAATTTGTGTACTAGCTTTTAAGGAATTGTATTCTTAGCCATGTATTCTCTATAAGCATAATTTTGAAAAATAGCTTAATATATGATTTATCACATCCAAAATCTTATCATACTCAATAGACGATATTCCAACTTATATATTTGCTGTAGTTTAATGTTCGAACAGTATAACAGCACACCATTCTCAACAGACATTCATAAAAATAAAAGTGTATAAATGAGTCATTCATAAATCCAAGAAGGGTTAGGAGTCGTGCCTTACTAGAATCCTCACTTCCCAATCCAACCCCAATTCCCCAGTTTTAAGTGCACCTATAGTCTAAGTATTACACTCGGCTTGTTTTCTCAGGTTTAGAGCGTAACTACGCTCTGATACCACTTTCTGTAACGCCCCTATTTAACATAAATACAGCGGAAAATAAAATACTATGGCGTATACAGACCATCGGGTTCCAATCACCCGGCACCAAACCTCACCAATTACAACTTATAAGATTAAAAAAGCTACGGTCTAAACTAGAGAAAACTTTACATAAACATAACAGTAGTAAAATACATTAACTCTCCACAAAACCTAATCCCATCCCAATCACTCGTTCTCTTCATGGCCACCTGTATAATAATTCGTACCTGCAAGATAAAACCAAGCAGCCCACCCCGGAAGGGGTGAGTCAGTTCCCTGGAATGGAACTAGTACGATTCTCCAAAACAAAACCATTAAACATAACATCTTAAATAAATAACAACTTGAAGATAAACATCATAAAACAAAACAGAGGAACAAGACACTTTAAAAATCACCAAGTCAACGAAGACAAGATAAGGAGTAAAAATAAATAACAGAAAGGTAAAGTTAGTCAATCAAAATCACACCATATGTTAGTGAACAACCATTATTTAAGTTAGATCCAATTCCAGTTAGGAGTAGAAAGACTCGGGTAGTCACAAGGACTAGGAATGAATGAGTGATAACCAAGAACCAGCAACTCAAGAGTGGAATAAAACCAACTGGGAGAGATGGCCCCCACCGCCAGATATAAATGTCCGTAAGGATGAGGGATATACAGCCCCCTGCTATCAAATATAAGTGTCCGTATGGACGAGGGATATACAGCCCCCTGCTGTTACCGGTGAAGACGCGAGCACTTCACAACAAAAGACTCAGCTCATGGATGAAACGATATCCAGAGTCAAAGGAAGAATTTACCAAGATTGACATTTCCCAAATTCCCACTAGATCATTAACTGCACCAGAGTGATTCCAAAACACTCAGTTCTACAGAATGCAGAAGCGTAAACCCTAGGCAGTTAATGTCTAATGAAACAACCAGATAGAAGGAACCAATAACCATGTAAGTTTCACATTCAAGGCTTAGTTAGTCACATCAAGCTGAGTTAGTCACACAACCAGTTTCCTTTCGAAATCCATTTAAGCTCAATCAGCGTTTTCAAAACGTCTCATAAATCTGTTAGCAAAAGTATATGAGTACGAGAATTCGTACCTGGTATGTGTAGAAGTAGTAACCAAACTTGATAATGTGAACTTCCACTAATCACCTATATTTAAGGTGTTCCAAGTATTGATTAGTTAAGGAACTATAACGCTAAATAACTTTCATTCTTACTGGTTTATAGTTTCGGGTTACAATTACTCTCTCTTAAGGATCTAGGCTAGATCTCGTTAACTAAATCTTCCATTAGGCCCATTTCATTTAATCTGGAATGATTTAGGGTTTAATCCTGAGAGTGGCCCAACTCTATCTCTGAATCGTTTAAGTGGGCTTTTGGAGTTCATAGACTTGGGCCCAGTAGGTTAGCCCAAGACCTTGTTACGTTTACGCTATTTGATTAAATCCCCTAAAAAGATTCCTGTGAGGTTTCGAACGTGCAACCTCGAACTAGTTCCAGGTTTAACTTGACCATCTACGCCAGTGAGTTTGTTTGTCCGAAGGGTACATTTAATTTTACTTCAATTACTTACTCTTAACCATAATCCTCACATTCAAGACTTTTGAGACCTTTATATCATAAATGTGTTTTATATTATATAATCAATCTTAGAATTTCAATAATAATCTTAAGCTCAATAGTTTTATTCTTAATTTAGAATAAACATTGTATTATGACCTATGATGGATTCATCTCAGAATACTATACTATTATTTCACAATGTAATGATTATGTATTTTATCAATATCTACTAGATAACCCATTAAGATTAAGTCTTCCCCTTAACTTAATTAAGATCTACATCTTGTATATTGGAATCATAGTGTTGTAGATGTATTTTATTATAACTTAATTGAGCTACTAAACTCATTTACCGTATGTTTAGTTCAGAATGACTTTTTAGTACACCCATCTATTAATCTTATCATAAGATGTTAAATTAGGTTTCATCTTGAAATAATTATGTTATAGTTAACTTAGACTTATCGAACTCTTACATTTAGTATTCACAAAGTATATTATTTGCTTTGTCATTAACTATATGATAAGGTGTTTTAAGTTAACCCTTTTATGTATCCTTGCTTACATTTAATTCCCTAAATGTTTTATTTTTATACACATTCCCTCCATAGACTATGTATAATCCTTTTATACTAAACTTCAATAAACTTAAGTCTTAAATACGTTTTAAATTGTTTACAAAACCTAAAGTTTCAAAGGAATAACTTAATAAATTAATTCCGTTTATTATGTTTTAGGATAAGCACTATATCTTAACATAAGGTAGAATTTATCTAAGAATTAAATTCTCATTCATAAGTGAAATTGTCAATTACTTAATAGGATCATCTATTCTGAAAAATACTCATACCTTATATTCAAATGACATATTAATTTTTTCAGTGTCGTAAAGTAGATCAATATAATCTCTTATGTAACCTAGTTTCATCTAATTAAAGGTTTAAAGATTTTAAGTATCTAATTTCTATTTACAAACCTTTTTATAAATCTTTAACTATTATGCACATCACTAATTCTAAGAAACTTAAGGATTATTATTTGGATTAATTTCCTAATCATAGTTTAGTATAGTTTTATATCATAATCCTTTTAATGATTTAATCTTAAAATATTAAGTTATCGCTCAATACTATAAATATTATGAAATGATTAAATCTAGACTTACTAATCCACTTCACATTTAGATGTAAAAGTATCTCATTTATTTTATTATTGTTTATATAATAAGAACATTTAAATGTAAAAGTATTTCATTTATTTTATTATTAATTATATAATAAGATCTATTTGTGTAACATTTTATGTAATCTAATTACAATATTTTCTAAGTCTCAACTTATTAATTACTTAATCAAAATTATAGATTTACATTCTGGTCATTGACAAATAATATTATACATGCATTCTAATATGGTTTATATAAATCTTAGAAATTCAAAGGTAACTCTTTTAACTAAATTTCATAATTATAATTTAATACCACCACATAAAATACTCTTTTAATAGTATTAAGTATAGGTTTAGTTTAACTTATAAATTCCTTCATATTCTATTTTCTATAAGGTACTTTATGAAATACCCCAAACCTTGATAAGTGGTTTAAATATTAAACTATGGTATGTAAAGGCTAAAAAGTGCCTTAGAAACATTAGTGAACAATTTAAACCATAGTAAAATGCAATAAAGCACTAAGACACAACTTGAGCAAAAACATGCTCTAAGCTTGGAGTGAACTTGGTTAGGACCCAAAGAGCCTACCAAGACTTAATAATATTCAATTATGATTTAATAAGGCTAATTAAGTCCTTAGGAAATTTTGGTAGACAGTTAAACCGAACAAAACACAAGAAAATACCTTAAAGTCAATAAGAGCAAAAATGTGCACTAAGCTTGGGATAAATTTGTATAAGACCTAATGGTCATACCTATACCTTATAAATATGTTAATGAGCATATTAAATCAATTACCAAAGAAAACCAAGCTTGAAAACAAGTTAAAACACAAAATGTGCTTTAAGGAGTCTTAAAGCACATTTTTGAAAAATTGTCTTGTAAATGAGTTTTGAGTGGCTAAATGTCCATCATTACTCTTTAATTAACATGTGTACTATATAGTATCACATTTGGAAGTCTATATCAATGGGAAATCAAAAATTTCACATCTATGTGCCTTGTTTTAGTGAATAGTAACTTTAATAAGCTAGTTTGTAACATATGTTGTTATAAGTAATTAAATGGGTCAACAAAGACTATTATACCCCTAGGTAGAGATGGGGGCCGGTTTTTAACATGGTGAGTCACCAACATGTAGAAGAAATCAATTAAGGAAAGGAAGGAAAAGTAAGTAAAAGAAGAAAGTTACTTTATAACATAAATATCGTCCAAAAGCAAAACCTATCTTCATTTCTCCCTTCCTCCTTTATTTCTCACGTCTTCAAGCTCCCTTCCTCCCTTCCATTTACGATTTGCTATAGTTCCACACAAGAAATCCATCTTTGAATGCTTGTAACTCCTAGCTCCATGGTCCAAATTCAATTTCAAGACCACCATTCTTCTAGTTGGGGCAAGCTCTACACTTTTATCTTTTCAAATCTTCAAAAGGCTCATTTCGGTACCAAGGAGATTCACCATTGATGGAGCTTGACTTCATCTTTTCACACCTTGTTGTTCTCCTTTGCTTCAAGGTAAGGAAACTCAAAGAAAATCCATGTTTCCTCCATGTTTTGTGTTGTCCGAAAACTCACCATTAATGGTGTCTTCTCTTGTTCTTCCATAGCTTCATTGCAATCTTCAAAGGGTTTGGAGGAGTCCTCTCTTGATACTTATTCAAGCTCTCTTCCAATTCCAAGGTAAAACAATTACCTTAATGTGTTAAGACTATATATGTGCCTAGGGTTTACAATGAGATGAAGCATAATGCTTGAATACTCATTCTATTATTTGTACATTGTTTAGAAGTTGACAAACAACCAAACATCCTTACCGGTTTTACAAGGAAACAAGAAAGAAGTTTGTGAGGAAAAAGAGGTAAAGAAACTAACTCAATGTAGTTTAAAGTCTTAGGAGAAATGAGCTTGATTTGCTTAATAAAATACCTAAGGAGCCTAAGGTGAATGACTTAGAGAATGCTCTCAAGGGAACTATTAAAGGGGCATATGTGATGTTGAGTGTATTTGCAGGTTAAAGGCAATATACTATGTGGAAATTCAGTGTTTAAGGTTTATGCAATTTAAGGGCCTAAGAGCCATGTTATTTAAGGGCCTAAGTGCCATGCAATTTAAATTATGCACTATATTGTGATGTAGTGCTAAATGTGTGAAGTTTGTGTATAAGAATGTGTTTGATGGATTTAGAAGTGTGTAAAGAACATTCTTTGTGAAGTTGAGCGTCTTGGATGGTTAAAGGAGGAAAAACAATATGTTTGTGTGTAAGGAATGTGCATTAAGTGATTAAGTGTTTTTGGTTGTAAAAGGGTGAAAACCTAGGTGTTTGTGTGTGAGAAATACTCTTGGTGGATTTTTAGGTCTTCTTGAATGTCTAATGGTGAAAGCTATGTGCTTGGGTATAGAAATGTGCTAGAAGAACCCATGTCAAAATTTAGATAATGTATAAGAAGTTCTAAGTGTTTAAAATGAGTTTTATTGATGTTGTGTGAGGGTGTGAGTGTACCAAATGATGTTAGGAAACATTATGAGGCTTTAGGAGAAGTTTGGTGAAATTGGTTAAGTGTTTAAAGGCTTAGAAAATGAGTGTTTTGCCTTGTCCGAACATCCGTCCGGACATGGACGTTCGGACAGGCCTGTTGCGTAAAAATTTTCAGAGTCTCGACTTGTGTCCGACCTTGAGAAGTCCGGACACAAGTTCGGACGTACCTGCTTCTTCTTTCAATTTCATCTCGACCCATGTCCGAACTTCCGAAGTCCGGACACAAGTTCGGACAGGCGTCTGTATTCAGTTTTGAGTCTCGACTTGTGTCCGAACTTGGGAAGTCCGGACACAAGTTCGGACAGGCCACTGTATGGACCAAAAACTCTGTTTTAAGGTGGGAAAAGTTGCCTAAAAATGGTGATTACTAAGTAATGATGTTATAAGATTGTTAAGGACATGTTAAGTGGCTTATAATGACAATTTGGTGAGGGAAAAAGTTGTTTCAAAATGTAAAAGTAAAACAAGTTAAAATGTAAAGTTATGTAACTAAGTTAACGGGGAAAGTTATAAGCATTAGACTTTAAACAATCATGTTACCCCGATGTTAATAGAAGTACATGTGATGTTATCAGTTGTTCGAGAATTGCTCGAGGAACATAAGTGGACATGATAAAGTGGACTCCGGAGATAGGTATGGTTTTCTTGCAACCTGTGTCCTACCGGATTACACCGGCTTGTATGCCAATGTGTTTTTCTGTATGTTTGCCACGTTGTAAGATAAAACATGTAATGAGTTTACAGCAATTCATATATGTGGTGTGTTCAACTCCGATACCATTTAACCTCGGAAGTGTTAACCTTAGTTAACTGAGTCTAGGATCACATGAGAGTTCGGTATTCGGATTAAACGACCCGAACCATGAGACGTTCTAACCACGGCTATGCGTGAGTTAATTGTGTGATATGTGTGTGTGAACGTAGGGACCTCCCTTGTATGTTTAACCCAGTTATAATACTGTATGGTGTGTAGATGTGATAGACTCCATAGTGGGGCTCTAACTAATATCTAAAAGTAAGTATGCACTAACAGTGGTGAGGAATCCGGTTAGGCCGGTCGCGCGTTATTTGGGAGTGGGTATCCTTCTTAGCCTTACCCTTCTCTCTGTTATGGTTGTTTCCCTCACGGGTTATGATCTCCCATTAGCTTATTCCAAGGCTTAGCTATTCTGACTTATGATCGGTTTAGGGGGAACATGTGTTTGTGTGGTGTGTTCGGGCCACAAAACCCGAACCATCTTAACTTAAGTTACTCGTCCGACTATTAGGACGGTAATGAGTGTTGTATAACGAGCTTACCATGGGGGTGACATCATTCTCTAGGCTCACCAGTGAATTAACTATGTTTGGGTTGGCTCCTAAGAGAACTGCACCCGTTATGTTATGTGTTGTTGATGTAATGCAATTTCTATTGCGATATTGTTATGTGCACATTGAAACGTGAAAAGTGTTGTTATGTGTTGTTATGTGATGTATGTTATACGTTGTAAATTGTGGAGTATGTGGATCATGGATATGAATCCCAGTTTGTGATAAGAGGCGTTTAAGGATTACCCGATTAATGGGTAGTTGTCGTCTATGAAGGAAGTAGCTCCATTAGAGGAGAAACACTCTAGGGGTAATGAATACCATGAGTGACTTATCAAATGAGGATGTGTTATCTGTTTGTTGAGCCCCTCGAGGCGAAATGTTATGTGTTGTGTGTTTACAGTTGCATGCATGATCTAAATATAATCAACCGCATGCTAAGACGACAATTAGTTGTGCGTGGCCCGGTAGCATGTAGGCTGCGGGATTACCATACCAGCAAAGGTGCTGAGCCCCTTGGGGGCCACCCTTTCTCTTCTTTTCCTATTTCAGGTACAAAGAGCAGGAAGCCGTTCGAGAGTAGGACGGGGTAGTCGTTGTTCATGGGTAATCATTCAAGTTGTATATATACAGTAGGTGTAGTAAGACCGAAATTGTTATCGGCATCAGTTTGTAAATACTCGGTACAGTTGGAAGGTATGTGTATGTTTTGTTGTTAATGGAAAGGGAAAATAATGTGTAGTCGCTCGGGAATCTAGTCCATCACACCGGTACAATGTTTATGTAATAGCCTTGTTAGCCACGTGGGTGGTTAACGGCGTGTAACGCCAACGAGTTAAGTAATGTGATGAAGTATATTTTCCGCTGCAGATTGTTGTTATGTGTTTAATGTTGGAAGGGGTGTTACAAAAAGTGGTATCAGAGCGAAGTATCGCTCTGATGACTGAATTACCGAGCTTAGGAAGTACCGAGTTAGGATTTTAGTACTTTGGGTTAAGGGTTGTGTGATAGCGTGAGAGATACGCTAGTTAGGAGTAACCGGTGTGTATTGGAAACCTACAATATCCTTCCCACCCTCCACAAACCCTGTTTTATAACTTGGGAAACAACGCCAGGGAGATGAAAGTCCTCTCATACTCGGGATAACCGACCTGGCTGCTATTAAATACCTCTAAAGGTACGGAGAACCTGTCATATGGTAGATCCCGAAAACTGGGAATCCCGGAGACGGTTTCCATCTGAACATTGTTAACCGCATTTAATAGCGGAGAATGAAGAATTTTGTGTATAAGAGAATAGAATTTCCAGCAACCTGGGTCGACATGCAGAGCAGTCGAGAATAACCAGCTTGCAACGCACCAACCGTGCAACAGGCAAGAAGTGGATTAATGAAATCCGAGACGAGTGTCTATGGGACCACAGTTGTTAAATGACACACCAACGGTATACCGACCGGCAAAGGAACTACAACGTAGCGCCCAAACAGAGACAAATCTCAATAACCACGACAAATGCGTGGAACGGGCTACGAAGAGGAAACAATACAAAAGAAAAGGGGGTCTCCCAGAATGGGAAACACCCTAGTTGATGATTATCATGTGAAGACAGTGAGAAGTCACCTAGAGGAGTTATTATCAAGACAGTAAGATCAGTGAGGGCCAACGAGGCCACTGATGACAGTGCGGGTAAAAACAATACCATAACCGGTATGTGTTAAACCGATAGCCAGTTAGCATGGCGCACTTGCCATAGCAAGTGCTGCTATAACAGGGCTGTTCGGGAAATTTATAACCACTACAAAGTACTTGGTAAAGTACCATAAAGTTAAATGTGATCGTCATAACAGTGGAAGGGCCTATTAGCCTAACCTCTGTTATTGTAAGTACACCAGTCAGCAAGAAGCTAGACTTGGTTAAGGTAAGAAGATGTTGTAAAACCATGAAAATTTTCTTTCAAACTCAGATTTATTTCAAACTCTTTTCTTTCAAAACCAGATTTCTTTCAAACCAACACTTCTTTCTAACCTTCTTCTAAACCAAACCAGTAAAACCAAGGGCAGTTGATAAAGATACAACAGTGAATAACTTTCCCTCGATTAAGTTCGGGAAGCACAGAATGGATATTGTCATGGGACAATATAAGGGAGTTGACAACAGAATACCTCACCTAGGCGTGTGACGAATACTACGAGTGTACCAACTGTAATGTGGGACGACCGCACTCCGATAGGAGCTTGTGGGCCTGACAGACCTGTTTATGGGTTAGTTGGGTAAGTAGTAATGTATCAGTAGGGTACCCCACATACATATACAAGTAGAGTCCGAAACACGGGAAGTAGTCGACTCCGTACTACGGTCAGCAGTATAAGTCAAACAAGAGCTAAGGATTACCATGAATGGTTGAAGTTAAGGAACTCAGTTAAGTTAACGAGACTAAAGGAATTAGTGAATTCCTTTCAACGAAATGCTTAAGAGTCAGGAGGTGCGAAGTGCACTAACTGTAATGTAAAGACATCGTATACGTCTTAAGGATCCTCAGGGATAAACATGTTAGCTGGAACGGTGACCCAGCCTGTCCATGGCTAAGCAGATGCCTAATGTGGACACATTAATGTGCAATGAACGGGATAAAACCCCCAGAATGAGTACCTACACTACCAAGAGATGTTGATCTTCACAGAAGAAGATAATAAGCCAGTTAAGAACGCAAACGGCGTGGCTAACTGAATATACCAATAAGTGTGAACCAGATGTAATGGCATAACTTAACAACACCCAGGAGCAATCCTTGAAGGGTGTTCGCATCAACAAGTGTTGCACGAAATAACGTGACAGAAACACAAGGGTTGAAACTAACACCTAGTTTAGACATAAGTTGTCAGGAGACGGACTGACAATCCTAAGGGGCATCCCATGAAAGGAAACGGAATGCAACGACCTTGTCATGGAGCTCAATATAATATCCAAACCATATAATGTTGTACAGAGAAGTACATGTGTGTGGACAGCCTACAATGAGCGCAGCTCAAGGCAAATAAGGCTTATAGGCCACAAATAAAATGTGTTATGTAAATTAGATTGATTGCAGAAGTTTATGTTATATAAGTGAATAGAGTGGAGAACGAACCACTGCACTAAGAGTGGGGATACCTCTCGATGCTGTGAAACTGCTGGAGCGGTAGTTATGTGAACCAAGCTCAAGAAATATGTTAAGGATGGACAATATTATTATTATTTGAGAGCAGTTAGGTTAGTAGTATGTGTGTATAAAGTGAAGCACCGAGCTAAATAACGTCGGTTTGAGACTCGAGTGAGCAACGCTCAAGGAGCATTCGGTAGTCTTCCAAATGAATGACGAACCATAATGTGAATAATATAAATATAGGTGTGGAAGTTAATGTGACAGTAAATACCATGTAAGTTATTGTTATGCAATGAGTAAGAGCACGGTTCGCAGCTGGTGACCGTTGTATCAATGTTATTGTGTAATAATGTGGCAAATAAGACCAGTTATGAGTTAAACTCAGTGGAGATGCAAGGTAAGCGATGTTAAACAGACTGGGCAATAAGCCAGTGGTAGGTACTATGTGATGAGGAACTCAGTGTGAATTCCATGGCGAATCGCATAAGGGATTTACTGTCAAGAGTTTACGCCTCTGCACTCTGTATGACTGAGTGTTTTGGTATTGCACTTGCGCAGTAATGATCGAGTGGGATAGCTAGGAATTGGAAACATGTTAATTGTGGAGGAATAATGTTATAATGGCCGATGCATAGGAAATGCAAGGCCGCACCAATAAAAGAGTACTTGTACAAAACCAAATGTGGAGACATGATTAACAGTAAGTGACTACAGTAGCACTAACAGCCAAATATCGGTATGGAATATACCCCAAATGTTGTAAATAGCTGAGAGAGTACTACACACTAGGTAGTAGCTCAATCTCAACCTACAGTAAGTCGGAAGGGAACAAGTCAATCATTGTGAAATACATAGCTGTATACACAGTAAATTGTTATGGAAGTGGATAGAAAGTTTATAACTCACCGAATTCACTAACGGTAAGAGATACCATGCATCGGTTGAGAAACCATTATTACCAAGATAAAGGTAATAATTGGGAGATGTACAATACGGTAAGAATAACGAATGGGGCAAACTAAGCCCTACAGTTATTAGAGTTTCACAGTAGAAACTAGTGAGCCAGTGATTCAAATGTTGAATGTGCATGGTGAACATGAGTGAATGGCTAATTATTAATGCCTAGAAGCCTCACAGGCCAGAACCGAAACCAGTTAAGAGTTTAAGCAAACTCCAATGAGAATTCTTGGTTTAGGGACTAAACCGCCAATATGGTTAAGATCCTCTAATCAGAATCCATTGTGTAATAGACCGCGTGGAAGTTAAAACACTTCACGATGGTAGAACTTTTTAAACCAATGATTAAATGATTGATTACGTGGGTGTAATCCCTTTTAAGGGGGGTAGAGCGCAAAACCACTTAGTGTGTATTACCGTACAAGTGTACGTAGTGTATGTGACCTATATTGTGCATAGCACAAAATAATTGTTTTGATGATTGGTGTGTGTGTGTTACGTAAACATACACATTCATTCATGGTTTAATTGTGGTAATTGCGCACAGAAGATGCGAATACCATTGTGATAAGTGTGTTGATTTGTTAACAGTTGTGTGTGATAGTACAAGTGTGGGGAGTAGAGAAACTCCCGGGGAACAAAAGCCCGATAGTGTATAAATGTGAAACTGTGTGTTGTATTTTGATAAAATATATGTGTATATATATATTATATAGTGATTCGTGAAAGGGCATGATACCGACATAGAACCTAGTGAGAAAAGATTCCCTAGGTAACAAGAATAAAGTGAATGGAAATAACTAATAGATGAAGTTCTATCTCTTGGAGGTGTATGATCATGATTAGAATGATTAAAAAGATAGAAAATTGAAAATGAGTGATTTAATTGATGCTTGAAAATGATGTGGGAGGTGGAACTTGATTTGCATGCGATCAAGGGAAGCCGAACACAAATTGGAGTGGAAGGATAGTTCAACACTGATGCTGATTACATCAGGGTTGGATGACTCTTGAAGCTCCCTATAAGTGGTCACAATTAACCACTCTAAGAAAGGAAGCAAAGAGCATAAGTTGGACTTGGAGTTGTGTGTGTTTTCAAAAAGGATATTGAATTGGTATTTATAAAACGTCGATAGATACTTTACATAATTAAAGTTTTCTTACTTAACCTCACAAGGAAAAATTTCAAATTTAAGTGATTGTTTTGACCTCCCAAAGGCACGGGGACGGAAGGTGTCCATCGCGACCGGGTTCTGCGGGATCACAGTGTATATCAAAGATATTTTTGATTGCTATACATGTTATGACATGTTGTGTGGTATGTGTAATAAATGTTATTTTGACTTTGATTTCCTAAATTGTATGCTATTAACAATACTCACTTGAATTCGGTATTCGGAATTTATTAGTTACCCTTGGGCGGGTGAGAGCGTAAGGGCTTAGCCGCATAGGCATAAGTGAGCTTCAACGGCTTCTCAGCGGTGGTGGTCTGGGCTTGGCCTTTGCCACCCTGGTGCTGGCCTTTCTGGGCCTAGGGATAAGGTTTCTTCTTCTTTCCTCCCCCGTGCCCTTGCGTGCTTTGGCCCTCGCTCGAGGCCTTGCGCTTGTGCGCATTCTTCTCGTCCCTCAGACGGACGATGATCTCAACCTTAGCAGCGGCATGATAGCACTCCTGAATTTAGGATGTCAGTCATGCCCCGCAAAACAAACACACAAACTCACATTAACATTCACTTACTGTATACACTTATTCACATCACACTGTATTCTAAATACCTGCAAGGTGGTATATTCAGCTGGCCCCATCCCATAGCGTAGGCGGTGGCTGAGACCGTTATAAAAACAGTTTACCAGAACCCGGTTCGAGTATCCCAGGTCTGGTAGCAGGTGGATCAGGTCGGTGAAGGCGGTGTAGTACTCGTCTACCGACATCTTGTCCCCTTGCCTCAGACTATCCAGCTCAAGGCGCTTAGCCTCCTGTACATGTACTGGGTAGTACTTGGCTCGCAGCAGAGCAGTGTACTCCCTCCATCTGAACACGGCATCTAATATTCCATCATCTCTCACCAACTTCCACCAACTTCTTGCCGAACCCTTCAGATAGTATGCGGCAAGACAAACCTTGGCTCCATCAGGCACATCCAAGGTCTCGTAGGCGGTCTCCAGCTCGAAGATGTATGCCTCCAGCTTACTAGGGTCGGTCTCCCCGTGAAATGACGGTGATCTCAAATCTGCCAACGTCTTGACCCAGTTGGTCTCGCGTGGCAGTGGTGGCGGCTGAACCCCGGGCTGTTGTCCCTGCTGCACCGCAGCGACATGTTGAGGTACCATCTGGGCAACAGCAGCCGCAACTGCATCGGCCATTACTCGTGTCGTCGGGTTATCGCCCTGGTCTCCCGTGTCACCAATACCGCGCCCGCAGCCTCGTCCACGTGGTCTACCTGACATCTAAATTCACACGAACATTCATTATCACTATGCTTACAACCTTATCGGTTCCAACGGTTGTAACGTCTTCCCGACAATAAGGTATTCCCACACTTAGTTAGTGGTTAACCTTTCCACATATGCTCAATTAGGTAACTATGGTTAGGTTTCCTAAGTCGGTATGTTCCTAAGCTCGGTATTCTAGTCATTAGAGGGATACTTCGCTCTGATACCACTTTTTGTAACACCCCAACTACAAACTAAACAGCTAACCGTAATCACAGCGGAAATAAACAACCTAAACGATAACTAAACGGGTTGGTGTTACACGCCGTTAGCCACCCACGTGACTAACTTGGCAGAATACATACAATTATACCGGTCTGATGATCAGACTCCCGAGCATAGAACTAATAACCATAAATACATCAACACCTACTGTAACACCCCTACTACTCTGGCTCCTAATCATAGTATAAACGTTGCACTTAGTAAATAAATCGCAGCGGTAAATAACAGACTGTCGTTCTAATGGTGTCACTGTTATCACTCGCCCATACGGGTGATAACGAGTTACATGATAATCAACATACGAAACGTATTCCCGCAGTGACCACAAGAGATCGATAGTAGTGCTTAAATAAAACTAAAATATATACAACAACCAACCGTCTTATACATAAACCATACACGTGAGCGTCTAACCAAATATACACCTCGGTTTACAAAATCCGAGTCCAAAATAACCGTAATCTCAATCCGTACCAAGTCTAACCAAAAAGTGTCTATAACTGTCGCGCCCCGCGTCGACCCTCCAGCTAGTCTCCTGAAATAAAAATGGTTGGTATGGAATCAGCCCCTGCTGAGTATGTTATCACATGCCCCAGCATGCCTCCTCAAACCCCTCAATTAATTGGTCGAGAGCATTAGATTCGTTACATGCAATCCCGTTTTAATATTTAAACTGTAAAACATTTAATAGTAATAACCATACAATAAACACAACCATCAACACACATAATATAAACCACACAGTAAAACCAATGAACAACAAGGCAAAACAACGAGAATAATAAACAAGTATCAACTCCCGTCTTTGGTATAAAGACCAATATTGTTCGCCAATGTACAAGTCTCAATTGTAATAAATGTTCGGTTATACCTAGTGACAACGTCTCGTTAAAAACGACGTGTCTCTAAATTACCCATATACTATGGTGGGTCACCCACGGCAGTAGCCACTCCAGCGGTAGAGTCTCCGACCAACGAACCGTCCTAGCTCGCGGGAAATTTTCTTGATACTTGTAGACCCGTACGCGGACATCCTGGTATCATTTTTGTGATCATAGCGTGCACCAAGAGCCACATCCTCTTGGCTTTGTTATGTTAATTAATTATACCATCGCATCGCATTACCAATTTTTCTAACACAGCAGACTAAGGTCGTTAGTCCAATACAGAGTTTGTAAACTCGGGATCCAGTGTTAGATACGAGAGCGGCGTTAGAAAGGCCAATACTCCGTATTAAAGTCTCGGATAATATGTATATCTTATTATCCTAGTGCTACAACGTTTTTCTAATGATCCTTATATTACATATAAGATTGCACCATAGCCGCTAGTTCGTTTTTTATATATAGGTCCATATATACGAACCAATACTGTTAACGCAACAACAGTAAATAATAAGCGCTAAAAATATACAGTTCATGCATATTTAATCACACAATCAGACAAACAATCTTATCACAGATTACACAGAAGTCTGAACTGAGGAAGCCCTCAGAGACACTCAGAGACACGTAACAACATACCGTTCACCCTGATCATATAACCGTGGAGTAAGAATCAGCTAGATCCGATGCTCCTCGTGTCGTCTTAACAGTCTAATAATACATAACGCTACTGATTAGATTCCTGTTTAACAATACAACTCTACGGTACCCCGTACCGTCACTAATACCTCCCGGTAAATCCCCCGTTATTAACTGAAAGCGTTTGTCGGGTTTTCGGCTTAACTCGGGATTTGGAAAAACGTTATATTACATGCGTAGTCTCATCTCGTATATTAATATACTTAATGTTTGAACTTGGTTATCGCATGTAATTCAATATACCCTTGTATATTATATAGTTTGTTTCTATATTGCATGTATAATTCTTATTCATATATTATACATCTCACCTTAGTATTTATTTTCCTAAGGTTAGTTTTTCCAAGTTTGATGTAGTATAATTCATATGTAAAAATACTTGAATTACATAAATCCTTATTATTTCATGTATACTCCTAACATTAGAATTTCCATATCCAATGTTTGTAATTCTTTTCTCTTTATCTTATATCATTTTAATTATGATAATATATGGTTATTGAACCATATTATATTTTTCCACTCCATAACATATATTTATTTATATAAATGTATTATGGAACTATTTGTTATATGGTAAGTCTTTATAATATATTCATTCTCTTTAATGAATATTTCTTATATTATAAATGTTACAACCCTTATAACATTAAAAACCATATTATAAATTTTCATTAAAAAATGCCCATATTACCGAACAACACCTATTTCCTTAAATATTTACAAAATCCACCACATAATTTATATAATGTTATATTATAGTTATATAACATATATTATGACATTTATGTCATTAAAACAATTATAACCTATAGTTATAAATTGTTATAAATACCAAACAGCCCCTTATACTCTCGGTTTTTATTATATTCCTCTATACTTCCATAAATTACAAATCAACCCCAAATTATATTTCATTGTTACACTTATAATATATACCATATATTATAATCCTTAAACCTTAATATAATTATAACCTATAGTTTTAAAGGCTTATAATTACCGAACAGACCCTAGGGTCTGTTTTAATTTAATTCCTACCACCTAACTTTGAATAATTACCAAATCTCCCCAATTTATAATATATAGTTTCCTAATGTCATTAAAACTATATATTATACATATATCTTAATAAAACCTTATATATAACTCCAAAAATTACCAAACTATACCAAAAGGTTATAAATATCGTTCCTTACCTTATACTTTCCATAATTCTCGGTTTATACCCATATGTTACCCATTTGTAACAATGATATAAAATATCATATATTATACTTATATTATTCATTTTAACTCCAAATTTAACCAAATAAACTTCTAAAAATTCCTAATAACCTAAGGTCTGTTCTAAATTCCATTTAGTACCCCTAAGTTTCAGAAATCACAATATCACCCCTGAGAAGGGAAGAAATGGCGCCGGACCAAAACAGGCACGTAAAGCATCCGGCCGCTTTGGCCGGATGAGATTAAAGGCACGTAAAGCATCCGGCTGCTTTGGCCGGATGGGATTAGGGGCTTGTAGAACATCCGGCCGCCTCAGCCGGATGAGAATGGGACTTAGGCAAAGCAAAACGTTACTCGACCGGCCGCTTGTGGACGGTCAGAGGTACTAAAGAGGGGGTAGAACTGTACTTAAACATGTAAAATACAGGCTGGCACCAAAGGGACCAGGCCCAAAAAACTATAAATAAGGGTGTACCCCCATGAAATAAGACACGCGATATTTGGCAATCAAACTCGCATTCGATTCTAATAGAAGCTCTCTCTCTCCCTCTCTACTTTCGCGAAAACTCTGTGTCTGAAACCAGGTAAGGTAGGACAGAAGATTAGATCGAGTCATACTAGGATAGATGTGCTGTTGCATTGGGATCAAGCTTGGTCGCATTAGGATTAGTGCACTGTTTCATTTGGCGCCGTCTGTGGGAAACGAACAGCAAGAGGCAACCACGAGACCACCTAAAAGCGGGGAAGTAATCTACGGCGATTCATAGTGGAAATCCTAAAGTAACTAATGACGTTTTTTGCAGGATTGAAACACGAAAGATGGCTCCAAGATCAAGGAAAGCATCAAGGAACGCTGCTGAAGATAACAACCACTCCGAGGAAAGGATGAGTTCGGAGATGCCAGAGGCCATCTCCAAGAAAGATCTAGAAGACATGCTGAAAGGATTGGTCAGATCCATTGACGAAAAAATCGTAGAGGGAAATGAGACTTTGCAGCAGGAATTGATGCAAAGGGACGAGGAGTACCAAAGAAAATGGGACGAGATGACGGAGGCAATTGAGCAATTGAAAAACAGAGACTCCAAAGGTAGCAAGGGGGAGGAAAGTAAGGATAGAAAGCGCAATTCAATTGTCGACGAAGAAGAGATGGAGGAAGATGATCAAATAGATATGAGCTTGTACCCCTTCTCAGAGCGTATAAGGAAGGCGAAACTCCCGCCGCACTTTGTCGCCCCGGCAATTGAGAAATATGACGGGACTGGAGATCCCACCCAGCATATCAAAAAGTTCATGTTTGCCATGAACACTCAGGGGATGGATCTCCACGAGACCGCCGCAGTCCATCACGAGCTTCAAGCAGTTGACCGAAGATTTCCAGCAATATTTTGCTGCAAGTAAGAGAGTTAAAAAAGAAACAATAGAGTTGATGGACATTAAACAGCGAAAAGGAGAAACCGTGAAAGAATACAGCGAGCGTTTCCATAAGAAGGTCGCAGAGATCGACGATGTTGATGAAAAGATCTTGATTAAGGCCTTTGGGAATGGCCTGGCTCAGCCTCGGCTAGCTGGAAAAATTGCGACAAAGGCGCCGAAGACTCATGGAGAATTAGCTGAAATGATCCATGATTTTTTGAAATCTGAGATAGCCGAGAACAAGGCTAGAGAGCTGGCCGATAGCTTCAAAGCCGCAGGGGTACCAGAGAAGAAGGAAGGACTCGGGGGAAATGCCGGAAGAGGAGGGTCAAGGTACAAGCCATATTATGGCAGGTCAACCGCCGGATCTTCCTCTCAGGGGTCGCAGCACCAGGGAGCAAAGACTGTTGTCTACATTGACCCAGGGAAATATGCCGCTGCAATAAGAGAGGGTTACCTTCCTCCGCCGAGGAAGCCGCCGCAGGGAGAAATTCCGGTTGCATTCTGTGAATTCCATGGAAATCGCAGTCATCGGACTGTAAACTGTGCTACCCTGGCCAAAGAGCTCCGAGTCATTGAGGAGAATAAGAAGAAGGGAAAGCAACAGGCCGGAATGCAAAGGCAGTATGGCGGTCAACAGAGCAACGCCCAGAATACACCCCGAGGGCGACAGGAGGAAGAGATCCACCCCAGGCTTGACCCCGGCAAATCAGTGGGGATGATAACAGGTTTGTACAAAGGAGAGTAAAAGTTCCTTTTCCCTTTACTCAGGATAAACATTTGGAGTACAATTTGCAATCTGTTTTAGGATGAAATTTTGTATCGCATAGATTGTCAAAACATCATATTACCAAGAGGAGAAAAAAATTTCCATTCTTTTCGCATTCTTTACTATTAATAAACCTCCTTTCTTTTCTAAAAAGAAAGCTAACGAAACTTCCTCTAAGAAAACCCACAGGACTATTTTCAGAAGTAGGACCACTAACCCCTAATGAAAGGAAAAGACACATTCATCAAGTGCATCAAGAGCTCCCGGAGAGAAAAATTGCCAAGAAGGAAAATTTTCCTCCAATTTTCTTCTCCGACGAAGATGAAGATGGAGTCCTATACCCACACAACGATCCACTTGTCATTCGTGCACAAGTAAACGATCGGATGATGGAGGGAATTCTAATCGATAGTGGGGCCGGAGCAAATGTCATATCAGCCGAAGCAGTTAAGAAGCTGGAGGTGCCTGAGGACCAGATCAAGCCTTATTCGGCGGTCCTAGGAGGATTTGTGGGAGGTGTCTCTACCACATCTTCCGGCAGTATAGACTTCACAATGACCCTGGGCCAAGGAGATGAGAGGAGAACAGAGAGGCTCACAGCTTTTATTGTGCCAGGTCTTTCTGGATATAACATGTACCTCGGGAGGCCAGTGATCAATGCTTTCAAAGCCATCCACAGCACTCATCACTTAAAAATGAAGTACTTAACCTCAAGTGGGAAGGTAGTCACGATAAGAGGAAGCCAAAAGATGGCCCGAATGTGTGAAGTCCGTATCATGGACAGCCTTCCTAGTGAGGAGGTGGTCAAAACTGTGGGATCAGACAAGGAGTTCAAGGGAAGGTTACCTTCCTCCTCAGGGCCGGATCAAGGAGAAGAAGAATGTCGAACAGCCCAAGATCCCCCCAGAGAGGTACATTTAAAATCTGACCCTTCTAAATTTTTTAAAATAGGAACTGCGTTTGACAGTGGAGAGCAGACTCACTTAATGAGGTTCCTGGAAAAAAGAAGGGCAACATTCGCTTGGAGCACGGACGAGATGCCTGGTATAGACCCAAGCGTTATCCGGCATGAGCTCAGGGTGGACCCTAAACATCCGGCGGTCAGGCAAAGGAAAAGGGTAATAGGGGAGGAAAGAGATTTGGCCGCACGAACCGAGGTCCAAAAACTCCTCAAAGCCGGATTCATCAGGGAGGTTGCTTACCCACGGTGGTTGGCTAATGTTGTTATGGTGAAAAAAGCAAATGGAAAATGGAGAATGTGCGTGGATTTCACAGATTTAAATAAGGCATGTCCTAAGGATTTTTATCCTCTACCATCAATAGATAGATTGGTGGTCTCAACTGCCCAGAGTTCTGTGTTAAGTTTTTTGGATGCTTTCTCCGGCTATAATCAAATAAAAATGAAAGAGGATGATTCGGAAAAGACTTCCTTCATTACTTCAGCCGGAACATTCTGTTACAAAGTAATGCCTTTCGGCCTAAAGAATGCAGGGGCCACTTTTCAGCGAATGATTGACAAAGTGTTTTGTCAACAAATTGCCCGGAATGTGGAAGCTTATGTTGATGACATAGTTGTGAAAAGCCCGTCAAAGGAACAACACATGAAGGATTTGGAAGAAACATTTGACACTCTGGATAAATACCAAATCAAGCTAAATCCAGAGAAGTGTGTGTTTGGAGTAACCAAAGGGAAATTTCTTGGCTTCATTGTTGGGCAGCGAGGTATCGAAGTTGATCCGGAAAAAAGTCAGGCAATCCTCGACCTTTCCCCACCAAGAAATATCAAAGATGTCCAAGCTTTGAACGGAAGACTCACAGCATTAAGTAGGTTCTGTTCTAAGCTTCAGGAAAAGTCAATCCCGTTCTTCAATGTTCTAAGGAAGAACAGTAAATTCCAGTGGGGACAAGAGTGTATAGAAGCATTTGAGAAAATCAAGGAGATGCTCCGGGATTTGCCTAAATTAGGTGTACCTGCTCCGGGACAGGACCTGTACCTTTACTTGTCCGCAACAGATTGGGCGGTTGCAGCTGTCTTAATCATGGAAGAGAAAAGGGAGATACCAGTCTACTATACAGGCAAAATCTTGAGTCCGACAGAAGGACGGTACACTAATATAGAGAAAGTCTTGTTTGCACTGGTAGTGGCATCAAGAAAACTACGACCCTACTTCCAGTCGCACCGAATCTTTGTCAGGACCAATTGGCCGCTCAAGCAAATTGCGAACAATCCGAATGCCTCCGGCCGGATGGTAAGCTGGACAGTAGAGCTGACACAATATGAAATTCACTTCATGCCCAGAACGGCGATTAAAGCTCAGGCCTTAGCAGATTTCATAACAGAAACAAGCTTCGCAAAAGAGAGGAAACAAACTCAGATCCATATGTCATCTTGGTTGATGGGGCTCGATGCAAAAGGGGGCAGGAGCTGGAATAGTGGTGCAGGCGCCGGATGGGCAAAGCTTGAATTATGCCTTCCGGCTGGACTTTGACGTCACTAATAATGAAGCCGAATACGAAGCTCTTATCCAGGGTTTGGAAGTGGCCACAGCCCTGGGGGCGACAGGTTTCATAGAAAATATCTTCCCTTTATTTCCATACTTATAAAAATCTATCTGGGATAACACTTATGAAAGTATAACCTATTTTTAACAGAGTTAGAGGTGTATTCAGACTCTATGTTAGTGACGAGACAAAGTGACAACATCTATGAGGTTAAAGAAGAGAAACTATGGAGGTACTTGCTCAAGGTCCAGGAACTAAAGGCAAATTTCCAAAAATGCGAGCTAAACATCTTCCACGTGAAGAAAATGTCGAAGCTGATGCCTTGGCCAAATTGGCAAGTATGGCCGAAAGAGTACCCAATGAGATATGGCTGGAAGTCAGAACCTCCCCAAGTATAGAAAGAGCTCAGGTATTGGCGGTAGAGACAAATGATCAAGAAGAATCTTGGATGACCCCGATTATAGATTACATACGGCATGGAAAACTGCCGGAGGAAGAAAAGGAGGCCAGAATAGTAAAGAGGCGGGCCGCATCATTCTTTATTGAGGATAACCAGCTGTATAGACGATCTTTTGCAAGACCTGCTCTGAAGTGTGTCACCATAGCTGAAGGGGCAGAGTTGGTAAGAGAGATACATGATGGGCTCTGCGGAAATCACCAGGGAGAAAGGACCACAACTCACAAAATCTTAAGACTCGGATATTTCTGGCCGAAAATGATGGAGCACTGCAAAGAATATATACGAAGATGTCGCAAGTGTCAAGAACATGGAAATAAGATACACACTCCTCCGGCTGAGCAAAAGTCTGTTCTATGCCCAATTCCCTTCGCTATGTGGGGATTGGACATCGTGGGTCCATTCCCGGAGGCTTCACCAGGAAGGTTCAAATTCATGTACGTGCTATCGACTACTTCACAAAGTGGATTGAAGCAATGCCTACTATCTCCATCACAGCTAAGAAGTCACAAGAATTCATTTGGAAATATGTGGTATGCAGGTTTGGCATACCAAAAGCCATAGTAACTGATAATGGAACACAGTTCAATTGCGAAGGCTTCCGAGAATTTTGTGAAGAATGGAAGATCGACTTGAGATTTGCATCAGTAGCCCATCCTCAGGCGAATGGGCAGGTTGAGAATGCAAATGGCCAAATAGTAAAGGCGATAAAAAGGAAACTCGATGAGAAAAAAGGAAAGTGGGCAGAATTGCTACCCCAGGTCCTATGGTCGTACCGAACAACAGAAAGAGGACCGACAGGAGAGACGCCTTACAGATTGACGTATGGCTTAGAAGCCGTCATTCCGGGAGATTGTGGTGCCGTCATAAGATGGGAATCATATGACGAAGAGACCAACAATCAGGGAGTACAGGATCACCTTGATCTCCTTGAGAGAAACCAGGACAGCCGCCGCAGTAAGGATGGCAAAAGATAAATCTAAGGTAGAAAGGTATTTCAACAGGAGGGTGAAAGAACGAAGTTTTGCCCCAGGGGAATTAGTCCTCCGAGAAGTTAAGCAACCCAAGAAGCTGGAGCCCCAATGGGAAGGACCATACATCATACACCAAAAGACAGGACGGGCTTCATATCGCTTAAAAAATGCTGAGGGATATGAGTTGCCGCATTCTTGGCATGGAGAATGTTTGAAAAAATTCTATGTGTAAAATTTATAACTCATCAATAAAAAGTATTATTTTTGAATATGAAAGAAAAAGTAAGCACCGGCCAACGAGCCGCAGGCTATCATGCCTTGAAAGTAAGCACCGGCCAACGAGCCGCAGGCTATCATGCCTTGAAAGTAAGCACCGGCCAACGAGCCGCAGGCTATCATGCCTTGAAAGTAAGCACCGGCCAACGAGCCGCAGGCTATCATGCCTTGAAAGTAAGCACCGGCCAACGAGCCGCAGGCTATCATGCCTTGAAAGTAAGCACCGGCCAACGAGCCGCAGGCTATCATGCCTTGAAAGTAAGCACCGGCCAACGAGCCGCAGGCTATCATGCCTTGAAAGTAAGCACCGGCCAACGAGCCGCAGGCTATCATGCCTTGAAAGAAAGCACCGGCCAACGAGCCGCAGGCTATCATGCCTTGAAAGAAAAGAAAGCACCGGCCAACGAGCCGCAGGCTATCATGCCTTGAAAGAAAAAGAAAGCACCGGCCAACGAGCCGCAGGCTATCATGCCTTGAAAGAAAAAGAAAGCACCGGCCAACGAGCCGCACGCAGGCTATCATGCCTTGAAAGAAAAAGAAAGCACCGGCCAACGAGCCGCAGGCTATCATGCCTTGAAAGAAAAAGAAAGCACCGGCCAACGAGCCGCAGGCTATCATGCCTTGAAAGAAAAAGAAAGCACCGGCCAACGAGCCGCAGGCTATCATGCCTTGAAAGAAAAAGAAAGCATCGGCCAACGAGCCGCAGGCTATCACGCCTTGAAAAAACAGCATCCGGCCAACGTGCCGCAAGCTAACATGACCTTTTTTTATTATTATTATTATCAAAACAAAACTGACCAACAAGCTGCAGGAAGACCCAGCTTAGAACCATAGATAACCATGCTCCAAAAGGGAAAAAGGGCCCGCCGGAACAAAATCCAAAGCTGCAAACGCCGCCGGCATATTTAAAAGAGAGGTAGAAGACAGGAGAAAGAAATATCGCGCAATAGAAAACTCGGCTCAAAAAGAGTTGCTCCGGCAGACAAATAACAAGAGATGATAAAATATAGCTTATATTTCTCCCAAAACTATGGGGTGGAGACAATTACACAAGAATCTCAGAAATGAAAAACCCTCTATTCTCTATTCTTGCCTTTGCAGTTTCTTTGTCACAGCTTCTTCTCCGGCGGTTAATAATCTATCGCCGCTACCTACTACACTCCCGGAAGACTTGGACCTCCTGGCAAGATGCTTCCCTCCGGCGGACGGCAGGATGTTGCTTCCGGGAAGGAATGAGGCTTCACCAGCACCAAAGCATGTCTCTCCGGGACTGCGGCAGAATCTCTCAAGTTCCAGGAAGAAGTTGGATTTCTGGGCGACAGCCTTGAATTCCAACTTATTATACAAGTCATCATCCAGCAACTCTCCTTTCTCGAGAGAATGATCCGAGACGATCTGCTGGCAGATGTCGACTAACCGGCGGCATTGAGAAGCAAAGGACTCCTTTAAATGAGTTGATGGTGCCTTGCTTCTGTATCTCCTCCTGAGATTGCCGAGAGAATGACTTGAGCCTGGTCACTTGAGATTCAAGAGTCAGGACTTGGGCACGGTACTTGTCACGTTCAGAATTGGCGGATGACAGCTCCTCCTTAGCCGGGCTATCCGTCCACTCAACTGGGTGACGTGCTTCAATAAATTGGCAGCACTCATGCCTAGCCGGAACAAAAAGAATAAGAAGAAGAAAGGGCCAAAAAAAAAAGTTGAAGCCTGAAAGTTTACCATGACCTAATGGCTCGGTACTCTGGCTTGAGAGCGAGACTTAGCTTCCTCCAGCTCTCTAACTTTCCCTCCAGCCTCGCTTTCTCTTCTAAGGGGATTTATCCGCATCAGAGAGCTTTCTTCTCTTTTCCAAAAGAGAACAATCGGAGCAGAGACTGCTTCTCTTGATCAAAGGAAGACCTTGACTGCTCTTCCAGCGCAGCTTTTTCTTCCAGGCGGTCATGCTCTTGCATAAGCTCTCTTTTCTTTCACGAGAGCTTCGTTCTCCGTTGAGATTGCTTCTCCAGTCCAAGCTTCAGCCTCCTGCTTGAAAGAGCCCCTCTGATAGAAAAAGGCCTTCTCAGCCTGAAGTTTATTTACCTCGCTCTGAAGATTGTTCACTTCGTTCCGATGCATGGAACGTACCTGATCCGGCATAATGACCAGGTTAAAAAAGAGCCAAGTTAGCTTGTCCTTAAGGAGAAACGAGAGATAATTCCATACCTCTATCAATGTATTATCGGCTCCTTAATCCGGCCCTCAGAGAGAAGTTCTTTCCCGAAGTTTTTTCAGCGCCTCATACTCATCGCGTTGACTCCACTCCGCCGGGACAACTGCAGGTCTTGTTAATCGCCTCAGTCCTCTCCTTTGCCTTGCGGTCGATCTCATATCGACCTGGTCAATATAAGCGTCATGGAAGAGCGGGACAGCTTCAGCTCCTCTTCAACTCTATTGGCTCGGCTTTCCTCATAGCGAAGCCTGGATTGGAGGTTGCCAAAGTGAACCTCAGCACTTTGGGCCATGGACATCACCTAAAAAAAAACAATACAATGCATAAGTTCAGGAAACCAAAAACAAAAAAGAAGAAGAGTACGAGTAACGTAATGTCAACCTGAAAGATTCCCCCCCACATCATGTCGAACGCATCTTTTGGGGATGGAATGTCGCATGATGGCATCCGCCCCCCATCCCCGATCCGCAGCCTCTCCTTGGTAGCAGTGAAGGTCGCCGGAGGAGCAAAGATTCCGTCCGGATGACCGGATCTCTAATTGCCTCCTTCCAAAGAGAGGAGTACTTGGCAGCGTCGCAGGATATCAAGGGAAGAGGGTGCCGCGATGATAAAACCACCCTTCCTTTTGGGAAGGACCGGTGTAGGACTCCTGAGCAGGAGGAGGAGGGGAAGAGGAGGAGGAAGCTATGTAGCCTTCTCTCTGCTCACCCTGGGACTCAGGACCCTCCGGCAAAGAGGAGGCCGCATGATCCTCTCTTTGCTTGCTTCGGAGCTCAGGGTCCTCCGGCACCTGCCGATACTCCATTGCTCTATCCCTTGCCGCATCCACGGCCGCAGCAACATCAATGGAGAATGATCCTGAAGCTTCGGGATCACCAGAGGTTTGTGGCTCTACGGCCTTCGGCCTGATGCTGTTTCTTTTTTGATTTTTTCTTGGCAGGAGCAGTGGCTGCCGCAATGAAAGACAATTAGAACCAGAAGAATGAAGCTAAAAAAGAATACCAAAAAAAGAAGGAAACTTGAAAGACAAGAGAAGACGACAAAGCAAACAAAACCTTCTCCAGCCGAAGGATCAGCACAGAGGTCTCCGGCCTCCAGGGGTTTTCCTGAGCAGGATCTGAGGAAAAGTAACCCGTCAAATCAGGAAACAACTCACAATAGGAGTCGGATGACGGACTCCCGCCCCGGGCGAGAACCAAGGTCAGAACCTGAACCAGGGTGGGGGAGGGGAAGGGTGACACGGCGCCCAGACTTGGGGCTCACGTGCCATGTACCTGACAATCCGGCGTCAGCATGTACAGGAGATTCAAGCCGCTTCTTTTTCTTCAAATTACCAGCTTGGTCATCTCCAACCTCTCGTCTGGAACGCTTTGCCGGAGCAGCGTTCTCCAAAAGCTGCTCGGCCGCGTCAGTGGCCGCATCCAGCGTGTCGTAGTAGTCAATTTTTTCGCCCCATTCTTAAGGTGACAAAGTTTAGTTATAGAAGGGACCGATCTTGTCCCCCTTCTGGAAAAAGTCTGCGACAATACATCCAAACGATAAGGAGACCGAAAGAAACGACAGAATTCATACTAAGCAAAAGAAAACACTTACTGTGATATGTCTTCAGAGAAGACAAGCGTTCTTTTGTAAAAAACGCCCGACGGTCGGCAATTTCTTGTTTACCGCCCGCAGAACCTTCGAAATAGGAATTTCAGCCGGAGGAGTCTCAGGGCTGATTAACTGACCTTTTCCGGCCTTAGCGGCATATGGTATGCCCAACACTCGGCCGGGCGGGGGAACGACGACGAACCACCGCGACCCCCACTCGTGGGCCTTTTTATAGTCAAAAAGAGAGTACCCACTCTTGGCAATAAGGGTTAGGCTCTCAGGATCCTTCCTAACTGTGAAGAATCGGACGAAATCAGTACCCTCCGGCGAATTTTGATGTCGTCACAAAGGGAACAAAAAGCCTGAAGGTGTGAAATGGCTCTAGGGTGAAGATGGGCGAGGGTGCAGCAGCGACGGAGAAGGAACCCTAGCACGAAAGGGTGTGGGGGAATGGTCAGAGGATGGCAAATAAATTTGTGTGCCAAGTGGAGCTTCGACCCCCCGAGACAGTCACAGAGGGAAGAGTAGTTGAGAGAAGAAGGAGAAGGTTGACGCCCAGAACGGAAGGGTCTTATCGGCTTCAGGTACGAAGGGCGAAAGCCGTTAGGAGACTGAGAGCCTTGAATCGCTCCAATGGCGGGCGGAAATTTAGCAGCGAGTTTGCTCTGTTTAGTGGAAGAAGAAGCCATTGTCAAGTTAGGCAAGAATCGAGGGATGACGGCGATGAAAGGAAGGGTAGCACACAACGACAGGAAAGCAAGAAGAAGAGAGGTCGAGGTAACGGGCCAGTAGAGGAAAGAGGAAAGAGGAGAGAACTCCAAGAGATGGGCTTTAAGGGAAGTTTTTTCCCGCTCAAATAAAAAATATATATATGTGCGAACAAAAGTGTCTTTTTTTTACAGGGGAAGAGAAAGGGTTGCACGCTTCCTAAAGACGCTACCGATGTCCAGTCGAAAGGAAGGCCCTGCATATTCTACATCGGTAACGGGCGGAAAATTCGAAAGGAGAAATACACCAAGACACGAGCTACGCACGTGGCCGACAAAAAGTTCCTTTTCTCCGCATTGGAAGAAAAAGAACTTGTGGGACTGAGATAAGGAGACAACGAAGCTGGAGTAAACCAAAGAGAGGGCCCCAGAGCTGGCCACAGACAGTTGCAAAATTTTTCACCAAAACATAAGGCACAGAAGTTCTATTTTTCCTCACCGAAATTCAGAAAGATAGAACTGGTGGGACTGATGAGAAGGGAAGAAATGGCGCCGGACCAAAACAGGCACGTAAAGCATCCGGCCGCTTTGGCCGGATGAGATTAAAGGCACGTAAAGCATCCGGCCGCTTTGGCTGGATGGGATTAGGGGCTTGTAGAACATCCGGCCGCCTCAGCCGGATGAGAATGGGACTTAGGCAAAGCAAAAACGTTACTCGACCGGCCGCTTGTGGACGGTCAGAGGTACTAAAGAGGGGGTAGAACTGTACTTAAACATGTAAATACAGGCTGGCACCAAAGGGACCAGGCCCAAAAACTATAAATAAGGGTGTACCCCCATGAAATAAGACACGCGATATTTGGCAATCAAACTCGCATTCGATTCTAATAGAAGCTCTCTCTCCCTCTCTACTTTCGCGAAAACTCTGTGTCTGAAACCAGGTAAGGTAGGACAGAAGATTAGATCGAGTCATACTAGGATAGATGTGTTGTTGCATTGGGATCAAGCTTGGTCGCATTAGGATTAGTGCACTGTTTCAACCCCAATTCTTATAAATCTTTTACAATTTAATAACTATCTTAATATAAGGTAGTATTTTAATTCCTTAAACTCTCCAAACTTGGTCAAAGTCTCCTATATAGTCAACTTTGACTTCTAATGCCAAATTGGACCCAAACTCTCAGTAATTACTACTTATACCTTATACTTTTCTATTTTTACAAATTTGACCCAAAACTTTATAAAATGTTATAATTTTTATTAAATTCATTTAAAAACCCTAAATTCCTCTTATTTAAGCCCACGGCTTTATATTTTACTAGTAATTACCGTTTGACCCCAAACTTAATTGTATAAGCATAAATTCAATTAAATAAGCTTTTAAACTTAAATTAAAATGGCCTAATGACATGGCCTATTACAACTTTTCTTTATAACATAAAATTACACAAATAGCTCAAAATATACTATAAACTCTCGGCCTTACTGTAGCTTATTTATTTTCCCACATAATGTCATAATTGACCATTATGTTAAAAATCACTTAAATGACTAGCTTAATTTATCTAAGTAATTTTTTTCCATACTTAGGTTAAAAATCACCCATTTAAATAACTCCACTCTCGGCACATAAAATATATGAGCTGAAAAAATCATAAAATCATAAGTTAAGGTGTGTTTATACCTTGGTTTAGCCCTAAAACCAACTCGGCAGCTTGGAGGAAAAATCACCACAGCACTTAGACATGTTTAATACATCAAAATAAGATATGGTTACACTCCAAGCAGAGCTAACCAAAAGAACAATTAAATGTAAGATTTAAGGCAAAAATCACCTTAAAAATGAAAGGTAGTCTCCAAAGGGTTCGGCCTGAATCAAAACACCAATGGTGTTAAATTCACCATAAAAACAGGGGAATATCTAGACAACAACAAGGTGCTAAGGTAATAGGTTTTACCTTGGCAAAATGCCTTAAAGAATGATATTTCCTTGATTTTCGGCCACCCTTGCTCAAAAATGGTTACCCACTGAATCAACATGAAAATATGAAGATTATGAGTGAATAAACTCATAGAAAAAAACAGAAGAAGAAAACCGGATGGAGAGTAAGAATCTTAAGATATGTTTTACCTTATAATGTAAATTTTGACCACCTTGGTCCCAAAGCTGCTTCAGCCGAGAATGAGTGTGTTCAAGGTTTAAACACTGAGAATGAGCCATGGAAAGTGATAGATATAAGCTCCATGTGTAGGTAATGAAGAGATGAAGAAAAAGAGCTAAAATATGCCTTAGACCATTACCTTAGGTGGAAAAGAGATTGATTTGCCTTGAATGCTCAAGAACACAGCTTGAGAGGTTTACTAAATTCTAATGGCTCGGCTGAAATAGGACAAGAGGAAAGAGAAAGAAAGAAAATGTGTTTTAATGAATGAAAAGTAGAAAATGGAATAGTAAATGGTGATTCACCAAATTGGCTAGATATTTTGAATAAAGTTGAATGTGCTGTCCTCCATGCTCTAAGCTTCTGACTTAGTTAGGATATAGATGAGTCATGTATTGACCATTGACTTGACTTAGTCAATTGTGCTTAAAAATGCACTATTTGGATACTATTCACAAATGAATGCCATATATCTGAATTTTTTTGAAATCTTGGATTTAGACCTTATAATGTGGTACATCATAGTACATTAGTATAACAAGGTCTATAATCCAATGCCTAACACCACTCAAAACCCACTCAGAAAGTAATTTCTCAAAAACGTGCTTTAAGGAATTTTAAAGCACATTTTGTGTTAGAACATGTTTTAGAGTGGTTTCCTTTGAGAATAGTTTATAGTGTTCATTACATAATAAATACTTAGGAATCACTTGGATCCTAATTGAGGTCATACAATCTCTATGGTTTTAAAGCACATTTTGGCTTTACCGATCTTAAGGCATGTTTTGCTTGTTGAGATCTTTAGATTGTTCCTCAATGGTATTTAGATATTATTAACCTAGATCATTAATAGATCATTTAATTATGTTTTAAGCTTAAGGGTATTTCACCTACCGAGTATGAATATTTACAAACCATCACTATAAACTGCCACTGTAACTATCACTGTAGTGTAAACGTTATTCAAAATATACGCCACAGGAGCACAGGCGCAACCGGGGCCTAACATCCAAAACATACCAAAAGTATTTCATAACCCCTAAGAATCTAGAGCCACTCCGCCTCCTTGATCCTCATCCTGCAAATAAATATGGAGCCCTCAAAGGGGGTCAGCACCCTTGGCTGGTATGGTTTAACGTGCAGCCCAATCGACTACCGGGATACACGCAACCAATTTTCATGATAACATGGCATTTATTTTTAACATACAACATATATAGCATAGCAAGAAATATTGCATAGCACAACAACACATACATTACACGAACATTTCACTTTAGGACACGAACCAAGTTGGTTAGTCAACATTGTAAGCCTAGAGAATGGTTTCACCCTCATATTAAGCTTGTTACATAACTAGTCACCGTCCTGTTAGTCGAACGGGTAACTTAACACATAGGTGAGACGGATATAGTGGTCCGAGCACACCGAACACATAATTTCCCCCTAGCCCGATTGGAACTCAGGTAGGTAAGCTTGGCTAAGCTTGTGGGTGGTTGAAATCCAAAAAGGAAAACAACCTTAACATAAGGAGAGAGCCAAATCTGATTCAGATGTCGACCCCCGTACATACACGCGTGACCGGAACGACCGGATTCCTCACTCCACGGTTAGCACTTGTTAGAAGTTCCACAATGGGAACTTAACACAATCATTCACAAATAAGTGTTTAAGTCCAGTTAGACATACAAGGGAAGTGAGTTACATTTCAGTAATACATACCACAACCAACTCATACATAGCCGTGGTTAGAACGTTCCTTGGGTTGGAACGCTATTACCGGATACAGTTCTCTTATGTCTTCCTAATATTGGTTAACTAATAGTTAGTACGCATTCGAGGTTACCGGTATCGGTACGCACACAATACAACAACAACAATGACTGTAAACTCATTTCATGATTTAATCTTACAAGGTCATAAACACACAGAAAACAAACAACACAAAAGCCGGTGTAAACCGGTAGGCAACAGACTGCAAGAAAACCATACCTTGGTCCTTGCTGCGTACGAGTCCCGCTAAACGCAGTTCCTAAACATGATTAATAATGTTGGTTATTTAACTTATTTAACTTCCGGTTTACTAAGCATTTTACATGATTATATGACATGTTTTAATGCTTAAACTTACCCTTGATTACCTTCATTATACCCCCTAGGGTTAACTACTTAAGCCCCACTTTGTTTGCTTTTTTTTACAAGCTTTGGGTCGACCGACCTTACCCAAGGTCGGTCCATTCCAGTGACCTCCGGGTTTGAAAAATTTACACTACGACCGACCTTGCTAAGTTCGGTCCCAAGGTCGGTCCATTCCAGAACATATTACCGTTAGAAAATTCTACCCCTACCGACCTTGCATGTCCAGTCCACCGGGTCGGTCCATTCCAGAACGTTTTTCCCCTTTGTAATTTAAGCCCGACCGACCTTGCAAGTCCGGTCCCCAAGGTCGGTCCATTCCAGAAAGTTCTCTGGCTGGGTAAACTTGGCTCGACCGACCTTGCAGGTCCGATCCCCAAGGTCGGTCTGCTCCAGACCTTTGTTTAAAAATGCACATTTGGCACCAAACTTCACCTTACATATCCTCGTATGTCCTAACCTCATTTGGGCACTTCAACCACACCTTAAGGCCTCCATTAAACTCCTTAAATCACTCACCAAAACTTCCTTAACCATTACACAAACTCTTACAAAATCTTTTACACTATAATGTTTTTCCTTAGACTTCTAAGTGGTGTTTCATACCTAAGATTGCAACTATCCCAAGATGTTTCCTCATCACCAACAACATCGTCTCCCAAGCATCTTTCATCATCCAAAAATTCCTTTATACAACTACTTGAAGTTTCTCCACAAGTTTATACCTCCTCCTTACACGACATTATTTTTCTCCATGTTTACCAATGTTTGCATAAGTCCTACACAATTCCTCCATGTCTTTGGTGCATCCCAAAACACTCATTTAATTCCTAAATCCTCCAAGATAATGCCTTAGTCATTTTAACACTCAAGAACTTCTTAAATTATTTTCTTTCACTAAAAGAGCACTTAGTCATTCCTAGCACTTCCTAGCTCACCAAATCTCATTTAAACACTTAAAATTCCTTGTACGTTAACCATATTTTGACATGGGTTCTACTAGCACATTGTTACACCAAAGCACATAGTTTTCACCTTAAAACTATCAAGAACACCCAAATCCTTCAAGAACATTCTCACACACAAAACTTCACCCAATTACACTACATCACAATATAGTGCATAATTTAAATTGCTTGGCACTTAGGCCCTTAAATAACATGGCTCTTAGGCCCTAAAATAGCATAAACCTTAACACTGAATTTCCACATATAAATATTGCCTTTGACCTGCAAATACACTCAACATCACATATGTCCTTAATAATCTCCTCGTGGGTGTTTTACTAACCCATTTACCATTGGCTCTTTAGGTAGTTTTAATAAGCAAACTATGTTGTTTTTCCTTAAGGCATTAAAACTATATTAGGTTAATTTGTTTACCTCTTTTCCTTCCAAACTTCTTTCTTGTTTCCTTGGCTTGAAGATTAGCAAGGAACTTGATCACTTGACAACCTTATATCCATACACAAGTAAAGATGATGAGCATTAAGCTTCATGCTCATACTCATTAATAAACCTTAGGTCATATAATGTCTTAAAACACATAAATGAATGTTTTACCTTAGAATTGAATGGGAATTGGAATAAGTAGCAAGAGAGGACTCCACCTTGTCCTTTGAAGATTGGAATGAAGCTATGAATGAGCAAAAGAAAACACCATGAAGATGTGATTTTTGGTCACATACAAAACTAGAGGAAATAAAGTTTTTCTTTGGTTTTCCTTACCTTGAAGCAAAGGAGAACAATGAGATGCAAAATTATGAGTTCAAGATCCTTCCATGGTGATTCCCCTTGGCACCGAAATGAAGGTTTTGATGATTTTAAAAGACAAGATTGTAGAGCTTGACTAAACTAAGAGAATGGTGGTCTTGGAATTAATTTTGCTACATGGAGGTAGGAGATATAAGAAATGGAAGATGGAGATGGTGTGTGCGCTGTAGCAAAACCGAAATGGAGAAGGGAGTAAAGGATGAAGACGGTGGGAAAACAAGAGGGAAATGAAAAGTGAGGTGAGAGGTTACTTTGTTAAGATATTATAAGGAAAAGGTGAATAGTGAATTTACTCTTTGTTTCCCTTCTTCCTTATTTGACTAGTTAAGTGTGGTGATTCATCCTTCAAAACCGGCCCCCTTAGTCAAAAGGGATATTTTATGGTCTTTGTTGACCAATCACTTGACTTATATAGACTAATGTCTTAAACTAGCACTATTTGGTCACTATTCACAAATTAGTGCACATAATTGTGATATTTTTTATTTCCCATTAATTTAGACCTCCTAATGTGATACTAAGTAGTACACATGTTTATTAAAGAGTAATGATGGACATTTAGCCACTCAATACCCATTTCTAAGACAATTTTTCAAAAATGTGCTTTAAGACTCCTTAAAGCACATTTTGCGTTTTAACTTGTTTTCAAGCTTGGTTTTCTTTGGTAATTGATTTAACATGTTCATGAACATGTAAATAATGTCTTGGTAGGCTCTTAGAGTCTTAACCAAGGTTATCGCAAGCTTAGAGCACATTTTTTCTCTCATTGCCTTTATGGTATTTTATTGGTTTTCTATGGTTTAAATTGTTCACTAATGTTTCCAAGGCACTTTTTAGCCTTAATATACCATAATTTAATATTTAAACAACATATAAAGGTTTGGGGTATTTCAGCTTCCTGCGCCTAAACTTCACCACGAAGATTCCTGCCAGTATATCAGAAACTCTAACCGGATACCAAACATAATATCAATCAGAAACATATGAACGAAATGAGTGATGAAATGTTTCCCTAAGTTCGTGGGTGTGAGTCTGGTTTATAACCTTCAAGCTTAATCCATAACCAGCCAGCACAAATAAAGTACCTCAATCTTCTTTGCGGGTTCAAAGAGAATAACAGAGAAAACGTTAAAGGACTTGATTGAACTGGAACCATTGAAAAACAAATGAGAACTCAACCCCATCTCGGGTGGGCATCCAAATGACCGTAAGGAGTTTCGAGTTAACAGATGCAGAATTCAATCCATGATAAATTAGACCCGTAATGTAATATAACAGCATTAGATGAACCGACTCCAGGCCAGGTTTGATTGTTGAAATCAATAACTTGCATAAAAGACTTTTTTTTTAAATAATGAAATCAATCATCAGAAGGAGATAGACAGTCCCTGATTTCGAACGAAACATCAGTGAGAGATGACCACCACGAAAAAAAATGTGATTCAAACACAAGATCAGAAAATACATGGTTTAACATCTTCATAAATTCAATCAGATCATAGCAGAAGTTTGAAGGAGAATGGGGGAAAGCATCACACAATCGAAGTAAAGCAACTGAGAGTTCCTTCATATCAGTTGGTATTTTTGTCGAGGTTGAGGCACCTGGATTCGATTCTTGGGAGTGAAATGAATGAAGAGTCGGGTGTTCCCTGTTCTCCAGAGAGGTGCGAAATTACCGAGAGTGAAGAGGATGATTGCTCGCCAGTTTAGTTGCCAAAATAACCGTGTTGAAGAGAGTGGGGCATGTATGTTTAATCGCCAGTTAGAATGGAAGTGATACAAGGCGGGCATGCCTACCGTTCGTGAGTTAGGGAGGAGAAGATGACAACGTGGAACATTTATGTTCCTTGTTCGTGCACTGGGTTGAAGAAGATGGCAAATCAGAGCACGCCGGCGTGAAGAGAATAGCAGGCGTAGAGCATGTATTTCGTTGGTCGCCAGTTTTGGGTAGTAAAAATTACCATCGGTGAAAATGAGAATGAAAAAGTGTGTGTTGGTTTCCTGTTTTTCCGATGGATGAAGAGAATGAAGAAGAGAAGTAGGTAGGAACAGAGAAGGATATTTTTTTGGATTGATGGCGGCTAATGTTTTTTTCTGAGTTGTAGGGTTTCCCTGTTATTGTATTTATAAGCAAATGGTAGGTTGGTATTCAGAAGGCTGGAGCTTAATAAAAAGGCACAAACGTCTACAGCCAAAGGTTTTGAACTTTAGACATCTTGCTACTTGAAACACAGGCTCACCAGCTAAGCTAACAACCCATCTCAACATACCAACATGAGAAACGGTAAACAAGCTATAAATTAGTCTAAATAAATTCCTCTAAAATGCTAGTGTTTTAAACAAAAGTTCAGAAAAAAAACTGAAGATGTTTTGTATGTAACAATGACGTGTTTTCCTCTGTTAAAAAGATATGAAATAATAAAGTGGAAGAAGAAACACATAAAAGGTAATATAATAACAAATGTACCTAGGGTAGTGAAAATAATGATAAAGACAAACTAAAATAAAAGTAAATACTAATGAGTAAAATACAGGTAAAAATCTCAACGAAGTGATATAAAATAAACACGTAATAAAATAGCATAAACTAACATACAAACCAATGGGCAAATAAAAAATTAATAAAATAGAACAGACTATCATGAAATAAAATGAAAATAGTAAAATAAGTAAATAATGAAAAGGGATTAAAAAAAGGATGGAAGTTGAAATTCATTTTAAAGGAGCGGGTCATCCTGAAATGTTTTGAAAATCTATTTAAAGTATTGGTCCTAAAATGATGGTTTCGTTTTGGCATGCACGTAAATATGTTTTGAAAAGAAAGGCGATGACCCCTCCCCCCTATTATATTTATTATTCTGAATTTTGCTTTTATGGGGTGAGAATTTTTGGTGTCTACACACACTTGTGCATTTCCAAACTCTGTAGTTTACACTTTGTTTTCACTCCATTGGCCATTCCACATTCATCCTAGACAAGTGCACTAACTATACCCAAGTTCATCCTCCATTTCCAAGATTATAAACACTAACTCTCTCTCCAGAAATTCTAAGTTACCAAACATCAATATGCTACAGATTTTACACACTCACGTATCCTTTCTCCATCTACCATTTCAAGGTTATCAAACATCTCATCTCAACTCAATAAACACTTAAGTTCTCCTATTCACCAAGTCATCTAAAATCACTTATTTTCTACTAAACTTTTGCCTTAGTTTCCCCATATCAATATACATATTCAAATCTCTTGGCTCTAAGGCCTTTAATTCAAACAACAATTCACAAACTCTCTCTAGCCTCAACAAAATGCATTTCTATTCCAGTTTTTGTTCATTCATTCATTTACCCATTCCCAATATTCTAAAACAAATAAATAAGCACCAAGGTAGTTTAATTACCTTAATTTCACAAGTTCCTCTTTCCATTTCTCCTCTTCTCTTCCTCTTGCCAATTTCAGTCAATGGGCAATGGAGTTGCCAAACTCCATTCCCATCATCCAAGGAACAAAAATGGGTATAATTAAAATCCTAAACCCTTGGAATAACACATATCCAATGAAATTCTTAAAACACAAAATCTAGGGTTTTTACTTTTGGAGTTCTAGGAGAGGTTTTCACTCCTGAATCAAAAGAAGGGTTCCACCACCATTGGAGAGTTGAACCAATGCTCCAAAACAAGAAGAAAACAAGGTATCAAAGAGGGGCAAAATCGGCCAGCACAAAGGAGTGGAGAAAAAAATAAGTTTTTCTTTGAAATTTTTACCTTAGATAAAAGAGAGGACTCCAAGCTCCATTAAAATGCCATTTTCTTCACCAATGGGGTATACCCATGGTGACCAACTTCAAGGTTTTGGGATTTTGAAAAGAGAGGATTGTAGCTCTTGATGAGGGGAGTTCAAATATGCAATTATTTTTGGATTTAGAGCTTTAATAAATCTTGTACAATAAGAGAATGGAAAGTTGGGAGAGAGGGGTACAAATCACCATTGAAGGGGGAAGAAGAAGAAAGAAATCGGCAGAGAGAGGAGGAAGAGAGGAGGGCAGTACGTGAGGGGAAAGGAAAATGAGAGGAGAGAGAGTATTTTTCAACTTTTTGTACTTTCTCCTTTTCCATCTTTTCTCTTTTATTTCTTTACTTGTTAAGAGTCAAATGGATCAAAGGGAGAGGGCTGAGTCAGTTTAAAAACCGGCCCCCTAATATACATGAGCTGGAACGTTTTTCATTTTTTTACAGAAAATGTTCGTTAATTTACCCGGTTTAGCACTATTCACTAACAGGGCCCGTTTTCCGGAGTTTTCTCGTTTAATTAATTTTAATGGTTCCTAAGCTTCCATTAATGTTTAATTATAGTTATTTGGTTGACTATAATTTTTACGGGTTCATTTGACCACTCAGAGTCACGTTTTCGGGTTTTCTTGAAAAACGTGCGCTAAAGCTTTATTAGCGTTTTTAATTCATTTTATGGATCCATTTCCTTCAGGAATTGTTCCCGTATATTAATTAGGCATTATTAAGCTTTGGAAATCGATATAAGACCCTTGTCAAGGTCGTATTCCTCCTATGGTCACATAACGCTCGTTTTTGCGCTTTTCGCTTTTTAAGCGTTTTCTCTTTTCTTTTGGATTTATTTTCTTTACCAAGATTATTTAGGCACTAATAGGCCCTCATATATCATATTATATTAATTTAATCACCCTAATTAAGTTCAGGGTATTTCAATTTGAGCGAGAATTCACCTAGTAATTTGGTCCGGGATTTAGCCTAGGGTTAAAGACCCGGACCACCCCAATTTAAAGGCCAAGAGTTACCTTACATACTGGTCCGGGACTTAAGTCCCTTACAAGGACCCGTACCAGTCATAAAAATCACCTGAGAGTCTGCCTAAGGTTTGGTCCAGGACTCGGGACCGGACAAGGTCCCGAACGAACCTAAAAAAGCTACAGAAAGTGTAAAATTGGAATTTTAACATGCAGAATTGTTTGGTATTGCTATTATATGATTGTTAGGAGTTGATTAATGATATGTATTGGTCATTGGTTGTATAAGCAAGATTAAGAAATAATGAGAAGTAAGTAACTTATGTGAATGAGTTTGAATTACAATGAGTTAGTAATTATAGACCGGGAAACGTTGAATACGAAATGAATTAGGTTAATTCTAGAGAACTAACAGCCTGATTCCGTGGATGTTATAGGATTTGAATAGTTGGACTCCGAAGGAGAGTCAACGATCAAAGAGCGACGGTGAACGGAATGATTTTTCTCATGCCCTGTATGCTAACGAGCTTTTCTCAATTTGTATGTTTGTGTGTTTACATGCAATCACCTAATCAAGATAAATGCACGAATATGATTTATTGCATTTCTGTGTGTCTTATGATTTATTATCCATTGATTGAGTTGTGGCTGAACTATGAAGTTTGTATAATTCATGAAAGATATAATTGTTGGATGAAGTACTTGATTGCTTGGATGTGCAAGTGTGCTAACCATGTGGTATTGATTGAAAATCTCACTAACTCCCTAACTATGAGACCTTTCTAACATTGAGAAAATTGTAATTTGGAGTTTGTGAGAAGCCTGATATAGTTTCGGCCATGCGTGAGAACGAGGAAACAAGAGAGGTTGTTTACCGAGTTCTGGCCTAACCTTGCCACCATGATCCAGACCCTTTATGGGTGCAACCCGGGGAAGTAAGCCAACCTTAAGCCCGGTGGTGAGATAGTCTTTTCTCTGCCGGAGGTCTACCGACTTAACTTATTAATTATTCAAGAGAAGGATAATTGGTAAAGTAAAGATCATGACTAGTGTGCAGAGCATCGCCTCCTCTTGAAGTCCGCTACAGGTATCACAGTATCATACCGAATGCAGCCCAAGCAACCGACTGTGAAGGTTGTATCAGCGCTCTCTCTGATGAAGGAGCTATCCAAGGGTGCTACCGCCTACTACTGTCATGTCCAGGATCTGAGGACGGATCCAAAGTTTAGGAGCGATGTTCCCATTGTGTCGGAGTACCCCGACGTTTTCCAAAGGAATTACCTAGACTGCCACCATTGAGAGAGGTTGAATTTGACATCGACCTCATACCTGGTATGGGACCGATTGCCAAGGCTCCTTACCGGATGGGCCCTGCAGAGATGGTTGAATTGAAGAAACAACTACAGGAGTTATTAGACAAGGGTTTCTTAAGACCCAGTGTCTCACCTTGGGGTGCTCCAGTGTTGTTCGTCAAGAAGAAGGACGGAAGCATGAGACTCTGTATCGACTATAGAGAGCTGAACAACGTCACGATCAAGAACAAGTACCCACTGCCCAGGATCGATGACCTATTTGACCAGTTGAATGGAGTGAAGGTGTTCTCCAAGATTGGTCTACGTTCCGGATATCATCAGATAGCAGTAGCTGGATCAGATATAGAGAAGACATCGTTCCTGATCAGATACGGCCACTTCGAGTTCACCGTGATGTCGTTTGGACTGACTAACGCACCAACAAGATTCATGGACCTGATGCACAGAGTCTTCCAAGCCCAACTAGACAAGTCAGTGCTCGTATTTATAGACGACATTTTGATCTTCTCCAAGAGTAGAGAGGAACATGAGCAGCATTTGAAGACAGTCTTGGAGATTCTGAGAGAGAGGCAACTCTATGCCAAGTTCAGCAAGTGTGAATTCTGGCTGGACAAGGTGTAATTTCTTGGTCATCTGATCTCAGCTGAGGGAGTTTCAGTAGACCCAGCTAAAATTGAGGCGGTGAAGAGCTGGCACAGACCCTGCTCAGTGACTAAGATTTAGAGCTTCCATGGGTTGGCTTGCTATTATAGACGCTTTGTGAAGGATTTCTCCAGGCTAGCCAAGCCCTTAACCTCTTTGATGAAGAAGGATAGCCCGTTTGTATGGACAGAGGCATGTGAGGTCTCCTTTCAGGTGTTGAATGATGCTTTGACCACAACTCCAGTATTAGTAATCCCTGAGGGAAATGAGGGATTCGAGGTTTACTTGGATGCTTCACGCAGAGGGATCGGTGGAGTATTGATGCAGAATGGTAAAGTTGTAGCTTACGCTTCTCGACAGCTGAAGAAGCACGAAGAAAATTATCCCACACACGACCTCGAGCTCCTCGCCATAGTCTTCGCTTTGAAGATCTGCGACACTATCTGTATGGAGCTACAGTCAGATTATGACGGACCACAAGAGTCTAAAATACATCTGGACTCAGAAAGAGCTGAACCTGAGACAACGTTGATGGGTCGAGCTACTAGCTGATTATGACATCAACCTTCAGTACACTGAAGGTAAAGGGAATGTCGTGGCAGACACTCTGAGCAGAAGAGCATATTCACTTCTTGCTCTGATAGAGACAACCACGATAGCTGAGGAGGTATATGCAGCTCAGGACAGTGATGTGTATCTACAGGGTGTTAGGGAGAAGTTAGCAGATGGTTTGACTGATGGTCTAAAGTATGACTACGAGCTAGACAGGGAGGGACACCTTCGAGTCAGAGGCAGACTCTGTGTTCCTCAGGATGCGACAGAACTTCAGACCAGGATCCTCTCTGAAGCTCATTCCTCTACATTGTCAGTACATCCTGGAGCCACAAAGATGTACAAGGATTTGAAGAAGTTATTCTGGTGGAGCGGGATGAAGAGGGATGTAGCAGACTTCGTCTCCCGATGTCTCACCTGTCAGAAGGTGAAGTTCGAGCATCGTCGACCAGCAGGCCAGATTCAGTCATTACCGGTACCATGCTGTAAGTTTGACGATATCAGTATGGATTTTGTGATCGGTCTCCCTCCAGCTAGAGGTGGATTGAACACAATTTGGGTGATAGTCGATAGGTTAACCAAGACAGCTAGGTTCATACCTATCAAGGACACATGGAAGGTGCCCAAACTAGCTGAGGTGTTCACCATAGAGCACATCCGGTACCATGGGGTACCGAAGACGATCGTCTCCGATCGTGATGCACGTTTCCTTAGTAGGTTTTGGCGTCAGGTGCATGAGGCATTTGGTACTCAGCTATGCCTTAGCACAGCCTTCCACCCTCAAACAGATGGACAAACCGAGAGGACGATTTAGACACTGGAAGATATGTTGAGAGCGGTCGCCTTAGACTATCAGGGGAGTTGGGTAGAGTGCCTACACTTGGTAAAGTTCTCCTACAACAACTCCTATCACTCGTCTATCGGCATGGCACCATTTCAGGCACTATATGGCAGATTGTGCCGAACTCCTTTATCATGGAGTGACCCTGCTGAGGCAGTTTTGATTCCGGAGTACATTCAGAGAGTGCAGGATGACGTCAGAGTTATTCAGGAGCACATGAGGGCAGCGCAGTCAAGGCAAAAATCTTACAGCGATCAGCGTACCAGAGAGCTTGAATTTCAGATCAGTGATATGGTCTTCCTACGAGTGTCTCCCATGAGAGGCATCTTCAGATTTGGGATGAGAGGAAAGCTAGGCCCTAAGTATGTTGGTCCGTACAGGATTACGGAGCGCGTGGGCCTAACAACATATCGACTAGATCTACCAGCAGAGTTGGGGAAGGTACATGACGTGTTTCATGTATCTCAGCTGAAGAAGTATGTACCTGACCCTTCTCACGTGCTACAGGCAGAGAGATTGGAGATTGAACCTACGCTGAGATATGAGGAGACTCTCATTCGGATCTTGGACACGAAGGTCCGAGAAACGAGAGGCATATCAGTCAAGCTAGTGAAAGTTCTTGGGGAGCATCATGGGGTTGAAGAAGCTACTTGGGAGATTGAGGACTCCATGAGAGTGAAGTACCCACACCTATTCACATGATATTTCCCTATATTCTTGCCTTTAATGGGTTCTCGTTCGTAGCGGTACGAGGGCATACCTTGGCTCTTTTCGGGGGGTAGTGCATACTCTTTCTTCGTCACCTCATCCAGATTATGCCCTGTTTGTTTTATTAGTCGAGTGATGGAGAGGTGTATGTATGTATTGATTTATACATTGTGTGATTCTTAATTTCTATCTATGAAATATCTTGGTTTGGTTTGATGTTGAGTAATGAAATATCTTGGTTTGGTTTGATGTTGAGTAATCTTGAGGGGAATTTGGAAATGGAAATGAATGGAATTACATTGTGGGAGAAATTACATTTGGTATGGATTGGTATGGAATTATGTTTGGAATTATAATTGGATGAACATCCTGGTAATCCTTGCCAGCACACCTGAAGCGGTGTGAGTAGCTATTAGTTGGTGTTAAAATTCGAGATGAAGTTCCTTTTAAGGAGGGTAGACTGAAATACCCCATAAATTAATCTAAATTAATTTAGGGGATTTCTATTATTGAACCCTAAATAATACTAATTAAATATGAAATTATTATATGGTATTATGAATTTAATAGTAAGATTTATAAGTCAATAAATCTTGGAAAAATTTCAAAACACTTCAATTATATTATAAAGATTTTAGAAATATTTGGAACATTGATCTGGATCATAAAAGTCAATATAAAGTCATAGTAACCATGAAGCTCCTAAAGCCTTGCTAGGGTTGACTTTTTGGAAATGGTCAAACCCGCCCATGAAACATATATCAATTAAAAAGTTATGGAAAACCAAGAAGATTGATAAAAAGAACGTTAAAACGGATCATCCTAGCCAAAGTTATGATAAATTGAAGTTTAGAGCCAAAATTTAGGAGAATGCTGACGTGTCCAGGGCTGGCTGACTCATCCGTGTGCCTCGGGTGCCATACCCAGTCAGCACCGAATTCTACTGAATCGATTAAATTTTCGTCAGTTTTGGGCATGTCATGGGTCAATCTTTAGACATCTATATCTCAGCCATTACTCAACCTTTTTGAATGCCGTCTTTTTCATCCTCTTCTCCTACAAACCCTCTTTCTAACCATTACTCACACTTAACCTAATTCCTTCTACATCTGCCACAAAATCGATCTGAAGTTGCTTCCCCAAAAATCTACAACCCAGATTTTCCAGAAAACTGATCCGGCAAGGTAACTTCGTCTAATCATATCTCCTTCATCTTTCAATGAAAATTCGAGTTATATAGCTCCTTTTGTAGATCTCTAATCTCTCTACAACTTTCAGTTTTACACCCAAAGCTGATTCTCAATAGGGTGTGAGATAAAGGCATCGAAAATTGCCTCCCCGAGTTCTGGAAACCCAGAAATCCGGAAATTTCAGTTGAACAGATAAACTTCGTCCTATCATATCTTCTTCGTCCGTGGGTGAAAATTCGTGTTCTATAGCTTGTTTTAAAGATCTTTTATTTATGAGATTAACCCATATATTATAAGAATTATATTTCTAGTCTTATTAAATTATAAACTAAGGTTTTCAAACATTATTATATACATATAATGTGTATATAATTTCCGAATAGCCCAATATTCTTCCGAAAATTCCTATGTCATCTCATATGTTTGTCTAATTACAAACCACCCCATATTCCATACTTGTTATATTATTTACCTCATTAATTTATAACATAAGGTATCTTAACATTATAATATACATACATATGTATATATATATTTACGGATAACCCCTCAGCTTATTCAAGTTTGATTGTTCACCCACATCTTTCTTTATTTACACTTTAACCCACCTTAATTTCATAAACTTACAATTTAATCCTTAAACTTTATATTATACAATCTAATTATCTTAAATACCAAACCAACCCCTAAAATCCTTGTAATTTGCGAAAAGCCTCTATAGGTATCATAAATTTATTTTACATCTCCTAACTTTCGGTTATTTGCACATTAGCCCTTAACGTTTTGTAAATGTTACATTATAATACTTAAACTATATATTATACTCTTTAGTTTATTTAATCACCAAAACCTACCCATAATTTCTCTAAAATCTCAAAGCAGCCCATAAGGCTATTTAAGTTCCATTTAGCCCCCAAACTTTCGGTAATGTCAATTCTTACCCCCATAAGTTTTATTATTTACGGTAAACACTCCTAACTTCCACCATATTTACATTTTACTTCTTTATCCTTATAAAATTTATATTTAACATTATAAACTATTCTAAACTCAAACTTTTTGTCTTAATACCATTTGGCACCCCTATTATATTTTGATTACACTTTGACCACAATAATAATTCTTTTATTCATTTAGATACTTATAGAGTTTATAATTTATTTAAAACCCATTACAACTTTATTCTTAATTCAAGTAACACCTAAATTACTAATATTCATCTAAAATATCCCTAAGTGTTTTTTTGTTCATAAAAATTATATTTTGCACCATCATTCATATTATTTATTTAACCCTCTCCAAAAACTCAATAATCATTACTTTAAGCTTTTAAATAAGCAAAATAAATATGCCTAAATACATGGCTTAAACATAGCATGCCACTAACCATTAATTGACATCAAAATATCCCAAATTCACTTATTACTCACGGTTTGTAGGCATTTCTACACAATGCTTTTTAAATTAACTTCCTTCCCCTTTTAACTTATAAACATAATTTTTTTATGTCATTTATACTTAGATGTACTAGCTTAACATATCCCCATAATTAATTACACATTTGTAGGGATTTACTATCCCATATTTCACATGCAACTCTCGGTCTCCATATGCATATAATTCATAGTTTGCTAAATGTTCATTAAAGCTTAATTTAGTTAAAACTTACATATTTGGACTTTAAAAATCTTTTTCCACACACCAAAGATCTCGGCACTATATTATGACATGGGGATAATTAGGTTTTTTTTGTATGTAAAACCCCTTTAATCCTCTAATATGGCACTTAAGTATTTAATAGAGTAATTACCTTTAAATATTTGTTTTCTCTTCCTTGAGATGGCTATTAAGCTCACAGTTTTTGTATAGATTATCATAAATCTTTTTAAATCAATTTATAAGTTTACTAATAATCATTTAAGACTCTAATACTTATATGACCTTAAAACAGTATGATAATAACTTTTTAAATGGCATTAAAATGCCTCTAGAATTATACCATTGTCTCGGTTGTTACCCAGAATTTCCTATGTTTTTTTCTTTTCAAGCCATTTTCCTCACACATTTCTAACATTATTTGGCTTTAATATTCATGCACCTCTAGTCCTATTTTTTTCCTAACCCGTGCGTCCAAATTACCACACATTAAGAACCCAATATACATACATATACATATACCACTACTTCCGGTTTTCACTCTAACATTTAACTAGTAACTTTCTAAGGTGTTAAAGGAGAACATAACTCATCCTTACCTCAGCTAACCACCAAGGAAATCTTCCACCTAGCTCCCACCAGCCACTTCTCTTCCTCGGCTGTAGCACATGAATACATATTGGTTACAAATTTTTATACGAAATTTCAGTTGTTCAAGCTCCTAAACATGAGGGTTTGGCTACGGTTTTATTTACCTTCAACAATATGATATGCACCTTGACTTTCTCCATAGTTTACATTCCCCTTTTTGTGAGCAAAGCCCTGTTTAGTCTCCTTGTTACGATAAGAAAAAAAACTAGATTAAACGTTCACTTACCCAGCTAGTTTAGGGGAGTTGTGTGTGTGATTTTGAACACTCATGGAGGTGGTCCTTACCTTGGCTTGCTGGAGCTTCGGGGGCACTTCTCGGACCACCATAACCAAGGAGAAGTTTTAGCAAAAAAAATTTAAAATGTGCAGAATTGGTAGCTTGCATTCCCGTCAAACATCAATTTTCTTCGTCTGGTTTTGTACCCTTTTCCTGGTGTGTTTTGAGTGTGGTTTAGCTCCACCAGGAGGCTGGAGTGAGGCTTCAAGCGTAGTACAAGGAGAGGGCAGAAGAGAAGTGTCAAAAGTTACATTTCTAGACGTTAACAAGACAAGAAAGGGTGATATCTTGGTGTGAGTTTCTCACCGTTGCATAACGAGGCAGTCCTTCTTCCTCTGGTGTACTTCCGGCTGGGTTGTGAAGGCTTTCAATGGTGGATTCCAAGCTCTGAAACAAGGCAGGGAAGCTGATAAAAAAAGAAGTTGGAAACTGCCATGAAGAGGAGGAAAAGAAGAAGTAGCTTTGACCTTGTTTTGTGTAGCCTCTGCTGCTGTTCTGAATGGCGACCATGAATGGAGTTCAAGAAGTGATTTTGTTGTTGTTTCAAAATGAGGTAGAAAAGGAGAAGGGTGGTTGGCTCAATGCTCAGAAGAAGAAAGAACGGAAGCTGGAAGATGGAGATATAAGCGTGAGTGAGGAAGGTAATACCATCTCTTTTTTTTTCTGTTGTATTGCATTGCGTGTTACCTGTCTGAAAATGGGAGCTTAAGTTATGGTCTTCTGTTGCGTTTTTGTGCAGAGTGGGAGCAATGAAGGAGCATTACCAGTTTTTGTGTATCGTTCTACTACTATTCAAAGGTGGAGCATGAAAAGGAGGGAGGTAGGCGTAAGAAGGAAGAATGGAAAAAGTTGTCGTGAGATAAGGAGGAAAAACAGAGAGCATTACCTGTTGCTTGTTTCGGTTGAGAGAATGGAAGGAGAAGGATAAATAGGGTCTGTACCTTGACAAGGGAAAGGAGGAGGCTGGTACGCTAGAAGGCAGATGCTAACGCTGCAGGAGGAAAAAAAATTATGAATTGATAGGCTGCTATGTGATATCTTGACATGGGGAGTATGGAACTCGTACTGTGTTGTACTTGTTTAACCAGACTAATTATGCTTATTTCCTTTCTCTTCTAGCCTACTTTCCCTCCCTTTTCCATTCCAAATTTTCATTCCCTAGTCGGTAGCACTTGTTGTACCGTTTTTTTTCTTTTTTTGGGTGTTACATTAAGTTAGCTTGTTACATTAATATGTTAATATATTTAAGGTGGTGCACTAACTTGTCTTATGTGTTATAACATGATTCTTAATGTCCTTTTGTTCTTAGACAATATTTATTTTTTTCCAAGTGTTTTAGCATTAATTGGTATATTTACTATTCATATTGAGTGAATGATTGCATTTTATGATCTTAGTGTATGTATTGTGTGTTACATGTTAAATCATTCCATTAAATGATTTAATTCTTATAATAGGCTCTCTTTAGCCCATTATCTAGTGTTAGGATTTATAAATTTCATTTAGGTACTTATTTATACGTTTAAGGCATATTTTTGCCTTAAGTAATCTTGAAGCACATTTTGCTTTGCTTGATTCAGAGTTGGTCTTAAGTAAGTTTAGAGGTGTTCTTTAGCCTCATTTAATGATCTTTGGGCATTTCTTTGTTTAATGCCCTCACAATAATTCTTTATAATTCTTAAAGCATGTTTGCTTTTATTTGCCTTTATTTGATTTATAAGGTTTTAAGGTATTTGTTTACCTTGCCTTAGTTGGTTTTAATTAGCCTTTACTATATTTAATTAGGCTAATTAAGTTTGGAGTATTTCACTAAAATATTAATGTGTAAGGTAAACGGGGAATTGTCCTTAACTTGAAACCCGTATGTTTATGTGGGATTGTTGGAAGCGGGGCTTCATATGGTGGAAATGAACAAGTGAGACTAACTGGACCTCAACTAACTATTGACTCGTGCTCATTATTCGATTATGATTGTCGTAATAGCATGCTTGTTGTGTGATCATTGATGTGCCTGTTGCATGTTTAAATTATGCATTTACAGTTTTGTTATAAACATGTAACCAGAACAACATGTAACGAACCCCATGTTAATCTAGATGGCTAAAACGACCTAAGTGGCCTAAACGGGTCTAGGATCACATTTAGCATACTAGCAGTTGGCTGAGCCTTTATGGCACCACATTCAAGGTACGTAGCGGTTTTGAAGACCATACGCGAGAGCGGGAAACTCCCGGGGATTAGTTAGCATGATACTTCTCGACTATACCTTAGGATTTAGTAATCCGTTTTTGGACTATTGGCATGGTTAAGTAGATTGCTCACTAGTCAGTTTTGGAATTAAATTTTGTACTTGTTGGATAAGTTTGTATTCCCGTCATCACAGTGGTTATATCGTAATACGGATAGATTGTAGGATAGTCGCTGCATTACTCTCATGGGCGGTGTTATACACAAAATTTTAACCCCCTCGAAATAGTCTCTAAGGCATACGTGTTATAAAGGGCAAAGGGGTCAAAAAGAACCAAAGCGGGATTTTCCAAGGACATTATCGGGATTTTCTATTTTCATATGACTTGTTCATTATCTCCAAACACTTCCAAATATCATAGTCATTATGAAAGGTATTTCATGATTTTCTGATAATATTTATTCTGGAAATTTAGCTTTTAATAAGCTAATTTCTTTAATAATTAACACATGAAATAGCCTCAAAATAGAAATAAAAAGGTTTCCAAAATTAAAATAAAATTGTCACATGGTAAGCATGACTACATACAGTCATAAACCTAAAATTATCTTATTTGGAACCTTATCCCAAAATTTAAAAGAGAAATTCAATCATTTTTGCAATTTTCTCTCTCCTTTGGAAAATACCGAAATCAAATCGAAATGTCAAGAAATTTTAATATAAGATAGAGGATGAGTGTTAGAGACTAATGCCGTTGGAATTTCATTATTTTGACTTTCTAATAATAAGTTATGACTTATGGGAGATTCCAGATTGTGAGATTTTTATCTAATCGGTTATTTATCAAAATAACCCGATTCCAACTCTAAAAATTCTTAAATATCATCCTTTACCTTCAGTTAAAATTTCATAATTTTTCTCGGCCTGCAAAATATTCTACAAAATCAGATTCCCTTAGAGCACAAAATCAGGGTTTTAGATAAAAATCTTGTTCTATCAACATGGCCTTGCTCTTTCTATAAAAGGACCTTCCAAAAACGACCTAGGGAAGAGGGGAACACCTCAATAGTCATAAAACACAGCCACCAACCTTCTCTCCACGTTTTTGCCCTCCCGACCCTCAAATCTATACCGAAACACTACAGAAATCACCCCGAAATCACTAAAAACTCACCCTTTCTCCCATTGAACTTTCAAGCACCGAAAACACCACAAAACCAGAAGAAAAATGTCCTTAACAACATAAAGAAGATGGAGTCAGAAGCTCAATTCGAAGTCAATCCAAAACCGGCATCAACAAAGCACCAAAAGATCCCCGATGTGAAGAGTCTCATTAAATCGATGGTAAAACAGGTTGAAATCATACTTCTCTGACTTTTTTCAACTTTAAATACTCTATTTAAAATTTGGAGTCGATTTGACTTTTTACCGCTTCTGAATTAACATTTGTTTTCGCTTCTGCCCAATAACTAGTTTACTTAGTTTTGTTTAATTGGACTTCAAATTGAAAACTTTCAATCACAAACATGTTTAGAATCTTTCTGGCTCTCTACCCATAAATTTTGAGCCAAAAACACCACCGGGAACCACCCAAACGCCACCGTCCGAGGGCGGTCCGCACCCACGGACGCTACGTCCGGGGTCCCGGACGCCCTGTCCGTAAGCTCGGACGCCCCGGACGGTGGCGGGATAATTTTATTTTCAAAATTTAGGGTTTTTCAATTTATGTTCGGGCCCACGGGCGCCTTGTCCGTGGCCCTAGACTTTTCAAATTTGTGTTTTCTTATTAATTTGACTTTTCTGTTTATTTTAGATTAACTAGGGTCTGTGGCTTCGGACATTAGGTCCGTGGCCACGGACGGAATCAAAATTTGACCTAATTCTGCCTCCGAAACCCTAGTTTAGGTAATTTCAATTCTCACTTTAATTTTCTATCAAAAACGTTAAAAAATAAAAAAACAGAAGCGTGCACTTAGGTTAAAAAAAAACAACTTTGTAGTAAGTCGTAAATAGACAAAGTCGAGGAAAAACGACCTAGGAGGGCTAATGAAAGTAATTTGAACCCTAATTAAGTCGAATACCAAGCCCCCGAACCCGAACTCTACCTTTCCTAATTTACTCTAGGTTAAAATTAGGTGGCGACTCATAATAGGTTTCAGGGAGCTAGCTTAGGTTTTAATAATTATTGTTATATGACATAGTTATTAATCTTAAGTTATAAGTGGACCTAAAACCCGGTTTAATCAACATAGGATAGGGTTTAAAATCGAGGCTTACAGACTGGCGACTCTGCTGGGGACAACTTCTTATTATTAACTTGTTTAATATTAAGAAAGAGGGCTTAACTCGAAAAATGTTTATTTATGGCTTTATTATATTGTTTGTTTACTTTTGTGCGCAATTTAAATTTCTACACCTTTGCATCATGTGAGGGCGAGGGTCCACATAAACTGATTTCACCCCGGGACCCGTTTGAGGGTCCCCTGTCAGGGACTCACACCTTTTAGGTGATGTGAATAAGCGGGGGAAAAGAGGAGGATGTCGTCTAACCACATCCCCTTAATACCTGGGCCTTAGCCCCAAGCGTTTTCCTGGCAGTGTCCTTACCTAGCCCATTGTTTGGTCAGTCAAAGACCTGACCGTAGATGCACACCTTCAAGTGATGTGGAAAAAGTGGGGAAGCCCAAAGAGAATAGTGTGCCAACCCTATTCCTTTGTGGTAACCTGGGCCCACGCCCCAAGAACCCCTCCGGATCGATCCATACCCGGTTTGATTTAAGCGTCTAGTGAGGACATGTTGAACTTGTGTGGGCCATAATTTCTTGTATGATCAGCCCACTACCAAGCTTAGAAATTGATAGGATCTTTCCTACATCAACTCAGCCTAACCCGAATTCGTGGCTTTATTATTTACGCCCAAAGGCTCTGTTTGGTTTAACATGTGAGTTATGTGGGCTTCGGCCCAAAAGTTTAGACTTAGGTGGTTTCTTTTTAGCCCAATTTGGTTTATCCATTTAGTTCTAGGCCCATAAAAAAATCCACCTAAAAGTAATCCATGAGACATGTAAACCAACCAAGCCTTCCACTGAAATTCTTCCGACCCAAGGCCTATTCTATTATAGGAAAACTCTTCACTTGGGCTTTAGCCCAAAATCCTAGATCTAGGCATCATCTTTCAGGTTCAATCAATAGTACTCATTCAGGTTTCAGTCCGAATTCCAACCTAGGGTTTTGTTCAGCAATCATTCTGGCCCAAATACCACACCCATGACTCATTTTATTTGGGGCCCATAGACCAATTCATAGTTTTGGCCCATAAGCTTCGCTCAAAATCCAGAAGTTTGGCCCATAGCACAAAACATTATAATCCAAGATAGGTTGCATAACTCATTCATCTAGTTTCTAGCTTCAAGGCCCAACAAGAACATCAAACGAATCTCAGACTTCAAGGTTTTCTCTCTCGGCCTAGTGGCCCATTCACGGTTTGTGTGGCCTCCTTCAGCCCGTTTGCTTCACTTCTAGATTAAGGGTATTCAGGACCATAAATCTGTTCTATCCTAGGAGTCACTCTAGCTCATGCACTTCACTCGCAGCTTGGAAAAGATTCAGACCCGGGTTCCTCCTACATAGCCAATAGGCATTCCTAGTTCAAACATTTTACGAGGCCTATTTGAAGTTCAGAAGGAAAACAATCACGGTCATCTCAATGGCGTCCGCACGGCCCAGAGCTCGAGTCTTCAGTATGTTGGCATCAGACACCCAACATCAGTGTAGAAGTTTTCTTTATTTGGTAGTTTTCTTTTCCCAGTCGTTCTTCCAACTTTTATGGTAGCTAGCTTCCTTTATCATTTTAGGTAGTTTTCTTAAGAATACAATTTTTGATGTTGTCTTTCCATTCATGAATTAGAGCATAGTTCCATTTTCATTATTTTGTGTGCATTTATTCACAAAACCAGAACACCAAAAAAATAAATAAGTCATCACGTCATTTCACCCACATCCACTACCTTCATCACATACATCCCATGTGTCTCACCACACTCCCCTCTCCACATGAAACTTATTCTTGCACAAGGAATATCTCACCACCTTGTTGGCTTTCACCACTCATCACCTCTCAATGGAAAATTTCACCGTACACTGAAAGCATCCCACTACCATGTTTTACTTTCATCACTACATCACTCCACCAAAACAGCAAGACTTCATCGCCATGTACCACCACACATACAGCCACCTCCAACAAATAACCTGGGTATTCAAAAGGCTTGTCAAAAGACCCCACAACAATACTGGGGGCAATCTGAGTTAAGGAATGATAATGTTTATTTCTTTTGTTTAAACGTGCAAACAAGTCTCTGAGCGTACACTTCGCGAGAGTGCATTGAGTGATAAAACCAAGAGTGAAAGAGAGTGTCATTTTTACATGACTCCGGTAAGATTACATTCAAAGGTAAGGTAAATGGCATAACTCAGACCGAAGGAGATAATTTGTAAATTTACGCTTAAACCCATGAAAAGTAACAAAGAACGGATACACAACTATTAGGGATGACAAAGCACCTAGGTACAGCACCACACAGCCAAAAGCTTGTGAACCCTGACATTACACCTTAGGCACCCCCGTTGAGATTTTCGTATACGTCCTCTTTTATGACACTACAAACTCCACAAACAAGCCAACCAATAATGAATAACCGACCTGGTGACCAAAAGAAACAAGGAGCCCGACTTCTGAACAGTAACTTCACAAGTCCAAAGAAGAAAAACCGCTACCAGCATGACGAAACGATCCGTAAATGGTCCCAAAGTGACACAGGATCCAAACGAGCTAGCGTCAAAAACAGCTCTCAAAGTTCAAAACCGGGAAACACAACAACCCCGAAGGAAAGGAGATTCAAAGAAAGGCAAACCTGAAAAGCCTCGAAGAAATCCAAAATTGGAAGAAAGAGTGAAGGTGCAAGGAACAACCCAAAAGTCTCAAGCGAAGTCATCATGAAGTAGCCAAACGACTTCAAAACAAAGAAGGCAAGTCCGAAAGAAGGTGCAAGTTGCAGCTTTGGTCACCCTTATAGCTCCTCATATCCTAAACATTCCTCCATCGTCCCATTGTCTTTCATCACACCCCATAGCCACGTTATAAGCTTAAAAGACTTCCGACTTAGTAGTTATGTATCCAATCACGTGAAAGTAACAGGTTGAACGCGTAAATCTAACAAATGTCAAATTCAATGGTTAAGATGTTTTGTCCAAAAGGAGGGCAAGAGTGCAAACATTAAACACTTTGAGTGTAGGATAGAAAGCACCACATCAAGATAAACCCTGACCTTGTGAGAGTGAGACTTGTTTTTGCGAAATTAATCAAAGAAAATACTAGGGGCGATCGATTGCCATAAAATCCTAAAAAACTCAGATTGCCTTAAGGAAAAATACTGGGGGCAATTGTTGGTCCCAACAATTGCAACAACGACACCGATTGAGGCCCAAAAACCCGAAACCCAAAGGATCAAACCCTCCTCATATCACACAGGCCCGTCCTAATCCCTACCTCCACATCAAATTTCCTCAGGCCCGTCCTAAGCCCTACCTCCACATCAAACTTCCACAGGCCCGTCCTAAGCCCTACCTCCACATCAAATTTCCTCAGGCCCGTCCTAAGCCCTACCTCCACATCAAATTTTCTTAGGCCCGTCCTAAGCCCTACCTCCACATCAAATTTCCTTAGGCCCGTCCTGAGCCCTACCTCCACATTCAAATATCCACAGGCCCATCTTGAGCCCTAATCCTCCTATATTCATTTTAGACCCATCATACACTTAACTCACTTTCAGCTAGTTCCAACCTTTAGGCTCATCATAAGACCTAGTACCATCCCTTAGTGTAACACCCCATCCAACAACAAATACATAACAACAATCTGCAGCGGAATAACAACTCATCAATTAACTCAACTCGCTGGTGTTACACGCCGTTAACCACCCACGTGGCTAACAAGGCTAATACACATACATTGTACCGGTCTGATGGGCTAAATTCCCGAGCGACTACACATTACTATCGCTTTCTATTAACAACAACACAACGCACTCCTTCCAACTATACCGAGTATTTATAAACTGATGCCGACAACAATTTCGGTCTTACTACACCTACTGTATACATACACTTAAATGATTACCATGTACGACGACTACCGTCCTACTCTCGAACGGCTTCCAGCACTTCGTACCTGAAATAGGAAAAGAAGAGAAAGGGTGGCCCCCAAGGGGCTCAGCACCTTTGCTGTATGGTAATCCCGCAGCCCACATGCTACCGGGCCACGCACAACTAATTGTCGTCTTAGCATGCGGTTGATTATTTTTAAATCATACATGCAACTGTAAACACACAACACATAATCATTCGCCTCAACGGGCTCAACAAACGGATAATATATCCTTACTTAATAAGTCACTCATGGTATTCATCATCACTAGAGTGTTCCTCCTCTAATGGAGCTACTTCCTTAATAGACGACACATACCCTTAAATCGGGTTATCCTTAAACGCCTCTTATCACAAACTGGGAATCATATCCATGATCCACACACTCCACATTATACAACCTACAACATACACTACATACAACACTTAACAACACTTTGCACGTTTTCACGTGCACAACATAATACCGCAATAGATATTGCATCACAACAAAAATACATAACATAACGGGAGTGGTTCTCTTAGGAACCGACCCAAACATTGTTTATACACTGGTGAGCCTAGAGAATGTTGCCAGTCTCATGATAAGCTCGTTATACAATAACAACAACACTCATTACCGTCCTAATAGTTGGACGAGTAACTTAAGTTAAGGCGGTTCGGGTTTGGAGGCCCGAACACACCACAAAAACACATGTTCCCCCTAAACCGATCATAAGTCAGAATAGCTAAGCTTTGGAATTGAAATACCCCAAACCTTGATATGTGGTTTAAATATCAAACTATGTTATATAAAGGCTAAAAGTGCCTTAGGAACATCAGTGTACAATTTTAATCATAGTAAAATGCAATAAAGCATTAAGACACAGTTTGAGCAAAAACACGCTCTAAGCTATGAGTGAACTTGGTTAGGACCCAAAGAGCCTACCAAGACTTAATAATATTAATTATGATTTAATAAGGCTAAATAAGTCCTTAGGAAACCTTGGTGGACAGTTAAACCAAATAAAACACAAGGAAATACCTTAAAGTCAATAAGAGCAAAATGTGCTCTAAGCATGGAATAAATTTGTATAAGACCTAATGGTCATACCTATACCTTATAAATATGTTAATGAACATATTAAATCAATTACCAAAGAAAACCAAGCTTGAAAACAAGTTAAAACACAAAATGTGCTTTAAGGAGTCTTAAAGCACGTTTTTGAAAAATTGTCTTGTAAATGAGTTTTGAATGGCTAAATGTCCATCATTACCCTTTAATTAACATGTGTACTATATAGTATCACATTTGGGTGGCTATATCATTGGGAAATCAAAAATTTCACTTCTATGTGCCTTGTTTTAGTGAATAGTGATTTTTATAAGCTAGTTTGTAACATATGATGTTATAAGTAATTAAATGAGTCAATAAAGACTATATTACCCCTAGGCTTAAAAGGGGGCCGGTTTTTGTAGTAATGAGTCACCAAACATGTTAACTTATTAAGTGAATAAAGATGACTCATAAGTTACTATTTGCTTTAAGTCATAAATATCTTCAAAAACAAAACCAAACTCACTTCTCTCATTTCTCCCTTCATTTCACACGGTTCCCTTCTTCTTCTACCTCTTCTCTCTTCTGTTCTCACGGTGAAGCTACAGCACCACCACCATTTCACCATCTTCCATTGTCAATATCTCATGACTCACTTAACCAAATCAAAAACAAACACCACCATTCTCTTCCTCTCATCAAGCTCTTCATTCCTATCTTCTCAAAACTTCAAGAGCCCCATTTCGGTGCCATGGAGTTCCACCATTGAAGGGGCTTGAGCTTGTCTTTTCACATAATTGATCTCCTTTGCTCCTAGGTAAGGAATCTCAAAGAAAAATCAAGTTTCCTCCATGTTTTGTGTGTGACCGAAAATATTCATTGATGGAGCTCCTTGTGTTGCTTTGTTCTAGCTCCATTTGAATCTTTCAAGGACTAGGTGGAGTCCTCTCTTCATAGATATTCAAACACCCTTCAAAGAATAAGGTAAAACAACTACATTAATGTTTTGAATTAATGTAAACCTAGGGTTTACAATGAGATGGAGCTTAAAGCTTGAATACTCATTATGTTGTTTGTATAATGTTTAGTAGTTGGCAAGGAACCAAATGCCTTACCGGTTTTGTAAGGAAACAAGAAAGAAATTTGGGAGGAAAGAGGTAAATATGCTATCTTAATGTGGTTTAATGCCTTAGGAGAAATAAGCTTATAATGCTTGTTAAAACTACCTAAAGAGCAAATGGTGAATGACCTAGTAAAGTGTTCTCAAGGAGACTAGTAAAAGAACATATGTATTGGTGTATGTATTTGCAGGTCAAAGGCATTACTTATGTGGGAAATTCAGTGTTTAAGGTTTATGCAATTTAAGGGCCTAAGAGCCATGTTGTTTAAGGGCCTAAGTGCCAAGCAATTTAAGTTATGCACTATATTGTGATGTAGTGCTAAATGTGTGAAGTCTTGTGTATAAAATGTGTTTGATGGATTTTAGGTGTTCTTGAATGAAATAAGGTAAAAACCTAAGTGTTTGGATGTGAGTAAATACAAGAGAAACTATGGCCAAATTTGGGGAAATGTGTGAGAAGTTCTAAGAGTTTTAAGAAAGTTTTGGTGAACTAGGAAGTGTTAAAGGTGAATAAAGGTTTACTTGAGAAGGAAAACATGTGTTAAGGTGATTTAGAGTGATGCAAGGACTTAGGTGTTATCTTGGAAGTTCTAGGAATTCAATGTGTGTTTTGAGGATGTATTTAAGTCTTGGAGGAGTTTGTTTAAGGTTTAGGTTATGATAATGTGCAAGGTGGGAATAATGTTTAGGTAAGGTTTTGAGAAAGGAACTTTTAGGAAGTTGTGAAAAGAAGATTTGTTTAGTAAGAGAAGATGCTTGGGAGATGATGTTAAGGTAAGGAGGAAACATTTTGGGATAGTTGTAATCAAAGGTGAGAAACACCATTTAGAAACCTAGAGTCAAATGTTATAAGTGTTGGTATGTATAAGAAAATTGGGTAACAAGTTGGACAATGTTTTAAGGTGAATCGAAGTGGTATTTTGGCATTAGAATATACCTAAGATCATATGGTAAGTTTATACAATTAATGGAGGTGGAGAACTAAGGCAACAACACTTGAAAAATGCAATTTTGACAATTCTGTAGCTTTGGTCCGGGACCTAGGTCATGGTTCAAGACCCGGACCAAGCTTTTAAAATGGCCGAGAGTTGTAACATGTTGTGGTCCGGGACTTAAAAGAAGTACAAGGTCCCGGACCACCCTATTAAAATCGCCCGAGAGTTTTCTAATGTGTTGGTCCGGGACTTATGGTAAGGACCAAGTCCCGGACCACTCTAAAAATGTTGTTTAAGGTTGGAAAATGATGTCTAATGATGGGGATTGATGGTTAATGATGTTATAAGGTTGTTAAGGACATGTTAGGTGAGTTTTAATGACAATTAAGTGGGTGAAAAGTTGTAATAAAATGTGAAAGTAAAACAAGTTAAAAAGTGAAGTTATGTAACTAAGTTAACGGGAAAAAAATTATAAGCATTAGACATTAAATAATCAAGCAAACCCCGATGTTAATAAAAACACATGTGATGTTAACAGTTGTTCGAGAATCGCTCGAGGAACATAAGTGGACGTGGTAAAGTGGACTCCGGTGACAGGTATGGTTTTCTTGCAACCTGTGTCCTACCGGATTACACCGGCTTGTATGCCAATGTGTTTTTCTGTATGTTTGCCACGTTGTAAGATTAAACATGTAATGAGTTTACAGTAATTCATTTATGTGGCGTGTACAACTCCGATACCATTTAACCTCAGAAGTGTTAACCTTAGTTGACTGAGTCTAGGATCACATGAGAGTTCGGTATTCGGAGTAAACGACCCGAACCATGGGACGTGCTAACCACGGCTATGCGTGTGTTAATTGTGTGATATGTGTATGTGAATGTAGGGTTCTCTCTTGTGTGTTTAACCCAGTTGTAATACTGTATGGTGTGTAGTTATGATAGACTCCATAGTGGGGTTCTAACTAATATTCTAAAGTAAGTATGTACTAACAGTGGTGAGGAATCCGGTTTGGCCGGTCGCGCGTTGTTTGGGAGTGGGTATCCTTCTTAGCCTTACCCTTCTCTCTGTTATGGTTGTTTCCCTCACGGGTTATGATCTCCCATTAGCTTATTCCAAAGCTTAGCTATTCTGACTTATGATCGGTTTAGGGGGAAATGTGTTTGTGTGGTGTGTTCGGGCCTCCAAACCCGAACCGCCTTAACTTAAGTTACTCGTCCAACTATTAGGACGGTAATGAGTGTTGTTGTTATTGTATAACGAGCTTATCATGAGACTGGCAACATTCTCTAGGCTCACCAGTGTATAAACAATGTTTGGGTCGGTTCCTAAGAGAACCACTCCCGTTATGTTATGTTTTGTTGTGATGCAATATCTATTGCGGTATTATGTTGTGCACGTGGAAACGTGCAAAGTGTTGTTAAGTGTATGTAGTGTATGTTGTAGGTTGTATAATGTGGAGTGTGTGGATCATGGATATGATTCCCAGTTTGTGATAAGAGGCGTTTAGGGATACCCGAGTTAAGGGTAAGTGTCGTCTATTAAGGAAGTAGCTCCATTAGAGGAGGAACACTCTAGGGATAATGAATACCATGAGTGACTTATTAAGTAAGGATATATTATCCGTTTGTTGAGCCCATTGAGGCGAAATGTTATGTGTTGTGTTTACTGTTACATGCATGATTTAAATATAATCAACCGCATGCTAAGACGACAATTAGTTGTGCGTGGCCCGGTAGCATGTGGGCTGCGGGATTACCATACCAGCAAAGGTGCTGAGCCCCTTGGGGCCACCCTTTCTCTTCTTTTCCTATTTCAGGTACAGAGAGCTGGAAGCCGTTCGAGAGTAGGACGGGGTAGTCATTGTACATGGGTAATCATTTAAGTGTATGCATACAGTAGGTGTAGTAAGACCGAAATTGTTGTCGGCATCAGTTTATAAATACTCGGTATAGTTGAAAGGTGTTGTTGTTGTTGTTGTTGTTAATGGAAAGGGATAATGTGTAGTTGCTCGGGAATTTAGCCCATCAGACCGGTACAATGTATATGGATTAGCCTTGTTAGCCACGTGGGTGGCTAACGGCGTGTAACACCAACGAGTTAAGTAATGTGATGAGGTTTGTATTTCCGCTGCAGTTTATTGTAAGTGTGTTAATGTTGGATGGGGTGTTACAAAAAGTGGTATCAGAGCGAGTATCGCTCTGATGACTGAAATACCGAGCTTAGGAAGTACCGAGTTAGAATTTTAGTACTTTGGGTTAAGGGTTGAGTGATAGCGTGAGAGATACGCTAGTTAGGTATTACTAGTGTGTACTGGAAACCTACAATATCCTTCCCGCCCTCCACAACCCCTGTTTTATAACTTGGGAAACAACGCCAGAGAGATGAAAGTCCTCTCATACTCGGGAATACCCGATCTGGCTGTTAATAAGTACCTCTAAAGGTACGGAGAACCTGTCACACGGTAGATCCCGAAAACTGGGAATCCCGGAGACGGTCTCCATCTGAACAATGTTAACCGCATTCCATAGCAATGAATGAAGGATCTTGTGTATAGAGGAATAGAATTTCCGGCAACCTGGGTCGACATGCTAAGCAGTCGAGAAAAACCAACTTGCAACGCACCAACCGTGCAACAGGCAAGAAGTGGATTAGTGAAACCGAGACAAGTGTCTACGGGACCACAGTTGATAAACAATACACCAACGGTGTACCAACCGATAAAGGAACTGCAACGTAGTGCCCAAACAAGAGACAAGTCTCTGTAACCACGACAATGCGTGGAACGGGCTACGAAGAGAATACAATACTAAGACAAAGGGGTCTCCCAGAATGGGAAACACCCTAGTTGATGATCGTCAGGTGAAGACAGTGAGAAGTCACCTAGAAGAGTTATTATCAAGACTGTAAGATCAAGTGAGGGCCAACAAGGCCACTGATGACAGTATGGGTAAAAACAATACCACAACCGGTAAGTGCTGAACCGATAGCCAGTTAGCATGGCGCACTTGTCATAGCAAGTGCAGCTATAACAGGGCTGTTCGGGAAATTTATAACCACTACGAAGTACTTGGTGAGGTACCATGAAGTTAAGTGAGATCATTGTAACCGTGGAAGGGCTTAATAGCCTAACCTCTGTGATTGTAAGTACACCAGTCAGCAAGAAGCTAGACTTGGCTAAGGTAAGAAGATGTTGTGAAACCATGAAAATTTTTCTTTCAAACCCAGATTTATTCAAACCCTTTTCTTTTCAAAACCAGATTTCTTTCAAACCACACCCTTCTAACCTTCTTTTAAACCAAGCCAGTAAAACCAAGGACAGTTGACGAGGATACAACAGTGGATAAACTTTCCCTCGATTAAGTTCGGGAAGTAAGGAATGAATATTGTCACGGGACAATATAAGGGAGTTGACAACAGAATACTTCACCTAGGCGTTGACGGACACTACGAGTGTACCAACTGAATTGTGGGACGACCGCACTCCGATCGGAGCTTGTGGGCCTGACAGACCTACTTATGGGTTAGTTGGGTAAGTAGTAATGTATCAGTATGATACCCCATATATGTATACGAGTAGAGTCCGAAACACGGGAAGTAGTTGACTCCGTCTACGGTCAGCAGTATAAATCAAACAAAAGCTAGAGATTACAAGGAATGGTTGAAGTTAAGGAACTCAGTTAAGTTAGCGAGACTAAAAGGATTAGTGAACTCCTCTCAAGGAAACGTTTAAGAGTCAGGAAGTGCGAAGTGCACTGACTGTTATGTAAAGACATCGTATATATCTTAAGGATCCTCAGGGATAAACATGATAGCTGGAACGGAGACTCAGCCTATGCATGGCAAGGCAGATGCCTAATGTGGACACATTAATGTGCAATGAACGGGATGAAAATTTCCAGAATGAGTACCTACACTACCAGGAAATGTTGATCTTCACAGAAGAAGATAATAAGCCAATTAAGAACGCAAACGGCGTGGCTAACTCAATATATCAATAAGTGTGAACTAGATGTAATGGCATGACTTAGTAACACCCAGGAGCAATCTTTAAAGGGTGTTCGAATCAACAATTGTTGAACGAAATGCATGACAGAAGCACAAGGGTTGAAATTAACACCCAGTTTAGACATAAGTTGTCAGGAGACGGACTAACAATCCTAAGGGGCATCCCATGAAAGGAAACGGAATGCAACGACCTTGTCATGGAGCTCAATATAATATCCAAACCATGTAATGTTGTACAGAGAAGTACATATGTGTGGACAGCCTACAATGAGCTCAGCTCAAGGCAAACAAGGCTCATAAGCCATAAGAAAGATGTGTTATATAATTCGATTGATTGTAGAAGTTTATGTTGTATAAGTGGATAGAGTGGTAAACGAACCACTGCATTAAGAGTGGGGATACCTCTCGATATTGTGAGACCGCAGGAGCGGTAGTTATGTGTATCAAGCCCAAGAAATATGTTAAGGACTGACCATATTGTTGTTGAAAGAGAACAGTTAGCTTAGTAACATGTGTGTATAAAGTGAAACACCGAGCTGAATAATGCCGGCTTAGGACTCGAAGGATCGATGCTCAAAGAGCATTCAGTAGCCATCCAAATGAGTGATGAATCATAATACGAATGATGTAAGTTTATGTGTGGAAGTTGAGGTGACAGTAGACGATATAAGCTGATGTTATACAGGGAGTAAGAGCACGGTGCGCAACAAGCGACCGTTGTATAAATGTTGTTAAACGATAATGTAACAGATAGGACCAGTTATGAGTTAAACTCAGTGGAGATGCAAGATAAGTGATGTTAAACAAACTGGGCAATAAGCCAGTGGTAGGTACTATATGATGAGGAACTCAGTGTGAATTCCATGGCGAGTCGCATAAGGGATTTACTGTCAAGAGTTTACACCTCTGCACTCTGTATGACTGAGTGTTTTGGTATTGCACTTGTGCAGTAATGATCGAATGAGATAGCTAGGAATTGGAAACATGTTAATTGTGGAGCAATAATGTTATAATGGCCGATGCATAGGAAATGCAAGGCCGCACCAATAAAAAAAGAGTACTTGTACAAAACCAAATGTGGAGACATGATTAACAGTAAGTGACTACAGTAGCACTAACTGCCAAATATCGGTATGGAATATACCCCAAATGTTGTGAATAGCTGAGAGAGCACTACACACTAGGTAGTAGCTCAATCTCAACCGACAATAAGCCGGAAGGGAACAAGTCAATCATTGTGAAATACATAGCTGTATACACAGTAAATTGTTATGGAAGTGGATAGAAAGTGTATAACTCACCGAATTCGCTAATGGTAAGAGATACCACGCGTCGGTTGAGAAACCATTGTTACCAAGATGAAGGTGACAATTGGGGATGTACAATACAGTAAGAATAACAAATGGAGCAATTAAGCTCTACAGTTATTAGAGTTTCGCAGCAGAAACTAGTGAGCCAGTCATTCAAGTGTTGAATGTACATGGTGAACATGAGTGAATGGCTAATTATTAACGCCTAGAAGCCTAACAGGCCAGAATCGAAACTAACTAAGAGTTTAAACAAACTCCAATGAGAATTCTTGGTTTAGGAACTAAACCGCCAATATGGTTAAGATCCTTTAAGCAGAATCCATTGTGTAATAGACCGTGTGGAAGTTAAAATACTTCACGACGGCGGAACATTTTAAGCCAATGTTTAGTGATTGATTACGTGGGCGTAATCCCTTTTAAGGGGGGTAGAGCGCAAAACCACTTAGTGTATATTACCGTACAAGTGTACGTAGTGTATGTGACTTATATTGTGCATAGCACAAAATTATATTATTGTTTTGATGATTGGTGTGTGTGTTACGTAAATACGCATTCAGTCATGGTTTAATTGTGGTAATTGTGCACAGAAGATGCGAATACCATTGTGATAAGTGTGAGTATTTGTTAACAATTGTGTGTGATAGTACAAGTGTGGGAGTAGAAAAACTCCCGGGGAACAAAAGCCCCGACAGTGTATAAATGTGAAGTTGTGTGTTGTATTTTGACAATATATGTGTATATACATACTATATAATGATTCAAGAAAGGGCATGATACCGACATAGAACCTAGTGAGAATAAGATTCCCTAGGCAACAGGATTATAGTGAGTGGAAATAACTGATAGACGAAGTTCTATCCTTTGGAGATGTATGATCATGATTAGAATGATTAAAAAGATAGAAAATTGGAAATGAGTGATTTAATTGATGCTTGAAAAGAAGTGGGAGGTGGAACTTGATTTGCATGTGATCAAGGGAAGCCGAACACAAATTGGAGTGGAAGGATAGTTCAACACTGATGCTGATCACATCAGGGTTGGATGACTCTTGAAACTCCCTATAAGTGGTCACAAATAACCACGCTAAGGAAAGAAGCAAAGAGCTTAAGTTGGACTTGGAGTTGTGGTGTTTTCAAAAGGATTTTAAATTGGTATTTATAAAACGTTGATGGATACTTTGCATAATTAAAGTCTTCCTACTTAACCTCACAAGGAAAATTTCAAATTTATGTGATTGTTTTAATCTCCCAAAGGCACGGGGACGGAAGGTGTCCATCGCGACCGGGTTCTGCGGGATCACAGTGTGTATGTAAAAGATATTTTTGATTGTTATACATGCTACGACATGTTGTGTGGTATGTGTAATAAATATTATTTGACCTTGAATTCCTAAAGTGTATGCTATTGAGACCTATGAGTCTAAATGTGTTGTGTTACATTGACCTAAGTGTCTAAAGACTGTTATGTTATGGGGACCTATGTGTCCAAATGTTGTGATGTTACCCGAGACCAGTGAGTCCAAGGGGTTGTTATGTACGTGTAAGTGTTGTTAAGATACCCGGACCAAAGAGTCCGAGGTTATCATGTGGATATGTTATGTATGTGTGGATGTGAATGTGTTGCCCGGACCATTAAGTCCGAGGTTGTGATGTAAAGTGTGTTTGGTTATGGAAGTTTATTTCCAAGTGATTCCAGTGTTCAAATCTAATGATGTGTGGAAAGTGTGAACTTCGAGGACGAAGTTCTTTTAAGGGGGGAATTGAAATACCCCAAACCTTGATATGTGGTTTAAATATCAAACTATGTTTATAAAGGCTAAAAGTTCCTTAGGAACATCAGTGTACAATTTTAATCATAGTAAAATGCAATAAAGCATTAAGACACAGTTTGAGCAAAAACATGCTCTAAGCTATGAGTGAACTTGGTTAGGACCCAAAGAGCCTACCAAGACTTAATAATATTCAATTATGATTTAATAAGGCTAAATAAGTCCTTAGGAAACCTTGGTGGAGAGTTAAACCAAATAAAAACAAGGAAATACCTTAAAGTCAATAAGAGCAAAATGTGCTCTAAGCATGGAATAAATTTGTATAAGACCTAATGGTCATACCTATACCTTATAAATATGTTAATGAACATATTAAATCAATTACCAAGAAAACCAAGCTTGAAAACAAGTTAAAACACAAAATGTGCTTTAAGGAGTCTTAAAGCACGTTTTTGAAAAATTGTCTGTAAATGAGTTTTGAATGGCTAAATGTCCATCATTACCCTTTAATTAACATGTGTACTATATAGTATCACATTTGGGTGGCTATATCAATGGGAATCAAAAATTTCACTTCTATGTGCCTTGTTTTAGTGAATAGTGATTTTTATAAGCTAGTTTGTAACATATGATGTTATAAGTAATAAATGAGTCAATAAAGACTATATTACCCTAGGATTAAAAGGGGGCCGGTTTTTGTAGTAATGAGTCACCAAACATGTTAACTTATTAAGTGAATAAAGATGACTCATAAGTTACTATTGCTTTAAGTCATAAATATCTTCAAAAACAAAACCAACTCACTTCTCTCATTTCTCCCTTCATTTCACACGGTTCCTTCTTCTTCTACCTCTCTTCTCTCTGTTCTCACGGTGAAGCTACAGCACCACCACCATTTCACCATCTTCCATTGTCAATATCTCATGACTCACTTAACCAAATCAAAAACAAACACCACCATTCTCTTCCTCTCATCAAGCTCTTCATTCCTATCTTCTCAAAACTTCAAGAGCCCCATTTCGGTGCCATGGAGTTCCACCATTGAAGGGGCTTGAGCTTGTCTTTTCACATATTATTGATCTCCTTTGCTCCTAGGTAAGGAATCTCAAAGAAAAATCAAGTTTCCTCCATGTTTTGTGTGTGACCGAAAATATTCATTGATGGAGCTCCTTGTGTTGCTTTGTTCTAGCTCCATTTGAATCTTTCAAGGACTAGGTGGAGTCCTCTCTTCATAGATATTCAAACACCCTTCAAAGATAAGGTAAAACAACTACATTAATGTTTTGAATTAATGTAAACCTAGGGTTTACAATGAGATGGAGCTTAAAGCTTGAATACTCATTATGTTGTTTGTATAATGTTTAGTAGTTGGCAAGGAACCAAATGCCTTACCGGTTTTGTAAGGAAACAAGAAAGAAATTTGGGAGGAAAAGAGGTAAATATGCTATCTTAATGTGGTTTAATGCCTTAGGAGAAATAAGCTTATAATGCTTGTTAAAACTACCTAAAGAGCAAATGGTGAATGACCTAGTAAAGTGTTCTCAAGGAGACTAGTAAAAGAACATATGTATTGTGTATGTATTTGCAGGTCAAAGGCATTACTTATGTGGGAAATTCAGTGTTTAAGGTTTATGCAATTTAAGGGCCTAAGAGCCATGTTGTTTAAGGGCCTAAGTGCCAAGCAATTTAAGTTATGCACTATATTGTGATGTAGTGCTAAATGTGTGAAGTCTTGTGTATAAAATGTGTTTGATGGATTTTAGGTGTTCTTGAATGAAATAAGGTAAAAACCTAAGTGTTTGGATGTGAGTAAATACAAGAGAAACTATGGCCAAATTTGGGGAAATGTGTGAGAAGTTCTAAGTGTTTTAAGAAAGTTTTGGTGAACTAGGAAGTGTTAAAGGTGAATAAAGGTTTACTTGAGAAGGAAAACATGTGTTAAGGTGATTTAGAGTGATGCAAGGACTTAGGTGTTATCTTGGAAGTTCTAGGAATTCAATGTGTGTTTTGAGGATGTATTTAAGTCTTGGAGGAGTTGTTTAAGGTTTAGGTTATGATAATGTGCAAGGTGGGAATAATGTTTAGGTAAGGTTTTGAGAAAGGAACTTTTAGGAAGTTGTGAAAAGAAGATTTGTTTAGTAAGAGAAGATGCTTGGGAGATGATGTTAAGGTAAGGAGGAAACATTTTGGGATAGTTGTAATCAAAGGTGAGAAACACCATTTAGAAACCTAGAGTCAAATGTTATAAGTGTTGGTGTATGTATAAGAAAATTGGGTAACAAGTTGGACAATGTTTTAAGGTGAATCGAAGTGGTATTTTGGCATTAGAATATACCTAAGATCATATGGTAAGTTTATACAATTAATGGAGGTGGAGAACTAAGGCAACAACACTTGAAAATGCAATTTTGACAATTCTGTAGCTTTGGTCCGGGACCTAGGTCATGGTTCAAGACCCGGACCAAGCTTTTAAAATGGCCGAGAGTTGTAACATGTTGTGGTCCGGGACTTAAAAGAAGTACAAGGTCCCGGACCACCCATTAAAATCGCCCGAGAGTTTTCTAATGTGTTGGTCCGGGACTTAAGGTAAGGACCAAGTCCCGGACCACTCTAAAAATGTTGTTTAAGGTTGGAAAATGATGTCTAATGATGGGGATTGATGGTTAATGATGTTATGAGGTTGTTAAGGACATGTTAGGTGAGTTTTAATGACAATTAAGTGGGTGAAAAGTTGTAATAAAATGTGAAAGTAAAACAAGTTAAAAAGTGAAGTTATGTAACTAAGTTAACGGGAAAAAAATATAAGCATTAGACATTAAATAATCAAGCAAACCCCGATGTTAATAAAAACACATGTGATGTTAACAGTTGTTCGAGAATCGCTCGAGGAACATAAGTGGACGTGGTAAAGTGGACTCCGGTGACAGGTATGGTTTCTTTCTTGCAACCTGTGTCCTACCGGATTACACCGGCTTGTATGCCAATGTGTTTTTCTGTATGTTTGCCACGTTGTAAGATTAAACATGTAATGAGTTTACAGTAATTCATTTATGTGGCGTGTACAACTCCGATACCATTTAACCTCAGAAGTGTTAACCTTAGTTGACTGAGTCTAGGATCACATGAGAGTTCGGTATTCGGAGTAAACGACCCGAACCATGGGACGTGCTAACCACGGCTATGCGTGTGTTAATTGTGTGATATGTGTATGTGAATGTAGGGATCTCTCTTGTGTGTTTAACCCAGTTGTAATACTGTATGGTGTGTAGTTGATAGACTCCATAGTGGGGTTCTAACTAATATTCTAAAGTAAGTATGTACTAACAGTGGTGAGGAATCCGGTTTGGCCGGTCGCGCGTTGTTTGGGAGTGGGTATCCTTCTTAGCCTTACCCTTCTCTCTGTTATGGTTGTTTCCCTCACGGGTTATGATCTCCCATTAGCTTATTCCAAGGCTTAGCTATTCTGACTTATGATCGGTTTAGGGGGAACATGTGTTTGTGTGGTGTGTTCGGGCCTCCAACCCGAACCGCCTTAACTTAAGTTACTCGCCAACTATTAGGACGGTAATGAGTGTTGTTGTTATTGTATAACGAGCTTATCATGAGACTGGCAACATTCTCTAGGCTCACCAGTGTATAAACAATGTTTGGGTCGGTTCCTAAGAGAACCACTCCCGTTATGTTATGTATTTTTGTTGTGATGCAATATCTATTGCGGTATTATGTTGTGCACGTGGAAACGTGCAAAGTGTTGTTAAGTGTTGTATGTAGTGTATTGTTGTAGGTTGTATAATGTGGAGTGTGTGGATCATGGATATGATTCCCAGTTTGTGATAAGAGGCGTTTAGGGATAAACGATTTAAGGGTAAGTGTCGTCTATTAAGGAAGTAGCTCCATTAGAGGAGGAACACTCTAGGGATAATGAATACCATGAGTGACTTATTATAAGGATATATTATCCGTTTGAGCCCATTGAGGCGAAATGTTATGTGTTGTGTGTTTACTGTTACATGCATGATTTAAATATATCAACCGCATGCTAAGACGACAATTAGTTGTGCGTGGCCCGGTAGCATGTGGGCTCCGGGATTACCATACCAACAAAGGTGCTGAGCCCCTTGGGGGCCACCCTTTCTCTTCTTTTCCTATTTCAGGTACAGAGAGCTGGAAGCCGTTCGAGAGTAGGACGGGGTAGTCATTGTACATGGGTAATCATTTAAGTGTATGCATACAGTAGGTGTAGTAAGACCGAAATTGTTGTCGGCATCAGTTTATAAATACTCGGTATAGTTGAAAGGTGTATGTTGTTGTTGTTGTTGTTAATGGAAAGGGATAATAATGTGTAGTTGCTCGGGAATTTAGCCCATCAGACCGGTACAATGTATATGGATTAGCCTTGTTAGCCACGTGGGTGGCTAACGGCGTGTAACACCAACGAGTTAAGTAATGTGATGAGGTTTGTATTTCCGCTGCAGTTTATTGTAAGTGTGTTAATGTTGGATGGGTGTTACAGGAATAAGCTAATGGGAGATCATAACCCGTGAGGGAAACAACCATAACAAAGAGAAGGGTAAGGCTAGGAAGGATACCCTCTCCCAACAACGCGCGACCGGCCAAACCGGATTCCTCACCACTGTTAGTACATACTTACTTTAGATAATAATTAGAACCCCACTATGGAGTCTATCATGACTACACACCATACGGTATTACAACTGGGTTAAACACACAAGGGAGATCCCTACATTCACTCACACATATCACACAATTAACACACGCATAGCCGTGGTTAGTACGTCCCATGGTACGGGTCGTTTACTCCGAATACCGAACTCTCATGTGATCCTAGACTCAGTTAACTAAGGTTAACACTTCCGAGGTTAAATGGTATCGGAGTTGTACACGCCACATAAATGAATTACTGTAAACTCATTACATGTTTAATCTTACAACGTGGCAAACATACAGAAAACACATTGGCATACAAGCCGGTGTAATCCGGTAGGACACAGGTTGCAAGAAAACCATACCTGTCACCGGAGTCCACTTTACCACGTCCACTTATGTTCCTCGAGCGATTCTCGAACAACTGTTAACATCACATGTGTTTTTATTAACATCGGGGTTTGCTTGATTATTTAATGTCAAATGCTTAACTTTCCCCGTTAACCTAGTTACATAACTTTACATTTTAAACTTGTTTTACTTTTACATTTTGATACAACTTTTCACCCACTTAATTGCCATTTAAACCACCTAACATGTCCTTAACAACCTTATAACATCATTACCTATCAATCCCCATCATTACATATCATTTCATAACCTTAAACCATGTTTTTGGTCGACCGGACTTGCCGACCAACTTACCCAAGTCCGGTCGATTCCAGAATACATTTCCGTCAAAATTTTTCCACTCCGACCGGACTTGCAAGTCCGGTCATGTCCGGTCCATTCCAGAAACTAATTCCCACAGGGTAAACTGGGCCCGACCGAACTTGCAAGTCCGGTCGCAAGTCCGGTCTGCCCCAGATCTTTGTTTTCCTTTTTACATTCAACTCCAAACTTCACCCCATATATCCTAGTATGCCCTAACCTCATTTGGGCACTTCAAACACACCTTAAGATATCCTTAAACACTCACAAAACTCTTTTTCTAATTCCTTAAACCTTTACTTATATCTTCACAAAATTTCCAACACTTACAATGTTTTCTCCTAGTTTTTCAAGTGGTGTTTCATCCTTAATAACCTTTATACCAAGTGTTTCCTCACCATCATAACATCATCTCCCAAGCATCTTCTCTTACTAACCAAATCTTCTCTTTCACAACTCCTTAAAGTTCCTTTCTCAAAACCTTCCCTATACATTATTCCCACCTTGCACATCACATAACCTAAACCTTAAACAAACTTCTTCAAGACTTTTTAATACACTCTCAAAACACACATTGAATTCCTAGAACTTCCAATAACACCTAAATCCTTGCATCACTCTAAATCACCTTAATACTTGTTTTCTTCTCAAGTAAACATTTATTCACCTTTAACACTTCCTAGTTCATCAAAACCATTTAAAACACTTGATCTTCTTACACATTTTCCCAAATTTGGCCATAGCTTCTCGTATATACTCACATCCAAACACTTAGGTTTTTACCTTATTTCATTCAAGAACACCTAAAATCCATCAAGAACATTTTTATACACAAACTTCACACATTTAGCACTACATCACAATATAGTGCATAACTTAAATTGCTTGGCACTTAGGCCCTTAAACAACGTGGCTCTTAGGCCCTTAAATTGCATAAACCTTAAACACTGAATTTCCACAATATATAAGCCTTTGACCTGCAAATACACCCAACAATACATATTCCTTTAATAAACTCCTTGAGAGCATTTCACTAGCTCATTCACCATTGGCTCCTTAGATCATTTTAACAAGCATTATAAGCTCATTTCTCCTAAGGCATTAAACCACATTAAGATAGCATATTTACCTCTTTTTCCTCCCAAATTTCTTTCTTGTTTCCTTACAAAACCGGTAAGGCATTTGGTTCCTTGCCAACTACTAAACATTATACAAACAACATAATGAGTATTCAAGCTTTAAGCTCCATCTCATTGTAAACCCTAGGTTTACATTGTTTCAAAAACATTAATGTAGTTGTTTTACCTTAATCTTTGAAGAGAGTTTGAATATCTATGAAGAGAGGACTCCACCTAGTCCTTGAAAGATTCAAATGGAGCTAGAACAAAGCAACACAAGGAGCTCCATCAATGAATATTTTCGGTCACACACAAAACATGGAGGAAACTTGATTTTTCTTTGAGATTCCTTACCTAGGAGCAAAGGAGATCAATAATATGTGGAAAGACAAGCTCAAGCTCCATCAATGGTGGAACTCCATGGCACCGAAATGGTGATCTTCAAATTTTGAGAAGATAGAAATGAAGAGCTTGATGAGAGGAAGAGAATGGTGGTGTTTGTTTTTGATTTGGTTAAGTGAGCTAGGTTTTACATGTGGTCAAAGATGGACTTCCATGGTGGTATTGTGTATTACCGAGAGAGAACAGCAAGAAGGGAGGGAGAAGAGATTGGAACCGTGTGAAATGAAGAAAGGAATGAGAGAAATGAGATAAGTTTACTTTTTGGAAGATATTTGTACTTAAAAAGCAAATAGTAACTATATTAGTCATCTTTATTTCTTTAACAAGTTAACAAGTGGGTGGTGAGTCACCAAACTTAAGAAAACCGGCCCCCTTTATTACATAAGGGTATTATAGTCTTTGTTGGTCAATTTAATTACTTATAACATCATATGTTACAAACTAGCTTATAAAAATCACTATTCACTAAAACAAGGCACATAGAAGTGAAATTTTTGATTTCCCATTGATATAGACTTCCAAATGTGATACTATATAGTACACATGTTAATTAAAGAGTAATGATGGACATTTAGCCATTCAAAACTCATTTACAAGACAATTTTTCAAAAACGTGCTTTAAGACTCCTTAAAGCACATTTTGTGTTTTAACTTGTTTTCAAGCTTGGTTTTCTTTGGTAATTGATTTAATATGTTCATTAACATATTTATAAGGTATAGGTATGACCATTAGGTCTTATACAAATTTATTCCAAGCTTAGAGCACATTTTGCTCTTATTGACTTTAAGGTATTTCCTTGTGTTTTATTTGGTTTAACTGTCCACCAAGGTTTCCTAAGGACTTATTTAGCCTTATTAAATCATAATTGAATATTATTAAGTCTTGGTAGGCTCTTTGGGTCCTAACCAAGTTCACTCATAGCTTAGAGCATGTTTTTGCTCAAACCGTGTCTTAATGCTTTATTGCATTTTACTATGATTAAAATTGTACACTGATGTTCCTAAGGCACTTTTAGCCTTTATATAACATAGTTTGATATTTAAACCACATATCAAGGTTTGGGGTATTTCAATCTACCCCCCTTAAAAGAACTTCGTCCTCGAAGTTCACACTTTCCACATCATTAGATTAGAACACAGGAATCACTTGGAAATAAACTTTCATAACCAACACACTTTACATCACAACCTCGGACTTAATGGTCCGGGCAACACATTCACATCCACACATAACATAACATATCCACATGATAACCTCGGACTCTATGGTCCGGGTATCTTAACAACACTTACACATACATAACAACCCCTTAGACTCTCTGGTCTTGGGTAACATAACAACATTAGACACATAGGTCCCGATAACATAACAGTCTTTAGACACATAGGTCTATGCAACACAACACATTTAGACTCATAGGTCTTGATAACATACACTTTAGGAACTCAAGGTCAAAATAATATTTATTACACATACCACACAACATGTCATAGCATGTACAACAATCAAAAATATCTTTTACATACACATTGTGATCCCGCAGAACCCGGTCGCGATGGACACCTTCCGTCCCCGTGCCTTTGGGAGATTAAAATAATCACTTAAGTTTAAAATTTCCTTGTGAGGTTAAGTAAGAAGACTTTAATTACGTAAAGTATCCATCAACGTTTTATAAATACCAATTTAAAATCCTTTTGAAAACACACAACTCCAAGTCCAACTTAAGCTCTTTGCTTCATTTCTTAGCGTGGTTATTTGTGACCACTTAGGGAGTTTCAAGAGTCATCCAACCCTGATGTGATCAGCATCAGTGTTGAACTATCCTTCCACCCCAATTGTGTTCGGCTTCCCTTGATCACATGCAAATCAAGTTCCACCTCCCACTTCATTTTCAAGCATCAAGTAAATCACTCATTTCCAATTTTCTATCTTTTAATCATTCTAATCATGATCATACATCTCCAAAGGATAGAACTCCGTCTATCAGTTACCTCCACTCACTTTAATCCTGTTGCCTAGGGAATCTTATTCTCACTAGGTTCTATGTCGGTATCATGCCCTTTCATGAATCACTATATAGTATGTACATACACATATATTTTGTCAAAATACAACACACAACTTCACATTTATACACTGTCGGGGCTTTTGTTCCCCCACTTCTCTACTCCCCACACTTGTACTATCACACACAACTGTTAACAAATACACGCACTTATCACAATGGTATTCGCATCTTCTGTGCGCAATTACCACAATTAAACCATGAATGAATGTGTATGTTTACGTAACACACACCAATCATCAAAACAATAATATAATTTTGTGCTATGCACAATATAAATCACATACACTACGTACACTTGTACGGTAATATACACTAAGTGGTTTTGCGCTCTACCCCCCTTAAAAGGGATTACGCCCACTAATCAATCACTAAACATTGGCTTAAATGTTCTGCCGTCGTGAAGTGTTTTAACTTCCACGCGGTCTATTACACAATGGATTCTAATTAGAGGATCTTAACCATATTGGCGGTTTAGTTCCTAAACCAAGAATTCTCATTGGGGTTTGTTTAAACTCTTAGTTGGTTTCGATTCTGGCCTGTTAGGCTTCTAGGCGTTAATAATTAGCCATTCACTCATGTTCACCATGTACATTCAACACTTGAATCACTGGGTCACTAGTTTCTGCTGGGAAACTCTAATAACTGTAGAGCTTAATTGCTCCTTTTGTTATTCTTACTGTATTGTACATCCCCAATTGTCACCTTCATCTTGGTAACAATGGTTTCTCAACCGACGCACGGTATCTTTTACCCTGAGCGGATTCGGTGAGTTTCACAATTTTCCATTCACTTCTCCAATAGCTTACAGCGTAAACTACTATGTAATTCACAATGATTGACTTGCTTCTACCGACTTACTGTCGGTTGAGATTGAGCTACTACTTAGTGTTTAGTGCTCTCTCAGCTATTTACAACATTTGGGGTATATTCCATACCGGTATTTGGCAGTTAGTGCTACTGTAGTCACTTACTGTTAATCATGTCTCCACATTTGGTTTTGTACAAGTACTCTTTTATTGGTGTGGTCTTGCATTTCCTATGCATCGGCCATTATAACATTTTCCTCCATAATTAACATGTTTCCAATTCCTAGCTATCCCACTCGTTCATTACTGCGCAAGTGCAATACCAAAACACTCAGTCATACAGAGTGCAAGGCGTAAACTCTTGACAGTAAATTCCTTATGTGATTGCAGTAGGAATTCACACTGAGTTTCCTTATCACATAGTACCGACCATTGGCTCATTGCCCAGTCTGTTATCATCACTTGCTTGCATGTCCATTGAGTTTAACTCATAACTGGTCTTATCTGTTACATTATCGTTCAACAACACTTATACAACGGTCGCTTACTGCGCACCGTGCTTATTATATAATACTAACTTACATGGTATTTACTGTCACATTAACTTCCACACATATACTTACATCATTCGTATTATGGTTCATCACTCACTTGGATGACTACTGAATGCTCCTTGAGCATCGATCATTCGAGTCACAAGCCGACATTATTCAGCTCGGTGTTTCACTTTATACACACATGTTACTAAGCTAACTGTTCTCTTTCAACAACAATATGGTCAGTCCTTAACATATTTCTTGGGCTTGATACACATAACTACCGCTCCTGCGGTCTCACAATATCGAGAGGTATCCCCACTCTTAATGCAGTGGTTTGTTTACCACTCTATCCACTTATACAACATAGACTTCTACAATCAATCGAATTATATAACATCTTTCTTATGGCTTATGAGCCTTGTTTGCCTTGAGCTGAGCTCATTGTAGGCTGTCCACACATATGTACTTCTCTGTACAACATTACATGGTTTGGATATTATATTGAGCTCCATGACAAGGTCGTTGCATTCCGTTTCCTTTCATGGGATGCCCCTTAGGATTGTCAGTCCGTCTCCTGACAACTTATGTCTAAACTGGGTGTTAGTTTCAACCCTTATGTTTCTGTCATGCATTTTCATTCAACAATTGTTGATGCGAACACCCTTCAAGGATTTCTCCTGGGTGTTGCTAAGTTATGCCATTACATTTGGCTCACACTTATTGATATATTGAGTTAGCCACGCCGTTTGCGTTCTTAACTGGCTTATTATCCTTTTCTGTGAAGATCAACACTTCCTGGTAGTGTAGGTACTCATTCTGGAAATTTCATCCCGTTCATTGCACATTAATGTGTCCACACTAGCATCTGCTTTGCCATGTACAGGCTGGGTCACCATTCCAGCTATCATGTTTATCCCTGAGGATCCTTAAGATATAATACGATGTCTTACATAACAGTCACTGTACTTCGCACTTCCTGACTCTTAAAACATTTCCATGAAAATGAATTCACTGATTCCTTAGTCTAGTTATCTCACTGAGTTCCTAACTACAACCATTCCTTGTATCTCTAGCTTTGTTTGATTTATACTGCCGACCGTAGACGGAGTCGACTACTTCCGTGTTTCGGACTCTACTCGTATACATATATGGGGTATCATACTGATACATTACTACTTACCCAACTAACCCATAAGTAGGTCTGTCAGGCCCACAAGCTCCTATCGGAGTGCGGTCGTCCCACAACACAGTTGGTACACTCGTAGTGTCCGTCACACGCCTAGGTGAGCATTCTGTTGTCAACTCCCTTATATTGTCCCGTGACAATATTCATTCCTTGCTTCCTGAACTTAATCGAGGAAAGTTTACCCATTGTTGTATCCTTGTCAACTGTCCTTGGTTTTACTGGCTTGGTTTAAAAGAAGGTTGGAAAGAAGTGTTGGTTTGAAAGGAAATCTGGTTTTGAAAAGAAAAGGGTCTGAATAAATCTGGGTTTAGAGAAAAATTTTCATGGTTTCACACATCTCTTACCTTAACCAAGTCTAGCTTCTTGCTGACTGGTGTACTTCCAATTACAAAGGTCAGGCTGTTAAGCCCTTCCATGGTCATAATGTTCACACTTAACTTCGTGGTACTTTACTAAGTACTTGTAGTGGTTATAAATTTCCCGAACGGCCCTGTTATAGCAGCACTTGCCATGGCAAGTGCGCCATGCTAACTGGCTGTCCGTTTAACACATACTGGTTATGGTATTGTTTTTACCCATACTGTCAACAGTGGCCTTGTTGGCCCTCACTGATTTTACTGCCTTGACAATAACTCTTCTAGGTGACTTCTCACTGTCTTCACATGACGATCATCAACTAGGGTGTTTCCCATTCTGGGAGACCCCTTTGTCTAGTATTGTATTCTCTTCGTAGCCCGCTCCACGCATTGTCGTGGTTACTGAGACTTGTCTCTTGTTTGGGCACTACGTTGTAGTTCCTTTGTCGGTTGGTATACCGTTGGTGTGTTTTATTTCAACTGTGGTTCCGTAGACACTTGTCTCGGTGTTATTAATCCATTTCTTGCCTGTTGCACGGTAGGTGCGTTGCAAGCTGGTTATTCTCGACTGCTCTGCATGTCGACCCAGGTTGTCGGAAATTCTATTCTCTTATACACAAAATCCTTCATTCTTCGCTATTAAATGCGGTTAACATCATCCAGATGGAGACCGTCTCCGGGATTCCCAATTTTCGGGATCTACCGTATGACAGGTTCTCCGTACCCTTAGAGGTATTCGATAACAGCCAGATCGGGTATTCCCGAGTATGAGAGAACTTTCATCTCTCTGGCGTTCTTTCCCAAGTTGTAAAACAGGGATTGTGGAGGGCGGGATGGATATTGTAGGTTCCCAGTACACACTGGTAATTCCTATCTAGCGTATCTCTCACGCTATCACTCAACCCTTAACCCAAAGTACTTAAATCCTAACTCGGTACTTCCTAAGCTCGGTAATTCAGTCATCAGAGCGATACTTCGCTCTGATACCACTTTTTGTAACACCCCATCCAACAACAAATACATAACAACAATCTGCAGCGGAATACACAACTCATCAATTAACTCAACTCGCTGGTGTTACACGCCGTTAACCACCCACGTGGCTAACAAGGCTAATACACATACATTGTACCGGTCTGATGGGCTAAATTCCTGAGCGACTACACATTACTATCGCTTTCCATTAACAACAACACAACGCACTCCTTCCAACTATACCGAGTATTTATAAACTGATGCCGACAACAATTTCGGTCTTACTACACCTACTGTATACATACACTTAAATGATTACCCATGTACGACGACTACCCGTCCTACTCTCGAACGGCTTCCAGCACTTCGTACCTGAAATAGGAAAAGAAGAGAAAGGGTGGCCCCCAAGGGGCTCAGCACCTTTGCTGGTATGGTAATCCCGCAGCCCACATGCTACCGGGCCACGCACAACTAATTGTCGTCTTAGCATGCGGTTGATTATTTTAAATCATACATGCAACTGTAAACACACAACACATAATCATTCGCCTCAACGGGCTCAACAAACGGATAATATATCCTTACTTAATAAGTCACTCATGGTATTCATCATCACTAGAGTGTTCCTCCTCTAATGGAGCTACTTCCTTAATAGACGACACATACCCTTAAATCGGGTTATCCTTAAACGCCTCTTATCACAAACTGGGAATCATATCCTGATCCACACACTCCACATTATACAACCTACAACATACACTACATACAACACTTAACAACACTTTGCACGTTTTCACGTGCACAACATAATACCGCAATAGATATTGCATCACAACAAAAATACATAACATAACGGGAGTGGTTCTCTTAGGAACCGACCCAAACATTGTTTATACACTGGTGAGCCTAGAGAATGTTGCCAGTCTCATGATAAGCTCGTTATACAATAACAACACCTCATTACCGTCCTAATAGTTGGACGAGTAACTTAAGTTTAGGCGGTTCGGGTTTGGAGGCCCGAACACACCACACAAACACATGTTCCCCCTAAACCGATCATAAGTCAGAATAGCTAAGCTTTGGAATAAGCTAATGGGAGATCATAACCCGTGAGGGAAACAACCATAACAAAGAGAAGGGTAAGGCTAGGAAGGATACCCTCTCCCAAACAACGCGCGACCGGCCAAACCGGATTCCTCACCACTGTTAGTACATACTTACTTTAGATAATAATTAGAACCCCACTATGGAGTCTATCATGACTACACACCATACGGTATTACAACTGGGTTAAACACCACAAGGGAGATCCCTACATTCACTCACACATATCACACAATTAACACACGCATAGCCGTGGTTAGTACGTCCCATGGTACGGGTCGTTTACTCCGAATACCAAACTCTCATGTGATCCTAGACTCAGTTAACTAAGGTTAACACTTCCGAGGTTAAATGGTATCGGAGTTGTACACGCCACATAAATGAATTACTGTAAACTCATTACATGTTTAATCTTACAACGTGGCAAACATACAGAAAAAACACATTGGCATACAAGCCGTGTAATCCGGTAGGACACAGGTTGCAAGAAAACCATACCTGTCACCGGAGTCCACTTTACCACGTCCACTTATGTTCCTCGAGCGATTCTCGAACAACAACTGTTAACATCACATGTTTTTATTAACATCGGGGTTTGCTTGATTATTTAATGTCAAATGCTTAACTTTCCCCGTTAACCTAGTTACATAACTTTACATTTTAACTTGTTTTACTTTTACATTTTGATACAACTTTTCACCCACTTAATTGCCATTTAAACTCACCTAACATGTCCCTAACAACCTTATAACATCATTACCTATCAATCCCCATCATTACATATCATTTCATAACCTTAAACCATGTTTTGGTCCGACCGGACTTGCCGACCGGACTTACCCAAGTCCGGTCGATTCCAGAATACATTTCCGTCAAAATTTTTCCACTCCGACCGGACTTGCAAGTCCGGTCCTATGTCCGGTCCATTCCAGAAACTAATTCCCACAGGGTAAACTGGGCCCGATCGAACTTGCAAGTCCGGTCGCAAGTCCGGTCTGCCCCAGATCTTTGTTTTCCTTTTTACATTCAACTCCAAACTTCACCCCATATATCCTAGTATGCCCTAACCTCATTTGGGCACTTCAAACACACCTTAAGATATCCTTAAACACTCACAAAACTCTTTTTCTAATTCCTTAAACCTTTACTTATATCTTCACAAAATTTCCAACACTTACAATGTTTTCTCCTAGTTTTTCAAGTGGTGTTTCATCCTTAATAACCTTTATACCAAAGTGTTTCCTCACCATCATAACATCATCTCCCAAGCATCTTCTCTTACTAACCAAATTTCTCTTTCACAACTCCTTAAAGTTCCTTTCTCAAAACCTTCCTATACATTATTCCCACCTTGCACATCACATAACCTAAACCTTAAACAAACTTCTTCAAGACTTTTTAATACACTCTCAAACACACATTGAATTCCTAGAACTTCCAAGATAACACCTAAATCCTTGCATCACTCTAAATCACCTTAATACTTGTTTCTTCTCAAGTAAACATTTATTCACCTTTAACACTTCCTAGTTCATCAAAACCATTTAAAACACTTAGATCTTCTTACACATTTTCCTAAATTTGGCCATAGCTTCTCTTGTATATACTCACATCCAAACACTTAGGTTTTTACCTTATTTCATTCAAGAACACCTAAAATCCATCAAGAACATTTTTATACACAAACTTCACACATTTAGCACTACATCACAATATAGTGCATAACTTAAATTGCTTGGCACTTAGGCCCTTAAACAACGTGGCTCTTAGGCCCTTAAATTGCATAAACCTTAAACACTGAATTTCCACAATATATAAGCCTTTGACCTGCAAATACACCCAACAATACATATTCCTTTAATAAACTCCTTGAGAGCATTTCACTAGCTCATTCACCCATTGGCTCCTTAGATCATTTTAACAAGCATTATAAGCTCATTTCTCCCAAGGCATTAAACCACATTAAGATAGCATATTTACCTCTTTTTCCTCCCAAATTTCTTTCTTGTTTCCTTACAAAACCGGTAAGGCATTTGGTTCCTTGCCAACTACTAAACATTATACAACAACATAATGAGTATTCAAGCTTTAAGCTCCATCTCATTGTAAACCCTAGGTTTACATTGTTTCAAAAACATTAATGTAGTTGTTTTACCTTAATCTTTGAAGAGTTTGAATATCTATGAAGAGAGGACTCCACCTAGTCCTTGAAAGATTCAAATGGAGCTAGAACAAAGCAACACAAGGCCATCAATGAATATTTTCGGTCACACACAAAATGGAGGAAACTTGATTTTTCTTTGAGATTCCTTACCTAGGAGCAAAGGAGATCAATAATATGTGGAAAGACAAGCTCAAGCTCCATCAATGGTGGAACTCCATGGCACCGAAATGGTGATCTTCAAATTTTAGAAGATGAAATGAAGAGCTTGATGAGAGGAAGAAATGGTGGTGTTTTGTTTTGATTTGGTTAAGTGAGCTAGGTTTTACATGTGGTCAAAGATGGACTTCCATGGTGGTATTGTGTATTACCGAGAGAGAACAGCAAGAAGGGAGGGAGAAGTGATTGGAACCGTGTGAAATGAAGAAAGGAATGAGAGAAATGAGATAAGTTTACTTTTTGGAAGATATTTGTACTTAAAAAGCAAATAGTAACTATATTAGTCATCTTTATTTCTTTAACAAGTTAACAAGTGGGTGGTGAGTCACCAAACTTAAGAAAACCGGCCCCCTTTATTACATAAGGGTATTATAGTCTTTGTTGGTCAATTTAATCACTTATAACATCATATGTTACAAACTAGCTTATAAAAATCACTATTCACTAAAACAAGGCACATAGAAGTGAAATTTTTGATTTCCCATTGACATAGACTTCCAAATGTGATACTATAGTACACATGTTAATTAAAGAGTAATGATGGACATTTAGCCATTCAAAACTCATTTACAAGACAATTTTTCAAAAACGTGCTTTAAGACTCCTTAAAGCACATTTTGTGTTTTAACTTGTTTTCAAGCTTGGTTTTCTTTGGTAATTGATTTAATATGTTCATTAACATATTTATAAGGTATAGGTATGACCATTAGGTCTTATACAAATTTATTCCAAGCTTAGAGCACATTTTGCTCTTATTGACTTTAAGGTATTTCCTTGTGTTTTATTTTTGGTTTAACTGTCACCAAGGTTTCCTAAGGACTTATTTAGCCTTATTAAATCATAATTGAATATTATTAAGTCTTGGTAGGCTCTTTGGGTCCTAACCAAGTTCACTCATAGCTTAGAGCATGTTTTTGCTCAAACCGTGTCTTAGTGCTTTATTGCATTTTACTATGGTTTAATTGTTTACTGATGTTCCTAAGGCACTTTTAGCCTTTATATAACATAGTTTGATATTTAAACCACATATCAAGGTTTGGGGTATTTCAATCTACCCCCCTTAAAAGAACTTCGTCCTCGAAGTTCACACTTTCCACACATCATTAGATTAGAACACAGGAATCACTTGGAAATAAACTTTCATAACCAAACACACTTTACATCACAACCTCGGACTTAATGGTCCGGGCAACACATTCACATCCACACATAACATAACATATCCATATGATAACCTCGGACTCTATGGTCCGGGTATCTTAACAACACTTACACATACATAACAACCCCTTAGACTCTCTGGTCTTGGGTAACATAACAACATTAGACACATAGGTCCCGATAACATAACAGTCTTTAGACAGATAGGTCTATGCAACACAACACATTTAGACTCATAGGTCTTGATAACATACACTTTAGGAACTCAAGGTCAAAATAATATTTATTACACATACCACACAACATGTCATAGCATGTACAACAATCAAAAATATCTTTTACATACACACTGTGATCCCGCAGAACCCGGTCGCGATGGACACCTTCCGTCCCCGTGCCTTTGGGAGATTAAAATAATCACTTAAGTTTAAAATTTCCTTGTGAGGTTAAGTAAGAAGACTTTAATTACGTAAAGTATCCATCAACGTTTTATAAATACCAATTTAAAATCCTTTTGAAAACACACACAACTCCAAGTCCAACTTAAGCTCTTTGCTTCATTTCTTAGCGTGGTTATTTGTGACCACTTATAGGGAGTTTCAAGAGTCATCCAACCCTGATGTGATCAGCATCATGTTGAACTATCCTTCCACCCCAATTTGTGTTCGGCTTCCCTTGATCACATGCAAATCAAGTTCCACCTCCCACTTCATTTTCAAGCATCAAGTAAATCACTCATTTCCAATTTTCTATCTTTTTAATCATTCTAATCATGATCATACATCTCCAAAGGATAGAACTCCGTCTATCAGTTACCTCCACTCACTTTAATCCTGTTGCCTAGGGAATCTTATTCTCACTAGGTTCTATGTCGGTATCATGCCCTTTCATGAATCACTATATAGTATGTACATACACATATATTTTGTCAAAATACAACACACAACTTCACATTTATACACTGTCGGGGCTTTTGTTCCCCCGGGAGCTTCTCTACTCCCCACACTTGTACTATCACACACAACTGTTAACAAATACACGCACTTATCACAATGGTATTCGCATCTTCTGTGCGCAATTACCACAATTAAACCATGAATGAATGTGTATGTTTACGTAACACACACACCAATCATCAAAACAATAATATAATTTTGTGCTATGCACAATATAAATCACATACACTACGTACACTTGTACGGTAATATACACTAAGTGGTTTTTGCGCTCTACCCCCCTTAAAGGGATTACGCCCACGTAATCAATCACTAAACATTGGCTTAAATGTTCTGCCGTCGTGAAGTGTTTTAACTTCCACGCGGTCTATTACACAATGGATTCTAATTAGAGGATCTTAACCATATTGGCGGTTTAGTTCCTAAACCAAGAATTCTCATTGGGGTTTGTTTAAAACTCTTAGTTGGTTTTCGATTCTGGCCCTGTTAGGCTTCTAGGCGTTACTATTAGCCATCACTCATGTTCCCATGTACATTCAACACTTGAATCACTGGTCACTAGTTTCTTCTGCTGTCGAAACTCAATAACGTAGAGCTTAATTGCTCCTTTTTGGTTATTCTTACTGTATTGTACATCCCCAATTGTCACCTTCTCTTGGAACAATGGTTTCTCAACCGACGCACGGTATTCTTTTACCCTGAGCGGATTCGGTGAGTTTCACAATTTTCCATTCACTTCTCCAATAGCTTACAGCGTAAACTACTATGTAATTCACAATGATTGACTTGCTTCTACCGACTTACTGTCGGTTGAGATTGAGCTACTACTTAGTGTTTAGTGCTCTCTCAGCTATTTACAACATTTGGGGTATATTCCATACCGGTATTGGCAGTTAGTGCTACTGTAGTCACTTACTGTTAATCATGTCTCCACATTTGGTTTTGTACAAGTACTCTTTTATGGTGTGGTCTTGCATTTCCTATGCATCGGCCATTATAACATTATTCCTCCATAATTAACATGTTTCCAATTCCTAGCTATCCCATTCGTTCATTACTGCGCAAGTGCAATACCAAAACACTCAGTCATACAGAGTGCAGAGGCGTAAACTCTTGACAGTAAATTCCTTATGTGATTGCAGTAGGAATTCACACTGAGTTTCCTTATCACATAGTACCGACCATTGGCTCATTGCCCAGTCTGTGTATCATCACTTGCTTGCATGTCCATTGAGTTTAACTCATAACTGGTCTTATCTGTTACATTATCGTTCAACAACACTTATACAACGGTCGCTTACTGCGCACCGTGCTTATTATATAATACTAACTTACATGGTATTTACTGTCACATAACTTCCACACATACTTACATCATTCGTATATGGTTCATCACTCACTTGGATGACTACTGAATGCTCCTTGAGCATCGATCATTCGAGTCACAAGCCGACATTATTCAGCTCGGTGTTTCACTTTATACACACATGTTACTAAGCTAACTGTTCTCTTTCAACAACAATATGGTCAGTCCTTAACATATTTCTTGGGCTTGATACACATAACTACCGCTCCTGCGGTCTCACAATATCGAGAGGTATCCCCACTCTTAATGCAGTGGTTCGTTTACCACTCTATCCACTTATACAACATAGACTTCTACAATCAATCGAATTATATAACACATCTTTCTTATGGCTTATGAGCCTTGTTTGCCTTGAGCTGAGCTCATTGTAGGCTGTCCACACATATGCACTTCTCTGTACAACATTACATGGTTTGGATATTATATTGAGCTCCATGACAAGGTCGTTGCATTCCGTTTCCTTTCATGGGATGCCCCTTAGGATTGTCAGTCCGTCTCCTGACAACTTATGTCTAAACTGGGTGTTAGTTTCAACCCTTATGTTTCTGTCATGCATTTCATTCAACAATTGTTGATGCGAACACCCTTCAAGGATTCTCCTGGGTGTTGCTAAGTTATGCCATTACATTTGGCTCACACTTATTGATATATTGAGTTAGCCACGCCGTTTGCGTTCTTAACTGGCTTATTATCCTTTTCTGTGAAGATCAACACTTCCTGGTAGTGTAGGTACTCATTCTGGAAATTTCATCCCGTTCATTGCACATTAATGTGTCCACACTAGGCATCTGCTTTGCCATGTACAGGCTGGGTCACCATTCCAGCTATCATGTTTATCCCTGAGGATCCTTAAGATATATATACGATGTCTTTACATAACAGTCACTGTACTTCGCACTTCCTGACTCTTAAAACATTTCCATGAAAATGAATTCACTGATTCCTTAGTCTAGTTATCTCAACTGAGTTCCTTAACTACAACCATTCCTTGTAATCTCTAGCTTTTGTTTGATTTATACTGCCGACCGTAGACGGAGTCGACTACTTCCCGTGTTTCGGACTCTACTCGTATACATATATGGGGTATCATACTGATACATTACTACTTACCCAACTAACCCATAAGTAGGTCTGTCAGGCCCACAAGCTCCTATCGGAGTGCGGTCGTCCCACAACACAGTTGGTACACTCGTAGTGTCCGTCACACGCCTAGGTGAAGCATTCTGTTGTCAACTCCCTTATATTGTCCCGTGACAATATTCATTCCTTGCTTCCTGAACTTAATCGAGGGAAAGTTTACCCATTGTTGTATCCTTGTCAACTGTCCTTGGTTTTACTGGCTTGGTTTAAAAGAAGGTTGGAAAGAAGTGTTGGTTTGAAAGGAAATCTGGTTTTGAAAAGAAAAGGGTCTGAATAAATCTGGGTTTAGAGAAAAATTTTCATGGTTTCACAACATCTTCTTACCTTAACCAAGTCTAGCTTCTTGCTGACTGGTGTACTTCCAATTACAAAGGTCAGGCTGTTAAGCCCTTCCATGGTCATAATGTTCACACTTAACTTCGTGGTACTTTACTAAGTACTTGTAGTGGTTATAAATTTCCCGAACGGCCCTGTTATAGCAGCACTTGCCATGGCAAGTGCGCCATGCTAACTGGCTGTCCGTTTAACACATACTGGTTATGGTATTGTTTTTACCCATACTGTCAACAGTGGCCTTGTTGGCCCTCACTGATTTTACTGCCTTGACAATAACTCTTCTAGGTGACTTCTCACTGTCTTCACATGACGATCATCAACTAGGGTGTTTCCCATTCTGGGAGACCCCTTTGTCTTAGTATTGTATTCTCTTCGTAGCCCGCTCCACGCATTGTCGTGGTTACTGAGACTTGTCTCTTGTTTGGGCACTACGTTGTAGTTCCTTTGTCGGTTGGTATACCGTTGGTGTTTTATTTATCAACTGTGGTTCCGTAGACACTTGTCTCGGGTGTTATTAATCCATTTCTTGCCTGTTGCACGGTAGGTGCGTTGCAAGCTGGTTATTCTCGACTGCTCTGCATGTCGACCCAGGTTGTCGGAAATTCTATTCTCTTATACACAAAATCCTTCATTCTTCGCTATTAAATGCGGTTAACATCATCCAGATGGAGACCGTCTCCGGGATTCCCAATTTTCGGGATCTACCGTATGACAGGTTCTCCGTACCCTTAGAGGTATTCGATAACAGCCAGATCGGGTATTCCCGAGTATGAGAGAACTTTCATCTCTCTGGCGTTCTTTCCCAAGTTGTAAAACAGGGATTGTGGAGGGCGGGATGGATTGTAGGTTCCCAGTACACACTGGTAATTCCTATCTAGCGTATCTCTCACGCTATCACTCAACCCTTAACCCAAAGTACTTAAATCCTAACTCGGTACATCCTAAGCTCGGTAGTTCAGTCATCAGAGCGATACTTCGCTCTGATACCACTTTTGTAACACCCCATCCAACAACAAATACATAACAACAATCTGCAGCGGAATACACAACTCATCAATTAACTCAACTCGCTGGTGTTACACGCCGTTAACACCCACGTGGCTAACAAGGCTAATACACATACATTGTACCGGTCTGATGGGCTAAATTCCTGAGCGACTACACATTACTATCGCTTTCCATTAACAACAACACAACGCACTCCTTCCAACTATACCGAGTATTTATAAACTGATGCCGACAACAATTTCGGTCTTACTACACCTACTGTATACATACACTTAAATGATTACCCATGTACGACGACTACCCGTCCTACTCTCGAACGGCTTCCAGCACTTCGTACCTGAAATAGGAAAAGAAGAGAAAGGGTGGCCCCCAAGGGGCTCAGCACCTTTGCTGGTATGGTAATCCCGCAGCCCACATGCTACCGGGCCACGCACAACTAATTGTCGTCTTAGCATGCGGTTGATTATTTTTAAATCATACATGCAACTGTAAACACACAACACATAATCATTCGCCTCAACGGGCTCAACAAACGGATAATATATCCTTACTTAATAAGTCACTCATGGTATTCATCATCACTAGAGTGTTCCTCCTCTAATGGAGCTACTTCCTTAATAGACGACACATACCCTTAAATCGGGTTATCCTTAAACGCCTCTTATCACAAACTGGGAATCATATCCATGATCCACACACTCCACATTATACAACCTACAACATACACTACATACAACACTTAACAACACTTTGCACGTTTTCACGTGCACAACATAATACCGCAATAGATATTGCATCACAACAAAAATACATAACATAACGGGAGTGGTTCTCTTAGGAACCGACCCAAACATTGTTTATACACTGGTGAGCCTAGAGAATGTTGCCAGTCTCATGATAAGCTCGTTATACAATAACAACAACACTCATTACCGTCCTAATAGTTGGACGAGTAACTTAAGTTTAGGCGGTTCGGGTTTGGAGGCCCGAACACACCACACAAACACATGTTCCCCCTAAACCGATCATAAGTCAGAATAGCTAAGCTTTGGAATAAGCTAATGGGAGATCATAACCCGTGAGGGAAACAACCATAACAAAGAGAAGGGTAAGGCTAGGAAGGATACCCTCTCCCAAACAACGCGCGACCGGCCAAACCGGATTCCTCACCACTGTTAGTACATACTTACTTTAGATAATAATTAGAACCCCACTATGGAGTCTATCATGACTACACACCATACGGTATTACAACTGGGTTAAACACACAAGGGAGATCCCTACATTCACTCACACATATCACACAATTAACACACGCATAGCCGTGGTTAGTACGTCCCATGGTACGGGTCGTTTACTCCGAATACCAAACTCTCATGTGATCCTAGACTCAGTTAACTAAGGTTAACACTTCCGAGGTTAAATGGTATCAGAGTTGTACACGCCACATAAATGAATTACTGTAAACTCATTACATGTTTAATCTTACAACGTGGGCAAACATACAGAAAAACACATTGGCATACAAGCCGGTGTAATCCGGTAGGACACAGGTTGCAAGAAAACCATACCTGTCACCGGAGTCCACTTTACCACGTCCACTTATGTTCCTCGAGCGATTCTCGAACAACTGTTAACATCACATGTGTTTTTATTAACATCGGGGTTTGCTTGATTATTTAATGTCAAATGCTTAACTTTCCCCGTTAACCTAGTTACATAACTTTACATTTTAACTTGTTTTACTTTTACATTTTGATACAACTTTTCACCCACTTAATTGCCATTTAAACTCACCTAACATGTCCTAACAACCTTATAACATCATTACCTATCAATCCCCATCATTACATATCATTTCATAACCTTAAACCATGTTTTGGTCCGACCGGACTTGCCGACCGGACTTACCCAAGTCCGGTCGATTCCAGAATACATTTCCGTCAAAATTTTTCCACTCCGACCGGACTTGCAAGTCCGGTCCTATGTCCGGTCCATTCCAGAAACTAATTCCCACAGGGTAAACTGGGCCCGATCGAACTTGCAAGTCCGGTCGCAAGTCCGGTCTGCCCCAGATCTTTGTTTTCCTTTTTACATTCAACTCCAAACTTCACCCCATATATCCTAGTATGCCCTAACCTCATTTGGGCACTTCAAACACACCTTAAGATATCCTTAAACACTCAAAAACTCTTTTTCTAATTCCTTAAACCTTTACTTATATCTTCACAAAATTTCCAACACTTACAATGTTTTCTCCTAGTTTTTCAAGTGGTGTTTCATCCTTAATAACCTTTATACCAAAGTGTTTCCTCACCATCATAACATCATCTCCCAAGCATCTTCTCTTACTAACCAAATTTTCTCTTTCACAACTCCTTAAAGTTCCTTTCTCAAAACCTTCCTTATACATTATTCCCACCTTGCACATCACATAACCTAAACCTTAAACAAACTTCTTCAAGACTTTTTAATACACTCTCAAAACACACATTGAATTCCTAGAACTTCCAAGATAACACCTAAATCCTTGCATCACTCTAAATCACCTTAATACTTGTTTTCTTCTCAAGTAAACATTTATTCACCTTTAACACTTCCTAGTTCATCAAAACCATTTAAAACACTTAGATCTTCTTACACATTTTCCTAAATTTGGCCATAGCTTCTCTTGTATATACTCACATCCAAACACTTAGGTTTTTACCTTATTTCATTCAAGAACACCTAAAATCCATCAAGAACATTTTTATACACAAACTTCACACATTTAGCACTACATCACAATATAGTGCATAACTTAAATTGCTTGGCACTTAGGCCCTTAAACAACGTGGCTCTTAGGCCCTTAAATTGCATAAACCTTAAACACTGAATTTCCACAATATATAAGCCTTTGACCTGCAAATACACCCAACAATACATATTCCTTTAATAAACTCCTTGAGAGCATTTCACTAGCTCATTCACCATTGGCTCCTTAGATCATTTTAACAAGCATTATAAGCTCATTTCTCCCAAGGCATTAAACCACATTAAGATAGCATATTTACCTCTTTTTCCTCCCAAATTTCTTTCTTGTTTCCTTACAAAACCGGTAAGGCATTTGGTTCCTTGCCAACTACTAAACATTATACAAACAACATAATGAGTATTCAAGCTTTAAGCTCCATCTCATTGTAAACCCTAGGTTTACATTGTTTCAAAAACATTAATGTAGTTGTTTTACCTTAATCTTTGAAGAGAGTTTGAATATCTATGAAGAGAGGACTCCACCTAGTCCTTGAAAGATTCAAATGGAGCTAGAACAAAGCAACACAAGGAGCCATCAATGAATATTTTCGGTCACACACAAAACATGGAGGAAACTTGATTTTTCTTTGAGATTCCTTACCTAGGAGCAAAGGAGATCAATAATATGTGGAAAGACAAGCTCAAGCTCCATCAATGGTGGAACTCCATGGCACCGAAATGGTGATCTTCAATTTTAAGAAGATAGAAATGAAGAGCTTGATGAGAGAAGAGAATGGTGGTGTTTGTTTTTGATTTGGTTAAGTGAGCTAGGTTTTACATGTGGTCAAAGATGGACTTCCATGGTGGTATTGTGTATTACCGAGAGAGAACAGCAAGAGAGGGAGGAGAAGATTGGAACCGTGTGAAATGAAGAAAGGAATGAGAGAAATGAGATAAGTTTACTTTTTGGAAGATATTTGTACTTAAAAAGCAAATAGTAACTATATTAGTCATCTTTATTTCTTTAACAAGTTAACAAGTGGGTGGTGAGTCACCAAACTTAAGAAAACCGGCCCCCTTTATTACATAAGGGTATTATAGTCTTTGTTGGTCAATTTAATCACTTATAACATCATATGTTACAAACTAGCTTATAAAAATCACTATTCACTAAAACAAGGCACATAGAAGTGAAATTTTTGATTTCCCATTGACATAGACTTCCAAATGTGATACTATATAGTACACATGTTAATTAAAGAGTAATGATGGACATTTAGCCATTCAAAACTCATTTACAAGACAATTTTTCAAAAACGTGCTTTAAGACTCCTTAAAGCACATTTTGTGTTTTAACTTGTTTTCAAGCTTGGTTTTCTTTGGTAATTGATTTAATATGTTCATTAACATATTTATAAGGTATAGGTATGACCATTAGGTCTTATACAAATTTATTCCAAGCTTAGAGCACATTTTGCTCTTATTGACTTTAAGGTATTTCCTTGTGTTTTATTTGGTTTAACTGTCAACCAAGGTTTCCTAAGGACTTATTTAGCCTTATTAAATCATAATTGAATATTATTAAGTCTTGGTAGGCTCTTTGGGTCCTAACCAAGTTCACTCATAGCTTAGAGCATGTTTTTGCTCAAACCGTGTCTTAATGCTTTATTGCATTTTACTATGATTAAAATTGTACACTGATGTTCCTAAGGCACTTTTAGCCTTTATATAACATAGTTTGATATTTAAACCACATATCAAGGTTTGGGGTATTTCAATCTACCCCCCTTAAAAGAACTTCGTCCTCGAAGTTCACACTTTCCACACATCATTAGATTAGAACACAGGAATCACTTGGAAATAAACTTTCATAACCAAACACACTTTACATCACAACCTCGGACTTAATGGTCCGGGCAACACATTCACATCCACACATAACATAACATATCCACATGATAACCTCGGACTCTATGGTCCGGGTATCTTAACAACACTTACACATACATAACAACCCCTTAGACTCTCTGGTCTTGGGTAACATAACAACATTAGACACATAGGTCCCGATAACATAACAGTCTTTAGACAGATAGGTCTATGCAACACAACACATTTAGACTCATTGGTCTTGATAACATACACTTTAGGAACTCAAGGTCAAAATAATATTTATTACACATACCACACAACATGTCATAGCATGTACAACAATCAAAAATATCTTTTACATACACATTGTGATCCCGCAGAACCCGGTCGCGATGGACACCTTCCGTCCCCGTGCCTTTGGGAGATTAAAATAATCACTTAAGTTTAAAATTTCCTTGTGAGGTTAAGTAAGAAGACTTTAATTACGTAAAGTATCCATCAACGTTTTATAAATACCAATTTAAAATCCTTTTGAAAACACACACAACTCCAAGTCCAACTTAAGCTCTTTGCTTCATTTCTTAGCGTGGTTATTTGTGACCACTTATAGGGAGTTTCAAGAGTCATCCAACCCTGATGTGATCAGCATCAGTGTTGAACTATCCTTCCACCCCAATTTGTGTTCGGCTTCCCTTGATCACATGCAAATCAAGTTCCACCTCCCACTTCATTTTCAAGCATCAAGTAAATCACTCATTCCAATTTTCTATCTTTTAATCATTCTACATGATCTCATCTCCAAAGGATAGAACTCCGTCTATCAGTTACCTCCACTCACTTTAATCCTGTTGCCTAGGGAATCTTATTCCACTAGGTTCTATGTCGGTATCATGCCCTTTCATGAATCACTATATAGTATGTACATACACATATATTTTGTCAAAATACCACACAACTTCACATTTATACACTGTCGGGGCTTTTGTTCCCCCGGGAGCTTCTCTACTCCCCACACTTGTACTATCACACACAACTGTTAACAAATACACGCACTTATCACAATGGTATTCGCATCTTCTGTGCGCAATTACCACAATTAAACCATGAATGAATGTGTATGTTACGTAACACACACACCAATCATCAAAACAATAATATAATTTTGTGCTATGCACAATATAAATCACATACACTACGTACACTTGTACGGTAATATACACTAAGTGGTTTTGCGCTCTACCCCCCTTAAAAGGGATTACGCCCACGTAATCAATCACTAAACATTGGCTTAAATGTTCTGCCGTCGTGAAGTGTTTTAACTTCCACGCGGTCTATTACACAATGGATTCTAATTAGAGGATCTTAACCATATTGGCGGTTTAGTTCCTAAACCAAGAATTCTCATTGGGGTTTGTTTAAACTCTTAGTTGGTTTCGATTCTGGCCTGTTAGGCTTCTAGGCGTTAATAATTAGCCATTCACTCATGTTCACCATGTACATTCAACACTTGAATCACTGGGTCACTAGTTTCTGCTGCGAAACTCTAATAACTGTAGAGCTTAATTGCTCCTTTTGTTATTCTTACTGTATTGTACATCCCCAATTGTCACCTTCATCTTGGTAACAATGGTTTTCAACCGACGCACGGTATCTTTTACCCTGAGCGGATTCGGTGAGTTTCACAATTTTCCATTCACTTCTCCAATAGCTTACAGCGTAAACTACTATGTAATTCACAATGATTGACTTGCTTCTACCGACTTACTGTCGGTTGAGATTGAGCTACTACTTAGTGTAGTGCTCTCTCAGCTATTTACAACATTTGGGGTATATTCCATACCGGTATTTGGCAGTTAGTGCTACTGTAGTCACTTACTGTTAATCATGTCTCCACATTTGGTTTTGTACAAGTACTCTTTTATTGGTGTGGTCTTGCATTTCCTATGCATCGGCCATTATAACATTATTCCTCCATAATTAACATGTTTCCAATTCCTAGCTATCCCATTCGTTCATTACTGCGCAAGTGCAATACCAAAACACTCAGTCATACAGAGTGCAGAGGCGTAAACTCTTGACAGTAAATTCCTTATGTGATTGCAGTAGGAATTCACACTGAGTTTCCTTATCACATAGTACCGACCATTGGCTCATTGCCCAGTCTGTGTATCATCACTTGCTTGCATGTCCATTGAGTTTAACTCATAACTGGTCTTATCTGTTACATTATCGTTCAACAACACTTATACAACGGTCGCTTACTGCGCACCGTGCTTATTATATAATACTAACTTACATGGTATTTACTGTCACATTAACTTCCACACATATACTTACATCATTCGTATTATGGTTCATCACTCACTTGGATGACTACTGAATGCTCCTTGAGCATCGATCATTCGAGTCACAAGCCGACATTATTCAGCTCGGTGTTTCACTTTATACACACATGTTACTAAGCTAACTGTTCTCTTTCAACAACAATATGGTCAGTCCTTAACATATTTCTTGGGCTTGATACACATAACTACCGCTCCTGCGGTCTCACAATATCGAGAGGTATCCCCACTCTTAATGCAGTGGTTCGTTTACCACTCTATCCACTTATACAACATAGACTTCTACAATCAATCGAATTATATAACACATCTTTCTTATGGCTTATGAGCCTTGTTTGCCTTGAGCTGAGCTCATTGTAGGCTGTCCACACATATGTACTTCTCTGTACAACATTACATGGTTTGGATATTATATTGAGCTCCATGACAAGGTCGTTGCATTCCATTTCCTTTCATGGGATGCCCCTTAGGATTGTCAGTCCGTCTCCTGACAACTTATGTCTAAACTGGGTGTTAGTTTCAACCCTTATGTTTCTGTCATGCATTTCATTCAACAATTGTTGATGCGAACACCCTTCAAGGATTTCTCCTGGGTGTTGCTAAGTTATGCCATTACATTTGGCTCACACTTATTGATATATTGAGTTAGCCACGCCGTTTGCGTTCTTAACTGGCTTATTATCCTTTTCTGTGAAGATCAACACTTCCTGGTAGTGTAGGTTCTCATTCTGGAAATTTCATCCCGTTCATTGCACATTAATGTGTCCACACTAGGCATCTGCTTTGCCATGTACAGGTTGGGTCACCATTCCAGCTATCATGTTTATCCCTGAGGATCCTTAAGATATATATACGATGTCTTTACATAACAGTCAGTGTAGTTCGCACTTCCTGACTCTTAAAACATTTCCTTGAAAATGAATTCACTGATTCCTTAGTCTAGTTATCTCAACTGAGTTCCTTAACTACAACCATTCCTTGTAATCTCTAGCTTTTGTTTGATTATACTGCCGACCGTAGACGGAGTCGACTACTTCCCGTGTTTCGGACTCTACTCGTATACATATATGGGGTATCATACTGATACATTACTACTTACCCAACTAACCCATAAGTAGGTCTGTCAGGCCCACAAGCTCCTATCGGAGTGCGGTCGTCCCACAACACAGTTGGTACACTCGTAGTGTCCGTCACACGCCTAGGTGAAGCATTTGTTGTCAACTCCTTATATTGTCCCGTGACAATATTCATTCCTTGCTTCCTGAACTTAATCGAGGGAAAGTTTACCCATTGTTGTATCCTTGTCAACTGTCCTTGGTTTTACTGGCTTGGTTTAAAAGAAGGTTGGAAAGAAGTGTTGGTTTGAAAGGAAATCTGGTTTTGAAAAGAAAAGGGTCTGAATAAATCTGGGTTTAGAGAAAAATTTTCATGGTTTCACAACATCTTCTTACCTTAACCAAGTCTAGCTTCTTGCTGACTGGTGTACTTCCAATTACAAAGGTCAGGCTGTTAAGCCCTTCCATGGTCATAATGTTCACACTTAACTTCGTGGTACTTTACTAAGTACTTGTAGTGGTTATAAATTTCCCGAACGGCCCTGTTATAGCAGCACTTGCCATGGCAAGTGCGCCATGCTAACTGGCTGTCCGTTTAACACATACTGGTTATGGTATTGTTTTTACCCATACTGTCAACAGTGGCCTTGTTGGCCCTCACTGATTTTACTGCCTTGACAATAACTCTTCTAGGTGACTTCTCACTGTCTTCACATGACGATCATCAACTAGGGTGTTTCCCATTCTGGGAGACCCCTTTGTCTTAGTATTGTATTCTCTTCGTAGCCCGTTCCACGCATTGTCGTGGTTACTGAGACTTGTCTCTTGTTTGGGCACTACGTTGTAGTTCCTTTGTCGGTTGGTATACCGTTGGTGTTTTATTTATCAACTGTGGTTCCGTAGACACTTGTCTCGGGTGTTATTAATCCATTTCTTGCCTGTTGCACGGTAGGTGCGTTGCAAGCTGGTTATTCTCGACTGCTCTGCATGTCGACCCAGGTTGTCGGAAATTCTATTCTCTTATACACAAAATCCTTCATTCTTCGCTATTAAATGCGGTTAACATCATCCAGATGGAGACCGTCTCCGGGATTCCCAATTTTCGGGATCTACCGTATGACAGGTTCTCCGTACCCTTAGAGGTATTCGATAACAGCCAGATCGGGTATTCCCGAGTATGAGAGAACTTTCATCTCTCTGGCGTTCTTTCCCAAGTTGTAAAACAGGGATTGTGGAGGGCGGGATGGATATTGTAGGTTCCCAGTACACACTGGTAATTCCTATCTAGCGTATCTCTCACTCTATCACTCACCCTTAACCCAAGTACTTAAAATCCTAACTCGGTACTTCCTAAGCTCGGTAATTCATCATCAGAGCGATACTTCCTGCTCTGATACCACTTTTTGTAACCCCCATCCAACAACAAATACATAACAACAATCTGCAGCGGAATACACAACTCATCAATTAACTCAACTCGCTGGTGTTACAACGCCGTTACCACCCACGTGGCTAACAAGGCCTACACAACATTGTTACCGGTCTGATGGGCACTAAATTCCCGAGCGACTACACATTACTATCGCTTTCCATTAACAACAACACAACGCACTCCTTCCAACTATACGAGTATTTATAAACTGATGCCGACCAACAATTTCGGTCTTACTACACCTACTGTATACATACACTTAAATGATTACCCATGTACGTACGACTACCCGTCCTACTCTCGAACGGCTTCCAGCACTTCGTACCTGAAATAGGAAAAGAAGAAAGTGCCCCCAGGGCTCAGCACCTTTGCTGGTATGGTAATTCCCCAGCCCACATGCTACTACCGTGCCACGCACAACTAATTGTCGTCTTAGCAGCGGTTGATTATTTTTAAATCATACATGCAACTGTAAACACACAACACATAATCATTCGCCTCAACGGGCTCAACAAACGGATAATATCCTTACTAATAAGTCACTCATGTATTCATCATCACTAGAGTGTTCCTCCTCTAATGGAGCTACTTCCTTAATAGACGACACATACCCTTAAATCGGGTTATCTTAAACGCCTCTATCACAAACTGGGAATCATATCCATGATCCACACCTCCACATTATACAACCTACAACATACACTACATACAACACTTAACAACACTTTGCACGTTTTCACGTGCACAACATAATACCGCAATAGATATTGCACACACAAAATCATAACATAACGGGAGTGGTTCTCTTTAGGAACCGACCCAACATTGTTTATACACTGGTGAGCCTAGAGAATGTTGCCCAGTCTCATGATAAGCTCGTTATACAATAACAACAACACTCATTACCGTCCTAATAGTTGGACGAGTAACTAAGTTAAGCGGTTCGCTTTTTGAGGCCCGAACACCACCACACCACCCCATGTTCCCCTAACCGATAGTACTTCAGAATAGCTAAGCTTTGGAGATAAGCTAATGGGATCATAACCCGTGAGGGAAACAACCATAACAAAAGAAGGGTAAGGCTAGGAGGATACCCTCTCCCAAACAACGCGCGACCGGCCAAACCGGATTCCTCACCACTGTTAGTACATACTTACTTTAGATAATAATTAGAACCCCACTATGGAGTCTATCATGACTACACACCATACGTATTACAACTGGGTTAAACACACAAGGGAGATCCCTACATTCACTCACCAATATCACACAATTAACACACGCATAGCCGTGGTTAGTACTCCCCTGGTACGGGTCGTTTACTCCGAATACTCGAACCTCTCATGTGTCTAACTCATTAACTAAGGTTAAACACTTTCCGAGGTTAATGGTATCGGAGTTGTACACGCCACATAAATGAATTACTGTAACCATTTACATGTTTAATCTTACAACGTGGCAAAACATACAGAAACCACATTGGCAATACAAGCCGGTGTAATCCGGTAGGACCAGGTTGCAAGAAAACCATACCTGTCCCGGAGTCCACTTTACCACGTCCACTTATGTTCCTCGAGCGATTCTCGAACAACTGTTAACATCACAATGTGTTTTTATTAACATCGGGGTTGCTTGATTATTTAATGTCAAATGCTTAACTTTGCCCCGTTAACCTAGTTCCACATAACTTACATTTTAACTTGTTTTACTTTTACCATTTTGATACAACTTTTCACCACCAATTGCCATTTAACTCACTCAAACCTAACATGTCCTAACAACCTTAACATCATTACCTATCAATCCCATCATTACATATCATTTCATAACCTAACCATGTTTTTGGTCCGACCGGACTTGCGCGACCGGACTTACCCAATCCGTCGATTCCAGAATACATTTCCGTCAAAATTTTTCCACTACCGACCGGACTTGCAAGTCCGGTCCTATGTCCGGTCCGGTCCATTCCAGAACTAATTCCCACAGGGTAAACTGGGCCCGACCGAACTTGCAAGTCCGGTCGCAAGTCCGGTCTGCCCCAGATCTTTGTTTTCCTTTTTACATTCACTCCAAAACTTCACCCCATATATCCTAGTATGCCCTAACCTCATTTGGGCACTTCAACACACCTTAAGATATCCTTAAAACACTCACAAAACTCTTTTTCTAATTCCTTAAACCTTTACTTATATCTTCACAAAATTTCCAACACTTACAATGTTTTCTCCTAGTTTTTCAGTGGTGTTTCATCCTTAATCCTTTATACCAAAGTGTTTCCTCACCATCATAACATCATCTCCCAAGCATCTTTCTCTTACTAACCAAATTTCTTCTTTCACAACTCCTTAGTTCCTTTCTCAAAACCTTCCCTATACATTATTCCCACCTTGCACATCACATAACCTAAACCTAAACAAACTTCTTCAAGACTTTTTAATACCTCTCAAACACACATTGAATTCCTAGACTTCCAAGATAACACCTAATCCTTGCATCACTCTAAATCACCTTAATACTTGTTTTCCTTCTCTCAAGTAAACATTTATTCACCTTTACACTTCCTAGTTCATCAAACCATTTAAAACACTTAGATCTTCTTACACATTTCCCAAATTTGGCCATAGCTTCTCTTGTATATACTCAATCCAACACTTAGGTTTTTACTTATTTTTCATTCAAGAACACCTAAATCCATCAAGAACATTTTTATAACACAACTTCACACATTTAGCACTACATCACAATATAGTTGCATAACTTAAATTGCTTGGCACTTAGGCCCTTAAACAACGTGGCTCTTAGGCCCTTAAATTGCATAAACCTTACACTGAATTTCCACAATATATAAGCCTTTGACCTGCAAATACCCCCAACAATACATATTCCTTTAATAAACTCCTTGAGGCATTTCACTAGCTCATTCACCATTGGCTCCTTAGATCATTTTATAACAAGCATTATAAGCTCATTTCTCCTAAGGCATTAAACCACATTAAGATAGCATATTTAACCTCTTTTTCCTCCAAATTTTTTTCTTGTTTCCTTGCAAAACCGGTAAGGATTTGGTTCCTTGCCAACTACTACACATTATACAAACAACATAATGAGTATTCAAGCTTTAAGCTCCATCTCATTGTAAACCCTAGTTTTACATTGTTTCAAAAACATTAATGTAGTTGTTTTAACCTTAATCTTTGAAGAGAGTTTGAATATCTATGAAGAGAGGACTCCACCTAGTCCTTGAAAGATTCAAATGAGCTAGAACAAAGCAACACAAGGAGCTCCATCAATGAATATTTCGGTCACACACAAAACATGGAGGAAACTTGATTTTCTTTGAGATTCCTTACCTAGGAGCAAAGGAATCAATATATGTGGAAAGACAAGCTCAAGCTCCATCAATGGTGGAACTCCATGGCACCAAATGGTGATCTTCAATTTTGAGAGATAGAAATGAAGAGCTTGATGAGAGGAAGAGAATGGTGGTGTTTGTTTTTTTTGGTTAAGTGAGCTTTTTACCATGTGGTCAAAGATGGCTTCCATGGTGGTATGTGTATTACCGAGAGAGAACAGCAAGAAGGGAGGGAGAAGAGATTGGAACCGTGTGAATGAATAATGAGATAAACAAAATGAGATGTTTCTTTTTGGAAGATATTTGTACTTAAAACGCCAATAGTAACTATATTCGTCATCTTTATTTCTTTACCGTTAACAAGGGGTGGTGAGTCACCAAACTTAGAAAACCGGCCCCCTTTATTACATAAGGGTATTATAGTCTTTGTTGGTCAATTTAATTACTTATAACATCATATGTTACAAACTAGCTTATAAAAATCACTATTCACTAAAACAAGGCACATAGAAGTGAAAATTTTGATTTCCATTGATATAGACTTCCAAATGTGATACTATATAGTACACATGTTAATTAAAGAGTAATGATGGACATTTAGCCATTCAAAACTCATTTACAAGACAATTTTTCAAAAACGTGCTTTAAGACTCCTTAAAGCACATTTTGTGTTTTAACTTGTTTTCAAGCTTGGTTTTCTTTGGTAATTGATTTAATATGTTCATTAACATATTTATAAGGTATAGGTATGACCATTAGGTCTTATACAAATTTATTCCAAGCTTAGAGCACATTTTGCTCTTATTGACTTTAAGGTATTTCCTTGTGTTTTATTTGGTTTAACTGTCCACCAAGGTTTCCTAAGGACTTATTTAGCCTTATTAAATCATAATTGAATATTATTAAGTCTTGGTAGGCTCTTTGGGTCCTAACCAAGTTCACTCATAGCTTAGAGCATGTTTTTGCTCAAACCGTGTCTTAATGCTTTATTGCATTTTACTATGATTAAAATTGTACACTGATGTTCCTAAGGCACTTTTAGCCTTTATATAACATAGTTTGATATTTAAACCACATATCAAGGTTTGGGGTATTTCACTTAGGCTCGTCATAAGACCTAGTTCCAACCTTTAGGGTCGTCATAAGACCTAGATCCAACCTTTCGGCTCGTCATAAGACCTAGATCCAACCTTTAGGATCATCATAAGACCTGGAACCACCCTTAGGCTCGTCATAAGACCTAGTCCCAACCTTTAGGCTAGTCATAAGACCAAGTACCATCCCTTAGGCTCGTCATAAGACCTAGTTCCAACCTTTAGGCTCGTCATAAGACCTAGTACCACTCTTAGGCTCGTCATAAGACCTAGTCCCAACCTTTAGGCTCCTCATAAGACCTAGAACCATCATTTAGGCTCGTCATAAGACCTAATTGCATCCCTTTAGGCTCGTAGTAAGACCCTTTAGCTTACCCACTCTCACCAAACACATTGCATTCATCTCATTCATATAGGCTCGTCATAAGACCTAGTTGCATTATCCAGGCACGTCACAAGACTTGGCGACAGAAAAGTAGGCGAGGTGATGGCAATAAATCCTCCTGTGTTATGTCAGCTTACTTTGGGATCAACGAATGGTGGGCGAAGGCAATAAGTCCCCAGGGTTTTTACCAGGAGTTATCCCTGCACACCGGCTTGGGGGGCGATGGCAATAAGTCCACATTGGGTCCAGCCAGGAGCATTAGCACGGGTTTCAGTCCCCAGAAGCATCCGAGCATCATCAACATCATCAGTATCATCAACATCATCAGCATTTCAACATCTTTGCATTTGCACACCACTCATTTTCACACTTTAGGTTGTCAACGCCTTAGAATCGCTTGACATTATTTCATTTTTTCACTTTTAGGTAGTCAACGCCTTAGAATAGCTTGACCTAATTTTCATCACTTTAGGTAGTCAGCGCCTTAGAATAGCTCGACAGCATATCGTGATTGCAGGCAGTTGGCGCCTTCAAATAGTTCAACAACATCTCATTCTCCTTTAGGTTGTCAGCGCCTTCGAATAGCTCGACACAACCCACTAGATTTCAAACGGCATACGAGGTCTTTTAGGATCCAAAATTTTAGGGTATCACTCAAGCATCAACTAGACTTTTCATCTTCATAACAAAGCCTAGTTGACGGGGGGCAATCTGTTATACCCAAAATTTTAACCCCCTCGGAATAGTCTCAAAGGCATACGCGTTACAAAGGGCAAAAGGGGTCAAAAAGCACCAAGGCGGGATTTTCCAAGGACATTATCGGGATTTTCTATTTTCATATGACTTGTTCATTATCTCCAAACACTTCCAAATATCATAGTCATTATGAAATGTATTTCATGATTTTCTGATAATATTTATTCTGGAAATTTAGCTTTTAATAAGCTAATTTATTTAACAATTACCACATGAAATAGCCTCAAAATAGAAATAAAAAGGTTTCCAAAATTAAAAAAAATTGTCACATGGTTAGCATGACTACATACATTCATAAACCTGAAATTATCTTATTTTGAACCTTAGCCCAATATTTAAAAGAGAAATTCAATCATTTTTGCAATTTTCTCTCTCCTTTGGAAAATACCGAAATCAAATCAAAATGTCATGAAATTTTAATACAAGATACAGGATGATTTTTAAAGACTAATGCCGTTGGAATTTTGTTATTTAGACTTTCCAATAATAGGTTATGAATTATGGGATATTCCAGATTGTGAGATTTTTATCTAATCGGTTATTTATCAAAATAACCCGATTCCAACTCTCCAAATTCGAAAACATCATCCTTTACCTTCAGTTAAAATTTCATAATTTTTCTCAGCATGAAGAATATTCTAACAAATCACATTCCCTTAGAGCACAAAATCAGGGTTTTAGATAAAAATCTTGTTCTATCAACATGGCCTTGCTCTTTCTATAAAAGGACCTTCCAAAACTACCTAAGCAGAGGGGAACACCTCAATAGTCATAAAACACAGCCACCAACCTTCTCTCCACGTTTTTGCACTCCCGACCCTCAAATCTATACCGAAACACTGCAGAAATCACCCCGAAATCACTAAAGACTCACCCTTTCTTCTCCCATTGAACTTCCAAGCACCAAAAATACACAAAAACAGAAGAAATACGTCCTTAACAACATAAAGATGAAGGATTCAGAAGCTCAAATCGAAGTCAATCCAAAACCGGCATCAACAAAGCACCAAAAGATCCCCGATATGAGGAGTCTCATTAAATCCGAAGGTAAAACAGGTTAAAATCATACTTCTCAGACTTTGTTCAACTTTAAATACTCTATGTTAAAATTTGGAGTCGATTTGACTTTTTACCGCTTCTGATATACATTTGTTTTCGCTTCTGCCCAATTACTTGTTTGCTAAGTTTCGTGTTTAATTTGACTTCAAATTGAAAACTTTCAATCCCTAACATGTTTAGAATCTTTCAGGCTATCTACCCATAAATTTTAAGCCAAAAACACCACCGGGAATCACCCAAACGCCACCGTCCGAGGGCGGTCCGCACCCATGGACGCTACGTCCGGGGTCCTGGACGCCCTGTCCGTAAGCCCGGACGCCCCCGAACGGTGGCGGGATAATTTTATTTTCAAAATTTAGGGTTTTTCAATTTATGTCCGGGCCCACGGACGCCTTGTCCGTGGCCCCGGACTTTTCAAAATTGTGTTTTCTTATTAATTTGAATTTTGTGTTTATTTTAGATTAACTAGGGTCTGTGGCTTCGGACATTAGGTCCGTGGCCACGGACGGAATCAAAATTTGACCTAATTCTGCCTCCGAAACCCTAGTTTAGGTAATTTCAATTCTCACTTTAATTTTCTGTCAAAAAACGTTAAAAAATAAAATAGCAGAAGCGCGCACTTAGGTTAAAAAAACAACTTTGTAGTAAGCCGTAAATTGACAAAGTAGAGGAAAAACGACCTAGGAGGGGTAATGACAGTAATTTAAACCCTAATTAAGTCGAATACCAAGCCCCCGAACCCGAACTCTACCTTTCCTAATTTACTCTTGGTTAAAATTAGGTGGTGACTCATAATAGGTTCCAGTGAGCTAGCTTAGGTTTTAATAATTATTGTTATATGACATAGTTATTAATCTTAGGTTATAAGTGGACCTAAAACCCGGTTAGATCCTAATCAGCTTTAATCAACATAGGATATGGTTTAAAATCGAGGCTCACAGGCGGATAATGGCGAGTAACCCCTAGTTAAACGTTTAATTTATTTTCCGCTGTGACGTCTTTTATTTCTACTACGTTTGCGTTAGTTAATAACATGTTAGGGCATAATTATACAAGGGGTTTTACAAAAGTGGTATCAGAGCGGAGTACTGCTAAGATGACCGAATTAAAAGACAGTGAGCATAGGATATACCTTTGGTAATACGGGAAACATGTGTGAGGACCGAACCTAACGATGTCTTAGAATTTTGGGATTAATGCTAAAATTACTCCTAGAAACGATCTAGTATTTGAACACGTGATGCAATATGGTAAATATCGAGTAAATAATATGACCTCTAGACTTACAGATGTCGACTAGAGGTAGGGGCCGACCATCTGCAGTACGAGCGGTGGTGTTCCCGAGATTCTGGGCATGGCAGAGGCCTTTGCTACATTCCTCGCACAGATGGGCACACAGATGGCAAGCGGAGCTCCTGCAGGGACCCACCCGCCGCTGCCCAGAGAAAAGAATTGGCTGAAGGCCGTAGCCGACACTTGAGTATTGACTTATTCAGGGGAGCCAAACCCCGCCGCGCTAGAGAGCTTCATCACTGAGCAAGAGAAGGTGTTCGTGGCCTTGCATGTACCTGCAGCTGAGCAGATTGGTATAGCTGCCTTCCATCTGAAGGAAGCAGCTAGCATTTGGTGGCGGTTGGTGAAGGGCCACTACTTGGCCATGCCCGACTTTACATGGGCTTCCTTCATGGCGTTGCTGAGATCGAAGTACTACCCCGCACACCTGATGGAGAAGAAGCGTCGGGAGTTCGAGGCTCTGACTCAGGGGAGCATGTCTGTAGATGAGTACTATGCCAAGTTCATTGGCCTGCTGAATTTTATCCCGGGAGTAGACTACTCGGACAGAGTGAAGATTGAGAGGTTCCGGGTTGGACTTCTCTTTTGTATCCAGACGGCCATAGGTGCCAACCTCTATACTACCCTTCAGGTACGAGAGAATGTAACCGTAATGCCTACCTAAACAAGTTACCCAATTACTTGGAGACCTAACTATGAAATTTCAGGATTGCTATGATGTTGCCTAGAGGACGGAGTTGGTACTCTAGACTCGGGATGAGACGCTTGGTAAGAAGAAGAGGAAGCATACTAAGAGCGAGTCTGAGGCTGGAGGTGCATCTCAGGGCGAGGGCAAAAAGAAGGAGAAGTGAGAAAACATCTTGTTTAATAATAATGTTATGTTTGAATTGTTTGTAATGATTGCTGACCCGAAACCTGTAACATGAAGTTCTTCGCTAAGAAGAAAGGGCAGCCCAGTCACTAGGGCCAGAAGGCCAAGGAGCAGGTCCCTCGGTTGACGGCCCCACCTATTGATGCGCAGCCCTTGAGATCGGTGCCTCCTAAGGGTAAGTATATCTGTCTCTTATCTCTAATTGTAAGCCCTCCTAAACCATATCCTTACTGATTGATGTTGTGTTATGAATAGGTACCGGCCGACCCCAGCGACAATACTTGAAATACCCCTAAATTAATTTAAATTAATTTAGGGGATTTCTTTTGTTAAAACCGTAAATAATACCATTAATTATTATATTATAGTATGGAATTGTGAATAATAAATCATTATATCTTTATATGTAATTATGAAAATTAAATCATGGGATTTCTCCCATTTATCCTAAAGAATACAATTAAATATTGGATTACCATATATTATTATATAGTATTATGAATTTAATAATAAGATTTATAAGTCAATAAATCTTGGAAAAATTTCTAAGCACTCCGAGTATGTTATAAAGATTTTAAAAAGAGTTGGAACATTGGTTTGAAACATAAAAGTCAATATAAAATTTTAGAAACCCTAAAGCTTCTCAAGCCTTGCTAGGGTTGACTTTTTGAGAATGGTCAAATCATCCCTTGAAACCTATACCAATAAATAGGTTATGGAAAACCATGAAGATTGATAAAAAGAACGTCAAAAACGGATCATCCTAGCCAAAGTTATGATAAAATGAAGTTTAGAGCCAAAATTTTGAAAAAATGCTGATGTGGCAAGTCTGCTGACTCACCCGTGCGCCTCGGGATACGCGCCCAACATTTAGCCGATTTCTATCTCCATGTTTTCCGGTAACCGACTACAGATTTTGCCCTAACTTGTGACCTCCATATCTTTCTCATCTTTTGGAATTTTTGAGTGTCGTCTTCTTTGTTGTCTTCTCCTACACTTCCTCTTTACAACAATAACTCACACTAAACCTAGATCATCCTACATCAACCGGAAATTCGATCCAAAGTAGCCACCCTGCGAAACCGAAAACGAAGATTCCAGTTTCCTTCGATTACAGGTAAAGTTCGTCTTGCCATAACTTCCTCATCTTTCAACCAAAATTCGATTTCTATAGCTCGTTGTGTAGCCCTTTAATCCCACTACAACTTCTGTGTTGATGACCAAGGCTGATTCATAACCGATTGGGAGAGCGAGACGTCTAAAGATCTCGATTCACCATTGCATAAAATCATACCGAACACACAAGGTATAAACTCGTAACTTTCAGCTCCGATTTCTTTCTGTGTAGTGCAAGTTAGAGTGATTTCTTGCTATCATTGTGTAGAGTTAAGTTTCCTCTTTAGATTAAGCCCAAGAACAAGTTCTAACTCGATCTGTACTGAAACTTATAGCGTTGTAAAGTTGGCTACTCAATCGGTTCGTAAAGGGGGAATTTTTCCAGAAACCGAAATCGAATCCTTTCGATTCGTGCAATTCCGGTAAGTTTTCTTCAAATTCTTTTGACCTTGCTAATTGCCCTTACATTATAGGTCAAAACCATGTTCCAATTGCATCAATTAAGCGTTAGATTGAGTGAATTTGTGAGATTTGTATTCGGAGACCCGAACTAAACCCTAACCACGAACTAGAATCGTATTTGATGTACACTGCATTATAGCTAGCGAAATTGGTATCAATGGAACCAGAATTAAATTTCAAATCTAAGGGAACAAGAATCACTAAGTTTCGTTCTGTGGTTTTGGAGAAATTGTCGAATTCGTACGCGAGTGCTGCTTGGTAATCGCTGATGAACTAGAGATTCAAGGACCGTCCGATTGGGTTTTAAAGATCTGGACGGTCGAGATTATATCGTGGTTAATGAGGAGTATTTTAAGTTTTATAATATTTCAGATTTTAACTCTAACTTGTTGAATTTAGTTAACGGCCTTCCCAAATGTGTTTTGACTTGAAATTGTAACCATAGATTCCTTATAAAATCTAGTTTATTTTGATGTAAATTAATATAGTTTTGGAGTTTATAAACGTAAGTTATGATTTTTTCAAGTTACGGGTATTATGGAATTATTTGGTTAGTTAAAAAAGATATTTTTATGAAATTAAAATTTTATAATATGTACAAAATGTTATAGTTACTGTATATTAAATTTGGGAATTTTTGGACAATGGTAAATGGGTTTAAAAATTGTGTTTATGAGTTTTTCATAAGAATAACTTATAATATATGGTTTTTAATGTAACAAAAATTAAAGTATGGTTTGTTAATAAACTTTTAAGCTAGAAAAAAAAGGAAAAATAAATTAACGTTTTATAACAGTATGTTTATAATGTTTTGGGTATTAGCTTTTAAGAGAAGTGAAATTATTTACATATATGTATATATACTTATATGGATGAATTAAAATAGAAACTTATGTTAAATCAAGGAATTTAATTAATCTACATCTTATTTATTATTTTATATGGGAGATTAATATTCTTAATCAAAACTAAGGAAAATATATATATTTACACATACATAAAAAGGAAATAAATTAGTAACTTAGGGTAAACCGGGGAGCTAAATAAATCAACACTTATATTAACTTAATACTATAGAAGCTAATATCCTAAGATGTAGTAAATGAAATACCTTATAAAACATACATGGAATGCAAATAAACGTTGATGTTAATAAAGATAATTTAAATCCAATAAGCTGCATAAAGGATGACTTAAATAAATTCTAATACATGTATATGCATATAAATATTAAATAAATAAGGGAAAATACTTTATTTAATAAACCATATATTGGTAGGGGATATGCCTGAAAATAATTAAACATAATTGAATACAATAAAATTTCTTAAAAATGTTATGGATAAATCTTAATACATAAAGATATATATATATATATGTATATAAATACATTAAAATAGATGAAGGAAATAACATTCCTTGTGATAGATATAAAAAGAAGAATATATATATTAAACCTTAGGATTTTAATCGGTGTGTAATTAAATAGTCATTAATAACTTAAGGGTTTAAGTACACAACATAAACATAACACGGTCTTGGGTTAACCTACTAAGCCCAAGTCTATGAACTCCAAAAGCCCACTTAAACAATTCAAAGAGAGGTTGGGCTCTCAGGGTTAAATCCTAAATCGTTCCAGTTTAAACGGAATGGGCCTAACAAAAGAGTTAATTAACGAAGCCTAGCCCAAATCTTGTGAGAGAATAATGGTAAACCTGGAACTGTTAATCAGTAAGAATAGAAGGTTGTTTACTTTATAAGTCCCTTAACTAATCAACACTTGGAACACCTTAATTATAGGTTACTATTGGGGAATTACTCATTCAAGTTAATTACTGTTCTTCACATACCAGGTACGATTTCTCGTACTCTTATGCTTTGCTAACAAGACTTAATGGATGTTTTGACAACGCTAATTGAGCTTAATGGATTTCTAAAAGGGAATGGTTGTGTGACTAACTCAGCTTGTGTGTCTAACTGAGCCTTGAATGTGAAACTTACATGGTTATTTGGTTCCTTCTATTTGGTTGTTTCATTAGACATTAACTGCTTAGGGTTTACGCTTCTGCACTCTGTAGGACTGAGTGTTTTGGTATTGCTCTAGGTAGTTGGTGATCTAGTGGGAATATGGAGAAGAACAATCTTAGTAAATTTTTCTTTTGACTCTAGATTTCGTTTCATCCATGAGCTGGGTCTTGATGTTTCGACGTGCGCGCGTCTTCAATGGTGACAGTGAGGGGCTGTATATCCCCTGTCCCAAAAGGGACGTAGTAGACAGTGAGGGGCTGTATATCCCCTGTCCTAAAAGGACGTACTTGGCGGTGGGGGCCATCTCTCCCAGTTGATTTGTTTCCACTCTTGAGTTATTGGTTCTTGGATCTATCTTTTCATTCCTAGTCATTTGTGACTATCTGAGTCTTCCTACTCCTAACTGGAATTGGTTCTAACTTGAGCATTGGATGTTCACTAACCCATGGTGTGGTTTTTGGATTGGCTAACTTTACCTTTCTATTATTTATCTTTATCCTTAACTTGTTAACTTGATTTGGTGATTTGTGTAATGCTTTGTTCCTCTGTGTGGTTTAAGTGATTGTACTCAAGCTATTATTTATTTAAGAATTGTTTTATAAGTCTGTTTTTGGAGGATCGTACCAGTTCCATTCCAAGGAACTGACCCACCCCTCTCGGGGTGGGCTGCTTGGTTTTATCTTACAAGTACGAGTTATTTTACAGGTGGCCACGAAGAGAACGAGAGATTGGGATGGGATTAGGTTTTGTGGAGAGTTTATGTGTTTTATTACTATTTTATTTTTGTTAAGTTTTCTCGAAGTTCAGGCCGTGACAATTGTAATCTTTAAGTTGTAAGTTGGTGAGGTTTGGTATCGGGTGTTTGGAACCCGATGGTCTGTACGCCTTTAGTATTTTATTTCCGCTGTAAATATGTTAAATAGGGGCGTTACAGAAATTGGTATCAGAGCGTAGTTACGCTCTGAACCCGAGAAAACCAGCCGAGTGAAATACTTAGATTATAGGTGCACTTAAAACTGGGGAACTGGGGTAGAATTGGGAAGTGAGAATTCCAGAAAGGCGTGTGACCCTTACCCCATACTTACTTTACTACTTATGCTTTACTTCACGTACCTACGAACCGTCCTTAGGACGTTATAAATATTTCATATTTTACTACATAGACACTTAGACTCAACAATACACCTTCTGAGTAACAAAACCGTCATACCAGCTAGATGTCTCGAATAGGAGGAAGAGGAGCTGGTCCCTCAGGAGGCTATCGACCCGACGCTGTCACCCCAGAGGTCATAGCGCAGATTGTGACAGCTGCATTAGCTCAGCAGCAGGCTCAGATTCCATAGCCACCACCGCCACCACCTAATGGTCCCCGGGAGTTCAACTGGCTGAAGGTAGTCAACGACCTTCGTCTGAAATACCTCAAACCTTGATATGTGGTTTAAATATTAAACTATGGTATATAAAGGCTAAAAAGTGCCTTAGAGACATCAGTGAACAATTTAAACCATAGTAAATGCAATAAAGCACGAAGATACAGTTTGAGCAAAAACATGCTCTAAGCTAGGAGTGAACTTGGTTAGGACCCAAAGAGCCTACCAAGACTTAAAGATATTCAATTATGATTTAACAAGGCAAATTAAGTCCTTAGGAAACTTTGGTAGATAGTTAAACCAAATAAAACACAAGAATATACCTTAAAGTCAATATGAGCAAAAATGTGCTCTAAGCTTGGGATAAATTTGTATAAGACCTAAAGTTCATATCTATACCTTATAAATAAGTTAATGAACATATTAAATCAATTACCAAAGAAAACCAAGCTTGAAAACAAGTTAAAACACAAAAAGTGCTTTAAGGAGTCTTAAAGCACGTTTTTTGAAAAATTGTCTTGTAAATGAGTTTTGAATGGCTAAAAGTCCATCATTACTCTTTAATTAACATGTGTACTATATAGTATCACATTTGGAAGTCTATATCAATGGGAAATCAAAAATTTCACATCTATGTGCCTTGTTTTAGTGAATAGTAACTAAAATAAGCTAGTTTGTAACATATGTTGTTATAAGTAATTAAGTTGGTCAACAAAGACTATCATACCCCTAGACTACTAATGGGGGCTGGTTTTTGCTATGGTGAGTCATCAACATGTAAAAGAAATCAATTAAGGAAAGGAAAGAAAAGTAAGTAAAGGAAGAAAGTTACTTTATAACATAAATATCTTCCAAAAGCAAACTTACTGTTATACCCAAAATTTCAACCCCCCCCCGAAGGAGAGTCTCTACTAATAGGATAGTAGCGAGGGTTCGCGGTTCGATCGGCACATTTCAGAGTACTAGGGACAGCTTAGTCATCTCCGAGGGCACTTTCGTAAATTTTCAAGGCTCCTAAGCCCCCTATAGGCTTTCTCTCTCCTCTAAATAAGGGTCAAATCAATTCAAAATGATTTGAAATTTTAACCCATGATAAAGGATGACATCTAAAGCATAATGGCGTTGGAATTTTGATTTTTTGAATTTCCAATAATTTTCTAGCAATTTCTGATTGAATCTGACGAGAAATTGAATTTAAAAATATTCCAATGTCCAAAAAATTTGATTCCACTTTAGAAAATTCAGAAATATCATCCTTTACCCATGTGTAAAATTTCATAATCAAATTCCTTTTGGAAGCCCATGAGCTAAAACGTCGGTAAATCTCGGTTTTTACCGGATTTTTCTATCTTTAAGGAAGCCTATATAAGGAACCTTATCCCATGATCAAAGAAGGGCCTCAAGAACCCTAGACTCTCAAAGAAGGCAGCCGTCTCTCTCTCTCCACGTTTTGAACTCCGGAGCCACAGTCAAACACCAAAATCTCACCAAAATCAACACCAAAACACGTTTTTCAACTCCCACAACATCATCCATCATCAAACCATCACCAAAACAGCACCAAAACGTGAAGAACATCAAGAACAGCAAGGAGTCAGAAGCTCGGTTCGAAGTTCCCCCGGATCCGCCATCAACGAGGCCTCCGGAGAATCCCGACGTGAAGAAGCACCACGAATCTAAAGGTAAAACAGGTTGCAATTCTACTTTTCTAACTCTCCATGACCTTATTAACTCTCTGTCAAATTTTGGGTTCAAACTAACCTTTTTACGCTTCTGTATTGCTAATTACTTTTGTTTCTGCCTCGTTACTTGTTCGTCAAGTTTCGTACATAATTCGACTTCAAACTGCAATCTTTCAATCACTAACGCCTTATACATCTTTCAGGCTTCACACCCATAAAATTTGAGCTCAAAACACCCTCGGGAACCTTCGGAAAACCCCTGTCCGTGGGTGGTCCGTGACCTCGGACCTGTGGTCCGGGACCACGGACGGATTGTCCGTGGCCACGGACACCCACGGACGGCGGCGGGATTTTAAAAATTCAAAATTTAGGTTTTTCTAATGATGTCCGGGCCCACGGACAGCCTGTCCGTGGCCCCGGACTTTGCAAATTTTTGTTTTCCTTTAATTTTGACTTTTCTGTACATTTAGGTTAACTGGGGTCCGTGGTTTTGGACATTAGGTCCGTGGCTACGGACGGAAACGAAATTTGACCTAATTCTGCCTCCGAAACCCTAGTTTAGGTATTTTTAATTTCCACTTTAATTTTCTGTCAAAAAATGCTAAAAAACACAAAAAAAACAGAAGCTCGCGCACTTAGGTTAAAACGACTCGTAATAAGCCGTAAATAAACTAAGTAGAGGAAAAACGACCTAGGGAGGGTAATGAAAGTAATTGAACCCTAATTAAGTCGAATATCAAGCCCCCGAACCCGAACTCTCCTTTCCTAATTTGATCTAGGTTAAAATTAGGTGGCGACTCATAATAGGTTCCAGTGAGCTAGCTTAGGTTTTAATAATTATTGTTATATGACATAGTTATTAATCTTAGGCTATAAGTGGACCTAAAACCCGTTTAGATCCCAATCAACTTTAATCAACATAGGATAGGGTTTAAAATCGAGGCTCACACTTACCTTCTCATTCTCTTCTTCCTTCTCATTTCACACGGTTCTTCCTCCCTTCATGCTCTCTTCTACGGTTTGCTATAGTAGCCTCTCTTCTCCATCTTCATTTCCTTGCCAAATCCAACTCCATGCTCCAAATCAAATTCTAAGACCATATTTGTCTTAGTTAGAGCAAGCTCCTCATTTCCCTCTTTTCAAATCTTCAAGAACTCAATTTTGGTGCCATGGAGATTCACCATTGAAGGAGCTTGAGCTCACCTTTTCACATGTTATTGTTCTCCTTTGCTTCAAGGTAAGGAAACTCAAAGAAAAATGATGTTTCCCCCATGTTTTGTGTTGTCCGAAAATTCACCTCACAATGGTGTTTTTACCTTACTTGTTTTAGCTCCATTTGAATCTTCCAAGGGCTAGGAGGAGTCCTCTCTTGATACTTATTCAAGCTCTCTTCTAATTTCAAGGTAAAACAATTACCTTAATGTGTTAAGACAATATATGTGCCTAGGGTTTACAATGAGATGAAGCATAATGCTTGAATACTCATTCTATTATTTGTATAATGTTTAGAAGTTGACAAGCAACTAAAAGCCTTGCCAATTTAGTAAAGGAAACAAGAAAGAAGTTTGTGAGGAAAAGAGGTAAATATGCTATCTCAATGTAGTTTAAATGCCTTAGGAAAATGAGCTTGATTTGCTTAATAAAATACCTAAGGAGCCAATGGTAAATGAGCTAGTGAAATGCTCTCAAGGAGTTTATTAAAGGGCATATGTGTTGTTGTATGTAATTGCAGGTTAAAGGCAATATATATGTGGGAAATTCAGTGTTTATGGTTTATGCAATTTAAGGGCCTAAGAGCCATGTTATTTAAGGGCCTAAGTGCCAAGCAATTTAAGTTTATGCACTATATTGTGATGTAGTGTAAAATTTGGTGAATGTTGTGTGTGAGAAGTTCTTGATGGATTTTAGGTGTTCTTGAATGAATAAGGTAAAAACCTAAGTGTTTGGATGTGAGAATATACAAGAGAAGCTATGGCAAATTTTGGAGAATGTGTAAGAAGTTCTAAGTGTTTTAAATGAGTTTTGGTGAACTAGAAGTGTTGGAAATGCCTAAGCATTTTAAAGGAGGAGAAATAATGTCTTAAGATGTTCTAGGTAAACAAAAGGACTTAGACATCAACTAGGGTTTAGGTTGGTAAGAAATGATGCTTGGGAGATGATGTTAAAATGAGGAGAAAGCATTATGGGCATAGTGGTTATCATAGGCATGAAACACCACTTGGAAAACTAAGGAGGAAATAACATAAGTGTTAGGAATTTTGGGAAGAAATGAGTAAAGGTTTAAGGAATTAGAAAATGAGTTTTATGAGTGTTTAAGGATGTCTTAAGGTGTGTTTGAAGTGCCCAAATGAGGTTAGGGTGTACTAGGATATATGAGGTGAAGTTTGGAGTTAAATGAGCAATGGAAAATAAGGGTCTGGAGCAGACCGAACTTGCGACCGAACTTGCAAGGTCGGTCGAGCCCAGTTTACCCTGCGAGAATTGGCTTCTGGAATTGACCGGACTTGCAAGGTCGGCCGGGCTTGTATTTTGTGTACGAATTAAGTTTCTGGAATCGACCGAACATGGGACCGGACTTGGCAAGTTCGGTCGGGCCTGAATTTTCAAAGGGAAGAAACTCTCGGGAATGGACCGAACATGCGACCGAACATACAAGGTCGGTCGGAGTAGAAATTTTTGACGGTAATGTGTTCTGGAATGGACCGACCTTGTGCAGGGTCGGTCGGTAAGGTCGGTAGGACCAAAAACATGGTTTAAGGTTATAAAATGATATGTAATGATGGGGATTGATTAGTAATGATGTTATAAGGTTGTTTAAGACATGTTAGGTGAGTTATAATGACAATTTAGTGGGGGAAAGATGTATTAAAATGTAAAAGTAAAACAAGTTAAAAAGTGAAGTTATGTAACTAAGTTAACGGGGAAAAGTTATAAGCACTAGACTTTAAACAATCATGATACCCCGGTGTTAATAAAAATACATGTAATGTTATCAGTTGTTCGAGGATTGCTCGAGGAACATAAGTGGACACGATAAAGTGGACTCCGGTGACAGGTATGGCTTTCTTGCAACCTGTGTCCTACCGGATTACACCGGCTTGTATACCAATGTGTTTTTCTGTGTGTTTGCCATGTTGTAGATAAAACATGTAATGAGTTACAGTAATTCATTTATGTGGCGTGTTCACTCCGATACCATTTAACCTCAGAAGTGTTAACCTTAGTTAAATGAGTCTAGGTCACATGAGAGTCGGTATTCGGATTAAACCCGAACCATGGGACGTTCTAACCACGGCTATGCGTGTGTTAATTGTGTGATATGTCTATGTGAATGTAGGGATCTCCCTTGTGTGTTTAACCCAGTTGTAATACTGTAAGGTGTGTAGATGTGATAGACTCCATAGTGGGGCTCTAACTAATATCTAAAGTAAATATGTACTAACAGTGGTGAGGAATCCGGTTTGGCCGGTCGCGCGTTGTTTGGGAGTGGGTATCCTTCTTAGCCTTACCCTTCTCTCTGTTATGGTTGTTTCCCTCACGGGTTATGATCTCCCATTAGCCTATTCCAAAGCTTAGCTATTCTGACTTATGATCGGTTTAGGGGGAACATGTGTTTGTGTGGTGTGTTCGGGCCTCCAAACCCGAACCATCTTAACTTAAGTTACTCGTCCGACTATTAGGACGGTAATGAGTGTTGTTGTTGTTGTATACGAGCTTACCATGAGGGTGACACCATTCTCTAGGCTCACCAGTGAATTAACTATGTTTGGGTCGGTTCCTAAGAGGACCGTTCCCGTTATGTTATATGATGTTGTTGTAATGCAATTCCTATTGCGATGTTATCATGTGCACGTTGAAACGTGAAAAGTGTTGTTATGTTTTGTTATGTGAGGAATGTTATATGTTGTAAGATATGGAGTGTGTGGATCATGGAAATGAATCCCAATTTGTGATAAGAGGCGTTTAAGGATAACCCGATTTATGGGTAAGTGTCGTCTATTAAGGAAGTAGCTCCATTAGAGGAGGAACACTCTAGGGATAATGAATACCATGAGTGACTTACCAAGTAAGGATGTATTGTCCGTTTGTTGAGCCCATCGAGGCGAAATGTTATGTGTTGTGCGTTTACAGTTGCATGCATGATTTAAATACAATCAATCGCATGCTAAGACGACAATTAGTTGTGTGTGGCCCGGTAGCATGTGGGCTGCGGGATTACCATACCAGCAAAGGTGTTGAGCCCCTTGGGAGCCACCCTTTCTCTTCTTTTCTATTTCAGGTACAAGAGCTGGAAGCCGTTCGAGAGTAGGACGGGGTAGTCGTTGTACACGGGAAATCAGTTAAGTTATATATATACAGTAGGTGTAGTAAGACCGAAACTGTTATCGTCATCAATTTGTAAATACTCGGTACAGTTGGAAGGCTTATGTATGTTGGTTGTTGTTAATGAAAAGGTATAGTAATGTACAGTTGCTCGGGAATCTAGTCCATCAGACCGGTACAGTGTAAATGTAATAGCCTTGTTAGCCACGTGGGTGGTTAACGGCGTGTAACACCAACGAGTTAAGTTATGTGAAGTAGTGTACTTTCCGCTGCAGAATGTGGTTATGTGAAGGCTGTTGGATGGGGTGTTACAAAAAGTGGTATCAGAGCGAAGTATCGCTCTGATGACTGAATTACCGAGCTTAGGAAGTACCGAGTTAGGATTTTAGTGCTTTGGGTTAAGGGTTGAGTGATAGCGTGAGAGATACGCTAGTTAGGTATTACCAGTGTGTACTGGAAACCTACAATATCCTTCCCACCCTCCACATTCCCTGTTTTATAACTTGGGAAACAATGCCAGAGAGATGGAAGTCCTCTCTTACTTGGGAATACCCGATCTGGCTGTTATTAAATACCCCTAAAGGTACGGAGAACCTGTCATACGGTAGATCCCGAAATGTGGGAATCCTGGAGACGGTTTCCATTTGAACAATGTTAACCGCATTTCATAGCGAAGAGTGAAGAATCAGTGTGTAGAAGAATAGAATTTCCGGCAACCTGGGTCGACATGCTGAGCAGTCAAGAATAACCAACCATGCAACAGACAAGAAGTGGATTAGTGAAACCCGAGACGAGTGTCTACGGAACCACAGTTGTTAAGTGATACACCAACGGTACACCAACCGACAAAGGAACTACAACGTAGTGCCCAAACAAGAGACAAGTCTCAGTAACCACGACAATGCGTGGAACGGGCTACGAAGAGGATACGATACTAAGTAAAGGGGGACTCCAAGAGTGGGAGACACCCCAGTGGGTGATTATCATGTGAAGACAGTGAGAAGTCACCTAGAGGAGTTATTATCAAGACAGTAAGATCAGTGAGGGCCAACAAGGCCACTGATGACAGTGCGGGTAAAAACAATACCACAACCGGTACGTGTTGAACCGATAGTCAGTTAGCATGGCGCACTTGCCATGGCAAGTGCTGCTATAACAGGGCTGTTCGGGAAATTTATAACAAATACAAAGTACTTAGTAAAGTACTATGAAGTTAAGTGAGATCATCATAATACTGGAAGGGCCGGTTAGCCTAACCTCTATAATTGTAAGTACATCAGTCAGCAAGAAGCTAGACTTGGCTAAGGTAAGAAGATGTTGTGAAACCATGAAAATTTTCTTTCAAACTTAGATTTATTTCAAACTCTTTTCTTTCAAAACCAGATTTTTCTTTCAAACCAATACTTCTTTCTAACCTTCTTCTAAACCAAACCAGTAAAACCAAGGATTCAACAATGGATAAACTTCCCTCGATTAAGTTCGGGAAGCACGGAATGTATATTGTCAAGGGACAATATAAGGGAGTTGACAACAGAATACTTCACCTAGGCGTGTGACGGACACTACAAGTGTACCAACTGTAATGTAGGACGACCGCACTCCGATAGGAGCTTGTGGGCCTGACAGACCTACTTATGGGTTAGTTGGGTAAGTAGCAATGTATCAGTAGGGTACCCCACATATGTATACGAGTAGAGTCCGGACCACTAGAAGTAGTCGACTCCGTACTACGGTCAGCAGTATAGATCAAACAAGAACTAAGGATTACCATGAATGATTGAAGTTAAGGAACTCAGTTAAGTTAACGAGACTAAAAGAACTAGTGAATTCCTTTCAAGGAGATGTTTAAGAGTCAGGAGGTGCGAAGTACACTAACTATAATGTAAAGACATCGTCTACGTCTTAAGGATCCTCAGGGATAAACATGTTAGCTGGAACGGTGATCCAGCCTGTACATGGCAAGCAGATGCCTAATGTGGACACATTAATGTGCAATGAACGGGATGAAACTCCCAGAATGAGTACCTACACTACCAGGAAATGTTGATCTTCATAGAAGGAGATAATAAGCCAGTTAAGAACGCAAACGGCGTGGCTAACGAAATATACCAATAAGTGTGAGCCAGAAGTAATGGCATAACTTAGTAACACCCAGGAGCAATCCTTCAAGGGTGTTCGCATCAATAATTGTTGCACGAAATGGCATGACAGAAGCACAAGGGTTGAAACTAACACCCAGGTTAGACATAAGTTGTCAGGAGACGGACTGACAAACCTAAGGGGCATCCCATAAAAGGAAATGTAATGCAACAACCTTGTCATGGAACTCAATATAATATCCAAACCATGTAATGTTTTACAGAGAAGTACATGTGTGTGGACAGCCTACAATGAGCGCAGCTCAAGGCAAATGAGGTTTATAGGCCACAAATAAAATGTGTTATATAAATTAGATTGATTGCAGAAGTTTATGTTATATAAGTGAATAGAGTGGAGAACGAACCACTGCACTAAGAGTGGGGATACCTCTCGATATTGCGAGACCGTAGGAGCGGTAGTTATGTGAATCAAGTCCAAGAAATATGTTAAGGATTGACCATGTTGATATTGTGAGAGAGCAGTTCGTTTAGTAGTATGTGTGCATAAAGTGAAGCACCGAGCTGAATAATGCCGGCTTATTGAGTAATGCTCCAGGAACATACAGTAGTCGTCCAAATGGATGGCGAACCATAATACGAGTGATGTAAGTATATGTGTGGAAGTTAATGTGACAGTAAATAGACCATGCAAGTTAGTGTTATGTTATACAATAAGCACGGTGCGCAGTACGCGACCATTGTATAAGTGTTGTTAAATAATGATACGGCAGATAAGAGCAGTTATGAATTAAATTCAGTGGTGATGCAAGGTAAGTGATGATGAACAAACTCGGCAGTAAGCCAGTAGCCAGTATTACGAGATCGGAATCTCAATGAAACACAGTGTGAATTCCATGCGAATCACATGAGAGATTTGCTGTCAAGAGTTTACGCCTCTGCACTCTGTATGACTGAGTGTTTTGGTATTGCACTTGCGCAGTAATGATCGAGTGGGATAGCTAGGAATTGGAAACATGTTAATTGTAGGGAATAATGTTATAATGGCCGATGCATAGGAAATGCAAGGCCACACCAATAAAAGAGTACTTGTACAAAACCAAATGTGGAACATGATTAACAACAAGTGACAATAGCAGCACTAACTGCCAAATATCGGTATGGAATATGCCCCAAATGTTGTAGATAGCTGAGAGAGCACTACACACTAGGTAGTAGCTCAATCTCAACCGACAGTAAGTCGGAAGGGAGCAAGTCAATCATTGTGAAATACATAGCTGTATACACAGTAAATTGTTATGGAAGTGGATAGAAAGTTTATAACTCACCGAATTCGCTCACGGTAAGAGATACCACGCGTCGGTTGAGAAACCATTATTACCAAGATAAAGGTGACATGTAGAAGGTGTACAATACAGTGAGAATAATGAATGGGGCAAACTAAGCTCTACAGTTACTATAGTTTCGCAGCAGAAACTAGTGAGCCAGTGATTCAAGTGTTGAATGTACATGGTGAACATGAGTGAATGGCTAATTATTAACGCCTAGAAGCCTAACAGGCCAGAATCGAAACCAACTAAGAGTTTAAACAAACTCCAATGAGAATTCTTGGTTTAGGGACAAACCGCCAATATGGTCAAGATCCTCTAATCAGAATCCATTGTATAATAGACCGCGTGGAAGTTGAAGTACCTCACGACGGCAGAACATTTTAAGCCAATGTTTAGTGATTGATTACGTGGGTGTAATCCCTTTTAAGGGGGGTAGAGCACAAAGCCACTTAGTGTGTATTACCGTACAAGTGTACGTGATTTATGTTGTGCATAGCACAAAATAATTTGTTTTGATGATTGGTGTGTGTGTTATGTAAACATACGCATTCATTCATAGTTTAATTGTGGTAATTACGCACAGAAGATGCGAATACCATTGTGATAAGTGTGTTGATTTGTTAACAGTTGTGTGTGATGGTACAAGTGTGGGGAGCAGAGAAACTCCCGGGGAACTAAAACCCCGACATCATATGTTTATATGACGCTAAATGTGAAACTGTGTGTTGTATTTTGATAAAATATATGTGTATATATATACTAGATAGTGATTCACGAAAGGGTATGAAACCGACATAGAACCTAGTGAGAATAAGATTTACTAGGTAACAACATTAAAGTGAATGGAAATAACTGATAGATGAAGTTCTATCCCTTGGAGATGTATGATCATGATCAGAATGATTAAAAAGATAGAAAATTGGAAATGAGTGATTTACTTGATACTTGAAATTGGAGTGGGAGGTGGAACTTGATTTGCATGCGATCAAGGGAAGCCGAACACAAATTGGAGTGGAAGGATCTTTCAACACTGATGCTGATCACATCAGGGTTGGATAATTCTTGAAGCTCCCTATAAGTGGTCACAAATAACCACACTAAGAAAAGAAGCAAAGAGCATAAGTTGGACTTGGAGTTGTGTGTGTTTTCAAAAGGATTTTGAATTGGTATTTATAAAACGTCGATAGATACTTTACATAATTAAAGTTCTCTTACTTAACCTCACAAGGAAAAATTTCAAATTTAAGTGATTGTTTTAATCTCCCAAAGGCACGGGGACGGAAGGTGTCCATCGCGACCGGGTTCTGCGGGATCACAGTGTATATCAAAGATATTTTTGATTGTTATACATGCTATGACATGTTGTGTGGTATGTGTAATAAATGTTATTTTGACTTTGATTTCCTAAAGTGTATGCTGTTAAAACCTATGAGTCTAAATGTGTTGTGTTACATAGACCTATGTGTCTAAAGGCTGTTATGTTATCAAGACCTATGTGTCTAAATGTGGTTATGTTACCCAAGACCAGAGAGTCTAAGGGTTGTGATGTATGTGTAAATGTTGTTAAGATACCCGGACCATTGAGTCCGAGGTTATCATGTGAATATGTTATGTTATGTATGGATGTGAATGTGTTACCCGGACCATTAAGTCCGAGGTTGTGATGTAAAGTGTGTTTGGTTATGGAAGTTTATTTCCAAGTGATTCTGGTGTTCTAATCTAATGGTGTGTGGGAAGTGTGAACTTCGAGGACGAAGTTCTTTTAAGGGGGTAGATTGAAATACCCCAAACCTTGATATGTGGTTTAAATATTAAACTATGGTATATAAAGGCTAAAAAGTGCCTTAGAGACACAAGTGAACAATTTAAACCATAGTGAATGCAATAAAGCACTAAGATAAAGTTTGAGCAAAAACATGCTCTAAGCTAGGAGTGAACTTGGTTAGGACCCAAAGAGCCTACCAAGACTTAACGATATTCAATTATGATTTAACAAGGCAAATTAAGTCCTTAGGAAACTTTGGTAGACAGTTAAACCAAATAAAACACAAGAATATACCTTAAAGTCAATATGAGCAAAAATGTGCTCTAAGCTTGGGATAAATTTGTATAAGACCTAAAGGTCATATCTATACCTTATAAATAAGTTAATGAAAATATTAAATCAATTACCAAAGAAAACCAAGCTTGAAAACAAGTTAAAACACAAAAAGTGCTTTAAGGAGTCTTAAAGCACGTTTTTTGAAAAATTGTCTTGTAAATGAGTTTTGAATGGCTAAATGTCCATAATTACTCTTTATTTAACATGTGTACTATATAGTATCACATTTGGAAGTCTATATCAATGGGAAATCAAAAATTTCACATCTATGTGCCTTGTTTTAGTGAATAGTAAACTAAAAATAAGCGAGTTTGTAACATATGTTGTTATCAGTAATTAAGTTGGTCAACAAAGACTATCATACCCCTAGACTACTAATGGGGGCCGGTTTTTGCTATGGTGATTCACCAACATGTAAAAGAAATCAATTAAGGAAAGGAAAGAAAAGTAAGTAAAAGAAGAAAGTTACTTTATAACATAAATATCTTCCAAAAGCAAACTTACCTTCTCATTCTCTTCTTCCTTCTTATTTCACACGGTTCTTCCTCCCTTCATGCTCTCTTCTACGGTTTGCTATAGTAGCCTCTCTTCTCCATCTTCATTTCCTTGCCAAATCCAACTCCATGCTCCAAATCAAATTCTAAGACCATATTTGTCTTAGTTAGAGCAAGCTCCTCATTTCCCTCTTTTCAAATCTTCAAGAACTCAATTTTGGTGCCATGGAGATTCACCATTGAAGGAGCTTGAGCTCACCTTTTCACATGTTAATGTTCTCCTTTCCTTCAAGGTAAGGAAACTCAAAGAAAAATGATGTTTCCCCCATGTTTTGTGTTGTCTGAAAATTCACCTCACAATGGTGTTTTTACCTTACTTGTTTTAGCTCCATTTGAATCTTCCAAGGGCTAGAAGGAGTCCTCTCTTGATACCTTAATGGGTTAAGACAATATATGTGCCTAGGGTTTACAATGAGATGAAGCATAATGCTTGAATACTCATTCTATTATTTGTATAATGTTTAGAAGTTGACAAGCAACTAAAAGCCTTGCCAATTTAGTAAAGGAAACAAGAAAGAAGTTTGTGAGGAAAAGAGGTAAATATGCTATCTCAATGTAGTTTAAATGCCTTAGGAAAATGAGCTTGATTTGCTTAATAAAATACCTAAGGAGCCAATGGTAAATGAGCTAGTGAAATGCTCTCAAGGAGTTTATTAAAGGGCATACGTGTTGTTGTATGCAATTGCAGGTTAAAGGCAATATATATGTGGGAAATTCAGTGTTTATGGTTTATGCAATTTAAGGGCCTAAGAGCCATGTTATTTAAGGGCCTAAGTGGCAAGCAATTTAAGTTTATGCACTATATTGTGATGTAGTGTGAAATTTGGTGAATGTTGTGTGTGAGAAGTTCTTGATGGATTTTAGGTGTTCTTGAATGAAATAAGGTAAAAACCTAAGTGTTTGGATGTGAGAATATACAAGAGAAGCTATGGCAAATTTTGGAGAATGTGTAAGAAGTTCTAAGTGTTTTAAATGAGTTTTGGTGAACTAGAAGTGTTGGAAATGCCTAAGCATTTTAAAGGAGGAGAAATAATGTCTTAAGATGTTCTAGGTAAACAAAAGGACGTAGACATCAACTAGGGTTTAGGTTGGTAAGAAATGATGCTTGGGAGATGATGTTAAAATGAGGAGAAAGCATTATGGGCATAGTGGTTATCATAGGCATGAAACACCACTTGGAAAACTAAGGAGGAAATAAATAAGTGTTAGGAATTTTGGGAAGAAATGAGTAAAGGTTTAAGGAATTAGAAAATGAGTTTTATGAGTGTTTAAGGATGTCTTAAGGTGTGTTTGAAGTGCCCAAATGAGGTTAGGGTGTACTAGGATATATGAGGTGAAGTTTGGAGTTAAATGAGCAATGGAAAATAAGGGTCTGGAGCAGACCGAACTTGCGACCGAACTTGCAAGGTCGGTCGAGCCCAGTTTACCCTGCGAGAATTGGCTTCTGGAATGGACCGACCTTGGGGACCGGACTTGCAAGGTCGGTCGGGCTTGTATTTTGTGTACGAACTAAGTTTTTGGAATCGACCGAACATGGGACCGGACTTGGCAAGTTCGGTGAGGCCTGAATTTTCAAAGGGAAGAAACTCTCGGGAATGGACCGAACATGCGACCGAACATACAAGGTCGGTCGGAGTAGAAATTTTTGACGGTAATGTGTTCTGGAATGGACCGACCTTGTGCAGGGTCGGTCGGTAAGGTCGGTCGGACCAAAAACATGGTTTAAGGTTAAAAAATGATATGTAATGATGGGGATTGATTAGTAATGATGTTATAAGGTTGTTTAAGACATGTTAGGTGAGTTATAATGACAATTTAGTGGGGGAAAAGATGTATTAAAATGTAAACGTAAAACAAGTTAAAAAGTGAAGTTATGTAACTAAGTTAACGGGGAAAAGTTATAAGCACTAGACTTTAAACAATCATGATACCCCGATGTTAATAAAAATACATGTAATGTTATCAGTTGTTCGAGGATTGCTCGAGGAACATAAGTGGACACGATAAAGTGGACTCCGGTGACAGGTATGGTTTTCTTGCAACCTATGTCCTACCGGATTACACCGGCTTGTATACCAATGTGTTTTTCTGTGTGTTTGCCACGTTGTAAGATAAAACATGTAATGAGTTTACAGTAATTCATTTATGTGGCGTGTTCAACTCCGATACCATTTAACCTCAGAAGTGTTAACCTTAGTTAACTGAGTCTAGGATCACATGAGAGTTCGGTATTCGGATTAAACGACCCGAACCATGGGACGTTCTAACCACGGCTATGCGTGTGTTAATTGTGTGATATGTGTATGTGAATGTAGGGATCTCCCTTGTGTGTTTAACCCAGTTGTAATACTGTAAGGTGTGTAGATGTGATAGACTCCATAGTGGGGCTCTAACTAATATCTAAAGTAAATATGTACTAACAGTGGTGAGGAATCCGGTTTGGCCGGTCGCGCGTTGTTTGGGAGTGGGTATCCTTCTTAGCCTTACCCTTCTCTCTGTTATGGTTGTTTCCCTCACGGGTTATGATCTCCCATTAGCCTATTCCAAAGCTTAGCTATTCTGACTTATGATCAGTTTAGGGGGAACATGTGTTTGTGTGGTGTGTTCGGGCCTCCAAACCCGAACCATCTTAACTTAAGTTACTCGTCTGACTATTAGGACGGTAATGAGTGTTGTTGTTGTTGTATAACGAGCTTACCATGAGGGTGACACCATTCTCTAGGCTCACCAGTGAATTAACTATGTTTGGGTCGGTTCCTAAGAGGACCGTTCCCGTTATGTTATGTGATGTTGTAATGCAATTCCTATTGCGATGTTATCATGTGCACGTTGAAACGTGAAAAGTGTTGTTATGTTTTGTTATGTGAGGAATGTTATATGTTGTAAGATATGGAGTGTGTGGATCATGGAAATGAATCCCAATTTGTGATAAGAGGCGTTTAAGGATAACCCGATTTATGGGTAAGTGTCGTCTATTAAGGAAGTAGCTTCATTAGAGGAGGAACACTCTAGGGATAATGAATACCATGAGTGACTTATCAAGTCAGGATATATTATCCGTTTGTTGAGCCCATCGAGGCGAAATGTTATGTGTTGTGCGTTTACAGTTGCATGCATGATTTAAATACAATCAATCGCATGCTAAGACGACAATTAGTTGTGCGTGGCCCGGTAGCATGTGGGCTGCAGGATTACCATACCAGCAAAGGTGCTGAGCCCCTTGGGGGCCACCCTTTCTCTTCTTTTCCTATTTCAGGTACAAGAGCTGGAAGCCGTTCGAGAGTAGGACGGGGTAGTCGTTGTACACGGGAAATCTGTTAAGTTATATATATACAGTAGGTGTAGTAAGACCGAAACTGTTATCGGCATCAATTTGTAAATACTCGGTACAGTTGGAAGGCTTATGTATGTTGGTTGTTGTTAATGAAAAGGTATAGTAATGTACAGTTGCTCGGGAATCTAGTCCATCAGACCGGTACAGTGTAAATGTAATAGCCTTGTCAGCCACGTGGGTGGTTAACGGCGTGTAACACCAACGAGTTAAGTTATGTGAAGTAGTGTACTTTCCGCTGCAGAATGTGGTTATGTGAAGGCTGTTGGATGGGGTGTTACATCGTCCCCCAGTCTACGAAGGCCAGCCAGAACCAAATACCTTAGGGAGATACATCGATGAGATGCAAAGGCCTTCACCTCTCTGCACGTTCCAGCGGGTCGCCAGGTGGACATAGCGGCCTACTTTCTCCAGGGATCCGCGCATCGATGGTGGCAGACCGCCAGAGCTGAGCTGACTGCCCAGGCGGACTTCGGCTTCCCAGCCTTCAGGGTGGCCTTGAGAGCCAAGTTCTATCCATCCTACCTGCAGAAGAGGATGAGGAGCGAGTTCGAGCAGCTGAAGCAAGGAACTTCCTCTGTTGCTGAGTACTATAATAAATTTGTGGAGCTGCTCGCTGTTATTGAAGAGGGAGCTCACGCTCCGAGGTACCTGGTGGATAAATTCTACACCGGCTTGAACTTCAGGATCATGACTATGATCGGTTCCACCAGAGGGATGACCCTACAGGAGCTAGCGGATGACGCGAATGACTGCGAGACCACCATTGTCTACCAGGACTATGTGCTAGGCAAGAGGAAGGGGGATGGAGAAAAAGGAAATGGAGGGTACTTTTCCCAGAACTACGAGAGGAAGGGAAAGTTCTACAAGGGGAGGAACGAGAAGGCCATGGTCCCCTCATATACTATTGCTGAGCCACTCCGCTCCCAGCCATTTAAGGGGAACCAACCTGCGAGAAAGTACTTCTTCAAGTGGTGCAAGAAGGACCACCGGGGCAAGGATTGTAAGGGAAACCTAGTGGATTGCAACCACTGCGGTAAGAAGGGGCACAGATCGTTCGAATGCTTCCTGAACCCGGATTCCAGGAACTACAAGCCACGCACCGGGAACACTGCTAGAGCCCCAGCTGCTACTACTACTGGAGGAGGTCGAGGTGGCACAGGAGGTGCTGGACCATCTACCAGCCGCCCTACCCAGAGCCATCCACAGAGGCCGGGACAGAACTACCCCCAGAGGCCGGGCAAGGCACGATCCTTAACCTGGTGGACCGCGTCGAGGCAGCAAGTGATGACCCGAGTTCACCTGGTGAGGACTACTTCCCTCATGAAGAGGCTTAGACCCTTACCTTCTTTACATTCCGTTGGCTAGATTTTTTCTTCTTTGTCAATGTAAAAGGGATGAACTATAAACCCTTCATTTTGTTTCGTCTCGAACCTTTCATTTCCAGTTGTGAACCTTGACTTATTTATTTAATGGCAATTGTTGTTCAGCTTTCGATATTTGCTTTCCTATTTTGCCATATTCCACACCCAACATCCCTTTTGAAGCCAAACCACACCCACCAGAGAAGTGTGAGGTCTTGAGACCCGGGATGATCTTTCTACGAGAGTACCTGACCCCAGCAGTCCAGTATGCATTGATCCTCAAGATCAGGGAGTTAGGTGTGAAGGAAGGAAATTTTTACACCCCTGCCTTCAAGAATGGTTCAACCATGTAGGTGAAGATCATGTGCCTAGGTAAAAAGTGGGACCACACCACCAAGAACTATGAAGAGGTGGAGGTGCCGCCAATCCCGGAGGAGCTGCAGACCATCATTAGAGCTGCAGTTAAGGCAGCACAAGAATTGGAGGATGAGCCCGTCCCAGACCTAACCCCCGACGTGTGCATCATAAACTTCTATGGAAAGGAGGGTAAGCTAGGGATGCACCAAGACAAGGACGAATCGCCAGAGTCCGTCACCAGAAGAGTTCCAGTGGTGTCCATATCGCTTGGAGACGACGCGGAGTTCCTATTTGGTGATCAAAGGAGGATGGACCTTGCTACCAAGATCCTCCTGAAGTCGGGTGATGTACTGATTTTTGGTGGGGCAGCTAGACTCATCTACCATGGGGTGAAGAGAATCAAGCCTAACACAGCCCCCACACCCATCATTAACCAGACCCACATGAAACCGGGCCGTCTAAACCTAACCTTTAGACAGACCTAGCCTTGTACTTTACAATTTCAGTGTTGTAAATTTTAAGTTGCCCATGAAGCTTCGAATAAGAATGGAAATTCTAAGAATTTTATTGCTTCATTGTAGGGGTTGGAAACTCAGGGATCAGGTTGAATGTGTTGAACCAGGCTCAAGCAAAGAGCAATGGAATGGTCATCACAGGTATAAACATTAACCCTGAGTAATTACCTTGGAACGTTTACCCAGAATCTTAAAAATCTATCCTATAATTTCAGGCACGTTCCTAGTTAATGGAGTGGAGGCCATAGTCCTGTTTGATTCTGGAGCCTCACATTCCTTCATATCACAAGTGTACCATGCTAAGATAGATGCCCCTACAGAGGATATCCATGACTGCTCAATCTTGTTGCCATCTAGAGAGTTGATCAAATGCAGTAAGCAATGCAAGGATTTGAGTATACACATCAAGGGAGCAGACTTCCTTCTCGATGCCATTGTCTTCCCTGGCATGGGATTCGACCTAATTGTGGGCATGGACACGCTACAGCGGTACCGAGGCAGACTACATTGTGCAGAGCATCGTCTCCTCCTGAAGTCAGCTACAGGGATCACTGTGTCATACCGAATGCAGCCTAAGCAGCCGACTGTGAAGGTTGTATCGGCTTTATCCCTGATGAAGGAGGTCCAGGGGCGCTACCGCCTACTACTGTTATGCCCAGGATCTGAGGACGGACCCGAAGTTCTAGAGCGATGTTCGCATTGTGTCGGAGTATCCCGACATTTTTCCAGAGGAGCTACCTGGACTACCACCACTGAGAGAGGTTGAATTCAATATCGACCTCATACATACCTGGCACGGGACCGATTGCCAAGGCTCCCTACCGATAGGCCCTGCAGAGATGGTTGAGTTGAAGAAGCAGCTGCAGGAGCTACTAGATAAGGGTTTCATCAGACCCAGTGTCTCACCTTGGGGTGCTCCAGTGCTTTTCGTCAAGAAGAAGGACGGAAGCATGAGACTCTGCATCGACTACAGAGAGCTGAACAATGTCACGATCAAGAACAAGTACCCACTGCCCAGGATCGATGACTTGTTCGACCAGTTGAGGGGAGCTAAGGTGTTCTCCAAGATTGATCTGCGTTCCGGATATCATCAGATAGCTGTAGCTGAGTCGGATATAGAGAAGACAGCCTTCCGGACCAGATACGGCCACTACGAGTTCACAGTGATGCCGTTTGGACTGACCAATGCACCCGCGAGATTCATGAATCTGATGCAGAGAGTCTTCCAAGCCCAGTTGGATAAGTCAGTAGTCGTGTTCACAAACGACATCTTGATATTCTCCAAGAGTCGGGAGGAACTCGAGCAGCATTTGAGGACAGCCTTGGAGACTCTGAGAGAGAAGAAACTATTTGCCAAGTTCAGCAAGGGTGAATTCTGGCTGGACAAGGTGTCATTTCTTGGACATGTAATCTCAGCTAAGGGAGTTTCAGTAGACCCAGCTAAGATTGAGGCAGTGAAGAGCTGGCATAGCCCTTGCACTGTGACAGAGGTTAGGAGTTTCCTTGGGTTGGCTGGCTACTATAGATGCTTTGTGAAGGACTTCTCCAGGCTAGCCAAGCCCTTGACCTCCCTGATGAAGAAGGACAGCCCGTTTGTATGGACAGAGGCTTGTGAGGTCTCCTTTCAGGCGCTGAAGGACGCCTTGACCACAGCTCCAGTATTAGTGATCCCTGAGGGGAACGAGGGATACGAGGTGTATTATGATGCTTCAGGCAGAGGGATTGGTGGGGTACTGATGCAGAATGGCAGAGTGGTAGCATATACTTCTCGACAGCTGAAGAAGCACGAAGAAAATTACCCCACACACGACCTTGAACTCCTCGCCATAGTCTGCGCTTTGAAGATCTGGTGACATTACTTATATGGAGCCATAGTCCGGATTATGACAGACCATAAGAGTCTGAAGTACATCTAGACCCAGAAGGAGCTGAACCTGAGACAACGATGATGGGTCGAGCTACTGGCTGATTATGACATCAACCTTCAGTACACTGAAGGTAAAGGGAATGTCGTGGCAGACGCTTTGAGCAGGAGAGTGCACTCACTCCTAGCCTTGACAGAGATGACCACAATAGCTGAGGAGATATACGCAGCCCAGGATAGTGATGTATACCTGCAGGGCGTCAGGCAGAAGTTAGCAGATGGTTTGATTGATGGTTTGAAGTATGAGTACGAGCTAGACAGTGAGGGACACCTTCGAGTTAGAGGCAGATTCTGCGTTCCTCAGGATGCGACAGAACTTCAGACCAGGATTCTCTCTGAGGCTCATTCCTCTACATTATCAGTACACCCTGGAGCCACCAAGATGTACAAGGATTTGAAGCAGTTATTCTGGTGGAGCTGGATGAAGAGGGATGTAGCAGATTTCGTCTCCCGATGCCTCACCTGTCAAAAGGTGAAGTTTGACCATCGTCGGCCAGGAGGCCAGATTCATTCATTACCAGTACCGTGCTGGAAGTTTGACGACATCAGCATGGACTTTGTGGTCGGTCTCCCTCCAGCTAGAGGCGGACTGAATTCTATTTGGGTGATAGTGGATAGGTTGACCAAGACCGCCAGGTTTATACCTATCAAGAACACATGGAAGGTGCCCAAGCTGGCTGAGGTGTTCACCACAGAGCATATCCGGTACCATGGGGTACCGAAGACGATCGTCTCCGATCGTGACACACATTTCCTCAGCAGATTTTGGCGTCAGGTGCAGGAGGCGTTTGGTACTCAGCTACGCCTTAGCACAACCTTTCACCCTCAGACTGATGGGCAGACCGAGAGGACGATTCAGACGCTGGAGGATATGCTGCGAGCGGTCGCTCTAGACTATTAGGGGAGTTGGGTAGAGCGTCTACACCTGGTGGAGTTCTCCTACAATAACTCCTAGCACTCATCTATCGGCATGGCACCATTCCAAGCTCTGTATGGCAGGCCGTGCCGGACTCCCTTATCATGGAGTGACCCTACCAAGGCAGTCCTGATTGGGCCCGAGTATGTTCAGACACTGCAGGATGACGTCAGAGTTATCCAGCAGCACATGAGGGCAGCGCAGTCTAGACAGAAATCCTATGGGGATCAGCGCACCAGAGAGCTCGAGTTTCAGTTGGGTGACATGGTTTTCTTGCGGGTGTCTCCGATGAGAGGGATATTCAGATTTGGGATGAGGGGGAAACTAAGCCCTAAGTATGTCGGTCCGTACAGGATTACGGAGCGAGTGGGCCCAGTTGCTTACAGACTAAAGCTACCAGCGGAGTTGGGGAAGGTACACGATGTGTTTCATGTATCTCAGTTGAAGAAGTATATGCCTGATCCTTCTCACGTACTGCAGCCAGAGAGATTGGAGATTGAGCCTACACTGAGGTATGAGGAGACTCCTATTCCGATCTTGGACACGAAGGTCAGAGAAACGAGAGGCAGATCAGTCAAATTGGTGAAAGTTCTTTCAGAGCATCATGGGGTGGAGGAAGCTACTTGGGAGACTAAGGACTCCATGAGATTGAAGTACCCACATCTATTCACATGATATTTTGCTATCTGCTGTGATTCACATTAGTAACGGTACGAGGGCGTACCTTAGCTCTTTTAAGGGGGATATACTGGCATACTCCTCCTTCGTTATCTCATCCGGATTATGCCCTGTTACATTATTAGTAGAGTGAGAGGTGTATGTACGTACGTAGTTTTACATTATGGCACGGTAGTATGTGACGTTTGATTTAGTATATCCTGGTATATTTTGATTCAGTTTTATATTTTGATTCAGTTTGATTTGATTCTGAGTAATCTCGAGTGGAATATTGTAATAGTATGGATGGAAGTTAAGGAGGATTGGATTGGTATAGAAATTCGTTGGAATTATTGTCGTCTCAAGTTGAGGTTTAAACTTCGAGGCGAAGTTTCTTTTAAGGGGGATATACTGAAATACCCCTAAATTAATTTAAATTAATTTAGGAGATTTCTTTTATTAAAACCGTAAATAATACCATTAATTATTATATTATAGTATGGAATTGTGAATAATAAATCATTATATCCTTATATGGAATTATGAAAATTAAATCATGGGATTTCTCCCATTTAATCCTAAAGAATACTATTAAATATTGGATTACCATATATTATTATATAGTATTATGAATTTAATAATAAGATTTGTAAGTCAATAAATCTTGGAAAATTTTCTAAACACTCCAAGTATGTTATAAAGATTTTAGAAAGAGTTGGAACATTGGTTTGAAACATAAAAGTCAATATAAAATTTTAGAAACCCTAAAGCTTCTCAAGCCTTGCTAGGGTTGACTTTTTGAGAATGGTCAAATCAGCCCATGAAACTTATACCAATAATTAGGTTATGGAAAACCATGAAGATTGATAAAAAGAACGTCAAAAACGGATCATCCTAGCCAAAGTTATGATAAAATGAAGTTTAGAGCCAAAATTTTGAAAAAATGCTGATGTGGCAAGTCTGCTGACTCACCCGCGCGCCTCGGGATACGCGCCCAACACTTAGCCGATTTCTATCTCCATGTTTTCCGGTAACCGACTACAGATTTTGCCCTAACTTGTGACCTCCATATCTTTCTCATCTTTTGGAATTTTTGAGTGCCGTCTTCTTTGTTGTCTTCTCCTACACTTCCTCTTTACAACAATAACTCACTCTAAACCTAGATCATCCTACATCAACTGGAAATTCGATCCAAAGTAGCCACCCTGCAAAACCGAAAATGCAGATTCCAGTTTCCTTCGATTTCAGGTAAAGTTCGTCTTGCCATAACTTCCTCATCTTTCAACCAAAATTCGATTTCTATAGCTCGTTGTGTAGCCCTTTAATCCCATTACAACTTCTGTGTTGATGACCAAGGCTGATTCATAACCGATTAGGAGAGCGAGACGTCTAAAGATCTCGATTCACCATTGCATAAAATCATACCGAAACACAAGGTATAAACTCGTAACTTTTAGCTCCGATTTCTTTCTGTGTAGTGCAAGTTAGAGTGAGTTCTTGCTATCATTGTGTAGAGTTAAGTTTCCTCTTTAGATTAAACCTGTAACACCCCAACTCAATCCAAATGTGGCCTCGCAACTTAACATCTTATACATATACATGTCACAGCGGAATTCTTTACACTCCAGGACCTTGCCACGGTCTGACTACAGAATATACCGAACATTAGTACATAACAACCTTTACCAAATACATTTCCTTCTTACAATCCCCTCACATCCTATACATCTTACTAACTCAATTGCCATACGAGTGTACATGCACAACTCGTAGGCCACACTTAACCTGCAGCACTTGTACCCGTTCTTACTCTCGCGACGGCCGCCTCCTGATGTTCACCTGTGTAGTAAAAACAGCCCCCAAAGGGGGTCAGCACGAATGCTGGTACGATCCTCTCATGGCCCCCAAGCTAACGTGGCTACGACGACTAATTGTCGATAGCATGGAGGTTGAATAGATGCACAACATAATAGAAAGTGCAGTAAACAACAACTCAAATATGAACAATCAAGGTTCACACACAATGAACGACTTAAATACGTTCCCTTAATTAGAGAGTTAATTATTTAACTCCTTAAGTTGTATTTCCTCTTAATCTTAGTCCATCCTTATCTCACCTCAATCTTAGTCTTATCTTAATCTTAGAAACAACCATCCTTTAATAAGGAGTGGACGTAGCTTATCTTAACCTTAATAATACAAACCATCCTTTAAAGAGGAATGGTTGCAACTTATCTTAACCTTACCTTATGTATGCCAACCGTTCTCTCATTGGGAACAGGTTAGCCCTTAGTTCGTTGTTTATTTTTGTAGGGCTTGGTTAACCCTAGTGTAACACCCCATCCAAAGCCATTCGTGGTTATCACAAAACTGAACAATTAATCGAATACGTCGCAGCGGAAATAATAAACACCTGGACCTTGCCACGGTCTGATCGTTAGAATATACCGGCCTTAACATTTACAATACTTATCCAAATACTTATCCAACTCAAAACATCACCATCCACAATACCACAACCAACCGAGTACAAATATCTTAAACATAGTCTCAACCTTACATCAGTTTAAATATAAACAGTCGGGTGCACAGGCGCAACCCGAACTCAAAATAAACATCCCACCCTAAGTCTAACCGCTCCTACTCTCATAGTGCGTCCTCATGGGTCTCTTACCTGCAAGTGTAAAAATAGCCCCCAAGGGGGTCAGCACGAATACTGGTACACCCTCTCATGGCCCCCAAGCTAACGGGGCTACGACGACTAATTGTCGATAGCATGGAAATTGATTACATGCACAAGCATAATATGAAGTGCAATAACAATAACCAGATGAACATACATAGTTCACAAACAATGAACGACTCAAGCGTTCCCTTATCAAGTGGGTTAGTAACCCCTTCCTTAGTCCTCATTTCCTTAATCTCAGTTCCTTACCTTAATCTCAATCTTAACTTATCCTCAGTATACAAACCGTTCCTGGAAGGGAATGGTTGTAGCTTAATTCGAACCTGGGATTTAGGTGATCCCACCGCACCATCTTAATGCCACCTACTCTGGACGGGAGTCCAGCGTAGCTGAGCCGGCAACCGGCCCTAGGCTACAAGTCCGAAGACAAGTCCTTAAGCGGAGGGCGGATCTGATTCAGATACCGTCCCCCTTTTTCCTTAGCATGCATGACCAGAGATCGGTCCCGGGTTTCCTCACTCAAGTTCCAGTTAGTAGACATCTTAATCACCATGTGCTAGCTAAGCCCCAACGGGCATGAACCAGCGACCACCAAACTTAACTTTTATTCTTAACTCAGTAAGTACTAAACTTGGTTAGTAACAATCTCAAGTCTCACGGGTTAGTGTAAATATAACACATACACAGTGAGAACAATATAACCGGTTGCATGCTTTATCTTGTTTTAGTCATAGCAATTAAACAGATAGCACACAAGCCGAGGGACACCTCGTTAGCAAGCAGGTCACAAGAAGGATTGTACCGTTCACCGTCGATCGTTGTTTGTTTAACCTTCTTCGGGGTCCCAATTCACAAACCTAAAACATTCATTCATTTTTAGGTCATTAGTTATTTGCACCTTACTTAACTCACTTAGTCCCTAAGGATTCCCCTTCAATAACCTCTCAAGTCTTTGCCACTTAGCTTACAAACTTAACTTTAAACATTAAAACTTATACTTAATCTTAACTTAATTCCTTAAGTTCTTAGGGTCCTAATCATTACTACCCTACCAAAGGTATACCTTATTACCTATTACCATTCTTAGAATTCAAATTTTTCTTTTTTTTTTTATTTTTAGGCCCGACCGAACTTCCGACCGACCTTACCTAAGGTCGGTCCATTCCAGAACACTTCACCGTTTGAAAATTCTACCCCGACCGACCTTGCAAGTCCGGTCCCCAAGGTCGGTCCATTCCCGAGAGTTTCCCCGAGGGAAATTTAAGCTCGACCGAACTTGCCAAGTCCGGTCCTATGTTCGGTCGATTCCAGAGACTTATTACCGTACAAAATACATGCCCGACCGACCTTGCAAGTCCGGTCCCAAAGGTCGGTCCATTCCAGAAACTTTCTCCGGTAGTGTAAACTGAGCTCGACCGACCTTGCAAGTCCGGTCCTAAGGTCGGTCGGCTCCAGAACCTTGTTTCTAAATTCTCTTTTAACTCCAAACTTCTCCTCATATATCCTAATATGTTATAACCTCATTTGGGCACCTCAAATACACCTTAAGCCCTCCTCTAAACACATGAAATCATTCACCAAGATTCACCTTAGTCATTATGCATTTTCCTTGTAGTAATGCTAACACTTGTAATGTTTTCCACTAGGTTCTAGGTGGTGGTTCTTACCTAATGTAACCACTATGCCAAATGTTTTCCTCACCACTATAACATCATCTCCCAAGCATCTTCCACCATCGAAAACTCTTTTATGCATTTACTTAAAGTTCCTTCACAACTTAAACTTCCATCCATCAACACATTATTTCCTTCCTAGTTGTTTACCAACATTTGCCTAAGTCCTAAATACTCAATTTCATTCTCTTGATTCCTAAATCCTTTATAGTAATGCCTAAGTCATTATAACTCATTAAACACCTTAAACTCACCCCTTTTTATCGAGACAACCTCTAAAACTTCCTAGTACTTCCTTAGTCATGAAATTCCCTTAGAATATCCTAAACACTTAAGTTCTCCTTTAAATTTTGCCATGGGTTTCTAGTATATAACATCCTAACACATGGTTTTTCTCCATCAAACAACCAGTATCGCTCAATTTCTCATCACAACACCTTAACACACAATTTACACCACATCATCATATAGTGCTTAAACTTAAAATGCTTGGCACTTAGGCCCTTAAATGACAATTGACAAGGACAAGAATATGACGAAGACAAGAGGGTCAAAGCGGTCCAGGCCACAGATCCCGGTCCAGACCCCGGGCCCCCCTTCAGGACCTTGATCAGGCTCCAGTTTGGGCACCAAACATCATTCCGGCTCTGCTCACTATGACCGGAACCCATATTCCGGCCCCGTACTCCATGACCGGATCCCGCACTCTACACTTTGGGACCGGAAGGCTTTACAAGGAAAGAAGCGCCAAACTAGAAGGGTGGCTCCAATAAAGTAATACCACATGTACAAGGATTAAGAGATAGACTTCACCCTAGAAAGTCTATAAATAGAGATGAGAGGCTCATTTGTAAGGGGACACATTATGAGAAGAGAGAGAAAACACTAGAAAGCTCTCTAAGGTTGTAATATCAAAGAAAGGAATAAAGATGTTGTCTAGAAGTGGATGTAGGCCTGATTATGGGTCGAACCACTATAACTCTCGGTGTTCTGTACGTTTGTGAGTTTGGAGGGACTAATTATGTATTTTCATTTGGCGCCGTTTGTGGGAACGGACGACTGGAGATCAGTAACCACGATTTAGCCACAAGGAAGAATAGTTATTCGATCGGGAGATGAAACCGGAAAGATCCATCAAATTCATCGAAAATTCCATTCACGCGATCTGGAACTCGAAATGCGATAAGCAAGTGAAACTCGAAAGAGCGCCGGATTACATCAAAGTAGGGATCTCGAAGATCGAATTCTCCACGTAAAATCACGAAAAGAGCGACCTCACTCATCCGAGGAGATTAATTCAGCGAAGGAATTCGTCTGCGAAGAAGTCAATTCTTGATCTTCGAAGAGGTGATAGATAGCAACCACGATTCAACCACTGTTCACGATCAAAGGGTCCAGAACGAAGTGAAGACAGGGATTTACGATTTACAATCCAAGCAGAGCTCGTCGAGATCGTTCATCCTAATCTTGAGTACAAATGCGCAAGTGTCGGAGATCTACTTCGGATGATTGGATTCAACTAGGAGCAGGAAACCTCAAAAATCCTCACGGATAAAGAGGCCAACGAGGTTTACTGCAGCGTAAGGTCAGAATAAAACCAGATTCGCCGGCAAGAGGGGAAGAAACTAAAGAAGTTCGTCAAAATTCACCGGCGAATATCTATCTATCGAGCTAGTGATGAGATCCGTCAACAGATTCAATTAATAAAATCGATGCCCTTGGCATCTAAATTTAAGCCGCAAAGGGAAATCAGAGGAGTTTTTCGAAAGAGGATTCGAATCAAAAGAGGGTGATAGAGCTCAAAGAAAAGCTTAAATCACGCCTAAACCCAGAATGGAGAACAAGAATTTCGGAGCTAAGTCGAGATCGAAGGGGCTGGAAAGAATGATGTCTTCCCAAGTCAAGGATCGAAGCCCAGCCTATGCGCGTAATCAATACCAATATTCAGATTTGCTTATCACCGAGTCAAGATGTCGAGGAACTTTTTTAGCTGAACCTCAAATCCACGAACGATCAACCGCGATGAAGGTGGAGAATTTGTTTAATCGAGGCAAAAGGTCGAAGGAATTCGTTGGCAACACCACACTTTAGATCTTCTTGAAGGAAATCATCTGTCTTCATCAATAAAGAGATCCGGAACGGGAGTTAGCGAAGGAGAAATTCTCGTAGTCTTATCTACAACTCTACTCAATCCGCAAAAGTCCTCAAGGACGAAGAATCGCAACAGAAGAACCAAAATCCTTAACTCTCTTCATTTACTATTTCACACTACAATCAGAATTCGTTTGTCATTAATATCATATCGGCAATTATAATTTTGTTAATTATTGCAAATCTCACACTAAAGCAACAAGAATCCTTGATATCACAGCAGGGAAATCTCAACGAGACCGAAGGAGCCGGAATGAAGAAAAAGAAGAATGTCTGAAGATTTTTGATCCGGTCAGACGGGAAGGGAAGAAATCCTGAAAACAGATTGGAAGCAGGCAGATCTTGCAAATAAAATCGAGATCGAAGATGAGAAGCTGGGGCAATAACTTTTAGTGACCGGAGGACTTCTTCGACCGCGCCGGATTCCATTGGCCGCAACAAACTTCCTTACAGGCTACTGTTCCGGCTACATCATCGGGCGCGAGTGGTGTTCCAGGAGTATTCAGCCCCGGGCAGCAATTTCAATATAAGACCGGGTCATTCTCTTTACGGCCGGTTACATTTATTCCTGGGTAGCAGTCTCAGACAAGCCAGGCGACGTCTCCAATTCAAAGCAAGAAGGCAGAGTCTCAAAACTCGATCAAAGGGCAACTATCAACAACCGGCCTCTTGAAGTAGTTGTAACCAACGGCAAAGGACAACCAAACAAGTTTCGGATCCAAATCCAGGCAAGGTGAAGACATCGATCGAATGCAGCTTTGGCCGCATCTCAGACTTTAACCGGACCTCCTTGGCCGCATCAACTCTCTTTGGCCGCATCAACTCCCTTGGCCGCAACAAATTCTCTTGGCCGCAGCAGACCCCTCTTGGCCGCAGCAGACCCCTCTTGGCCACAGCAGACCCCTTTTGGCCGCAGCAGACTCCTTTGGCCGCAACAAATTCCCTTGGCCGCAACAAATTGACCCGACCGCACCAAGCTACCTTTGCCGCACCAGGATCGCATCCTCAAGCACAAGATTGGATGGTATCCTCAACTAAAAGCCAACGACATCCCAATGTTTCAAAACATAAGTTCTCCAAAGATGCAAATCCCTTAAAGAAGAAATCGTGATCAGACGACAACGGCGATAAAACCAAAAGAAGAGGCGTCCGAAACCAAAGATAAGTTCATCGATCTTGAAATACTAAAGCTTAGCAAACCTAATTGTCTTGTTTGCTTCCTCTCAAAATTGGCACTTTTAGATGCAGTTGCGAGACTAATTGCTAAACATAAGTTTATTAACTTCAAAAACACTAGCTTTTAATATCTGGAATTGATTGAGTATGACGATTGCTTTCTGCTTACCCAAAAGTCTCATCTCAGTCACTGGTTTGAGAATTCGATCAACAAAGGATCATTTCAGACTGCACTTTCCTTACGCTATGGCTAGCTTCTTTTGCCGGAAATCCACATCTAAAACTTTATTGCTGTTACTTTTGCTTCAGATAGAATCCCGGCTCCTTCTGTATTTTACTTCTTGAGTCATGTGTGACAGCAAGTTTCAGATTTCCTATTTTTCAGGCTAAATCTATCAGTTTTTTACAAAACATCTTCAAAAAATACTACTGCGGCAAGATTGGCATCTGTTCATGACTATTAAAGCATTTGACTGCTTCCTACCAACTGGTTTAGTTTTTAGCAGACAATTCCCCACATCTGTTGAGCCTCTACTTGTTTCTTCATCAACAGGAAGTTTAATCTTAATCTTGTGTTGTGTTAAACATGATTGTCTCTTCTCGGAGTCGGTAATTCCAAAATTTCTGGTACGTCCAGTTTTAGAGATGTGAAAGTATATCTGTTTTTTCTACTATGAGAATCTGTTCAGATTTAGCTCTTAACTGCTCCTGGCATGATTGAAATCTCTCTTGGTTACGCAGAATGAGCAATCGTTACTTCTTTACATACATGACATTTGTTTCGCTGTTGTACTGCTGCTATCATCTTTTGGGCAAAGCATTTGTTATACTCTGATCATCTCCGCTTCAATAAAATTTCTGCCTCAACATATATATTTTCGCTGCTAGGTAAATACTTGAGTTTGAGAAAGTTTTACGAAAGAAGGGGACGCTGTGTTGTGACTGTCAGCTGACGATACTCGGTTATAGTGTTATAATGTATGTGGTACTTTGCTTTGATTTAATCTCTCTAGCTGGTGCATCTCTGCCTAATATGTGTTTTTGTTCAGTTTTTAACCAACGTAATGCTTATATCTTTGCTTTAGCTTGTCTTTACCTTTTTATTAGTTACTTCTTATTTTGTTATTACCTTGCCTGTTTCAGTAATTCTTCCGGCTAGGTATAATGCTATCCTTGCTTCAATTTTTTATCTCTATCTGAAGAACGCAAGTCTTACTGTTCTTAACTATGGTGAACCTGATCTGAATTCTTGTGTTGGTATTTTCTGTTTTAAGTTAAATAACTCATTGCATAACAGTTCTTTTGGGCCTAAGTTTGTGACCTGATTAGTTAGGTACCCTTTCACGCTTCGTTAATGAAACTCGGTGCCTGCAAAAATCTGGAATATGTGATAAAGATAACACGCTAAATTTGCTTCTAATATTCGCTGTTTAAAATTGTAAACTGATTCAATGATTTATAATTGTCGATTATGACTGTTCTTTGCCTCTGTTTTGCCACTTGGTTATGCTGTGCTATGCACTACTCTGTTTCATGATTGCTTTATAAGAAAAATGCAAACACTTTGTCATCTAAAGATCCATCATCTTTTATGATAAGCAGTATGCAGGCACATGCCTTAATTGCTTCTGATAGACTATATCTGGTAAGACCTATGATTTTACCTGTTATACAGCGACCTTACAGCTACGATATGCCTCTGCTACCAACCTCCAAAGAAGTGTAGTTCATGCCTCCTACACTTTTTACAATTCTATTTTGCATCTGCATTAAAACAAGAAAAGGAGTACAAATGCTATGTTTTGACGATACGGGCTCACGATCCCTGCCCATCTTTTGCAACGCAAATAACTACTATTGTTGCAGTATAGATTGCTGCTACTGTTATGATGCAGTTTGACTTTCATGTATATTTTCCTAAAGTGCTATTTCACAGATATGAGATCTAGCAACTGTTTTTCTAACTGACCTCAACCTTTATTAGGTGCTTTTCTAAATACAAAAATTCAAATTGTTGTTATTATATGTGCGTACTTATAAAAGTTCTGCCTATCTCTTCCTACAGCAATGTTCTGAAATTCTCTGAGTTGTTTTCTGTTGAGCTGTTTTAAGTTGTTTTAATAACTGTCTGCTGCACGTTATTAGGTGATTATTAGGTTAAACGGTGCAAATCTATGGGAACGTGAGGTCTTAAGTTGAAACAGCCATCAGGCTAGGAATATTAAGAATATGATAGGACTGCATGCTTTGGCTGCTTACGTATTATTGCTCGAGTAAGCTATCAGCAGCCTAGATAAATATTGTCTCTAAATTGATAAAATGTTGGTAGTACCGCTAAGGAATCAAATTTTTATCCTCTGTTTTACCACTAATATGTTTTCTGTTTGAGTATTCACTGTCACCTGCTTAACTGTCGACAGCTAAAGGGTATCTAGATTCCCTTTTATTTCTGATTATCCACAAGGAGTGTACTTCATCTAAGGCCAAATTTTGCTGCTTAATTTTGTTCCAAGTATGCTGTTTAGTTCCAGCTATAGTTGCTTCCGTCTACCTGCGCTGATTATTTTATGGGTGTTTTGCTTCTGTTTTATCTTTGCACATGGCCAGGTGAGAATAAATAATCTTAATTATGAAATAGCTACAATTTCAGTTTTCATTTCTTTTGTGTTCTTGCTTACCTTATTACACCTTGTTCTTACTACCGGAAACTCTTATTCACGTATACATTGAAAATAGTTCCCTTTACCATGCTACGCCTTGACCTTCGGTCAAGCAACTTAATTTCCGTCCTAACAATTTTTGGCTTAAAAAGAATATACCATCTGGGAAAGTCAAAGGCATGGGGCTGCAACTTGAAACTGCGGACCATTTTGGAATGCTTGCTCTATGCAAATCAAAGAGTCACTATTGCTACGGGAAATTCATTCCTGCGCATACTAGACTGAGAGAAATGCAAGACATCAAAAAAGGGGGCTGCGAGGACACTGCTGTCAGCTGTCAAAGGCCTACCCGTCCGGGCAAAGGTGTTCGGTTTCCAAGATTACCGGAAGAATATTTCCGGGGGGTATCACTTGAAGAGGTATCATAGAGGTATATCCATATGCTTTTTCCCTGATCAAGTCAGGCATAACAAGGTAATCCCCAATCCTAAATAGCACTTATTTGTCAAAGTAAAGTAGGAATCAGTATAAACTTGAATAAAATATTGGTGATTTTCTGTGTTGTTCACACAAGCGCGAGTATACTCTGAGTATACTTTGATTTTGCTCCTCTGATTCGATCTAAAGCATAACATGAGTAAATTAATCCTGATTGTGCTTTGCCTCCTAAATAAGGAAACAAGCACCTGCTACGGACATTTGCTGTTGTTCAGTACTTTTTATTCCAATTGTTTAAACCTGACGTGATACCGTTTTTTGACAAGTTTTAAGCATTTTCATGTTAGCACTGCTGGGATTGAAAAACCTACAGTATCAAGGAGGGTGCATTTCAGTTTAAAGGACAAAGGCAAAGGCCTGTATACTTCAGACAAGAAATTGTTACAGAAATTCAAAGCTCGGAAGAGAACAAAAGCAAAAGAGTAAGTAAGGGGAAATCGCAACTTCAAGCTACAGGCTGTTTTGCAATCAGAAATCCTAGAGGTATGATGACATGAGTCTATCTTCTGCTTGGATCTTGTGTCTCTTCAACCTATACCTTCTCAAGAAGTAAGATACAATCTAAATCTAAAATTGTTCAAAATTGAAAATGATAAGTTACAAATTTGCCAGCTGTCTTCCTTTCTATCTAATGGCAGAGAGTTATGCTGATAGTTTTGCTTGATCTAAACTTAGATTCCTGTTCATTTACTTCCGCACTTCCTGTCAGAAAAGGAACTTTTCATAAGCTAAAGACGATGCAATTATTAGGATCAAAAATCTAAAATTCATTGAGAAATTACTTGTGAATAAATCTTGCTTGTATGCCTCTGTTCACTGCTGCCACATTGCCGATTCAGACAAAGTGTCTCTAAGTCTTTCAGCTTCGTTTAGATACTGGGTTGCTTCTGATTGATGTATTGGTTTATACGCCACATGGGGACCATTTTTGGCTCACTTGCTGTAACAATTCTTCTAGACAAATTTGAAATACATGTTTATGAACTAATATAAGTTTGAAAAGTACTAATAGTTATCCGCTTCTTTTATGCTATTAGAATGAACGTCTCCTGCCTGGTTTTAACTGCGGCCGTAGATCTCTATTCAGCAATTTATCATCTATGGACATGCCTTATCTTTGCCTCCGTTTAATCTCAGTTATTAAGCCACAGTATGTTGCATTGTTGTGCCTGCTTTTGTTGGGTTTAGTTGAACCGTGTATAGGTCAATTGTCGACAGAAAAGATCGATACAATGCAAGCCCCTTCCTGTTCCTATCTATATTGAATAATGCTGATTCCCTGCAGTTTGGTCTTATGAATACAGCCCACTCCTTAACTGCTTTATTTGCTGCCTAAGTTTTGTCTGAATTTTTGAGCTGTTACATAGCCCACCCATAGGTTTCTCTCTCTACTGCTCTTAACTGTCAAAAAAAGGGCATATCATGAATGCTTAGGATCTGAGAAACCAACCCGAATTAGGTTATGGTTTATGGCAATGTTATAAGCATGTTTCTTCCTGTTCGAGCTTGGCCATTTAAGCCCTGACCGTATGCTAATGACCAAACTGGGATATCATGAATAACAAACCTATGCTGCATCTGAACTTTGCTGCTTCGTAATGGTTATTCTCAGCAGTCCGTAGTAACAATATTATGCTTACCTTGCTCCTACTTTATGCTGCTATGAATAGATACTGTTTCAGCAATGCATTTGTCCCTAATAAGGTTTATTTGCTTCCACTTTCACCACTGATTCAAGCCGCCCTATGAGTCTAGTCGAATCTGTTTTAGTTGGGCTTGTGTGCTACTTCAATAAGTTACTTTCAGCAGTTTAAGTCCTTTAAAATGAGTCTTACTTGACAAGAGTTTATGGTCAACTCTTATGTTGTTCTGTGCACCATGACATTGGTAGATTAACTCAATCTGAATCAGGTTTATGCTCTTTCTTCTCGGTGCGATAAAACCCAAAAACTCGTTGAATAAGTCCTTACGGGGTAGGCAATGATAGGCAATTATTTTGTTGCCACCAACGCTTGAATTCTACAGTTCGCTTCTGTTTACAAGTCTGTAAAGCATGTTCATTTATGCTGTTGATTGGCCCTTTTATGCCTTCATTCGAAATACTTCTTGTGTGAGTGTTAGCCTTTAAATTTCTTGAGCCCAGCCTGATTTACTGTTTCTATCATTCTATCTTGGTGTTTATATTACTGTTACATATGCGACACAAATTAGTTTCATAGGTAATGATTAAAGTTGCCTCATAGTTTTTCTGTTTTTATACAGTCATATAAAAACATAAGTACAACCTTCAATCTAAGTTGTTAAATTAACTCTCCATCTTATTTAGCCTTCTCGGTAGTTCATGGCCTTCAGCTATGCCGCTTGGCCATTGTACATAAAGCTGGAGCAGGATAACAAATGCTCCACCAATCTGAACAACTGCTGAGCAAAGGAGCCCTCTATACAATGAGAAAGTTGATCGAAAGAAAGGAGGAAAGTTCAGCACACCCTGGGATCGGTACCGAATGGCATCATGGTTCCGGCCAGGACACTACCATTACTACCCAAAGCACTGAAGTATTCACTACAAACCATACAACCTCATATTATTTTGGTAGGATACATGGCAAGGTATGAGGGCGGTAAGCTCGATATAAATTGACAGCCCATTTCCTGCTTGTTTTAAAAGCACTACTCATATGCTCTTGCGCAGCCCCACTGCAGTTATGTTGCTATTGCATGACTCTGAAGTTACAGCTGTTGCATAAAAAATCTTGGCAGTTTTTAAGACTGCATTTCTTCTCCGGCTAATATATGCCTAACTTGGTATCGATTATATAAGACTGAGAGCTAATATGAAGTTACATGATGCAATTTATCCTTTCAGAGATCAAGCATTGAATGGGCACATAATGTCCTCTGATATTGCTTCGCAAAAATTTAGCTTTTAAAGTTTTTGCTTCTCTGAACGTAAGTATTGGTGCATTCTGCTTACCTGGTTATATGCTGATACCCAAACCTGAGATGTCATGAATGGCAAGCTCTTTTACTCTTGGTCTGTATTGTTTAATCAGTAAATAAGAGGGCCTTTAATTGGTTGTAGTTCCCTGCTGCTACTGTCTTACTCCATCTGTTGGGCTGCTGCTTCAAGCACCATCCAAACTTTGTTATTTTACACTTTAGGAACTGTTGTACAGCAATCCTTTTGCTGCTGTTTGCTGGTTTAAAAGGGGGTATATTGCCATATATCTACACCCTGAAACACCTCTAGTCATGATCTATTATGAGCTGGCAAACGGTTCATATCTACTTCAGTTTGTCTTGACTTTGTGCCACCTCTTAAAGCTTGACAAGACCTACTTGAAAGTAACCAAACTCCTAAAACTCTCATACACCATTCTGTTTTACTGCATCATGATATTGCTGTTAAAATCCAACTTATGGAAACAAAATGCCTTGCCTACTCTTGTCATGCTTCTTGGAAATAGTGTTCATAACTCACCCACTTATCTTGCTCTTCCCGGGCACTATGTCGCGAATATTGAGCTGCTGCACATACAGTGTTTAGGCAAATCTATTGCCTATGTTTTCAGCTGGCAAACGGGCATGATGAGAATGTTTAAAACTCATAAAACCACCCTGAGTCAAGCTCTTGATTATTTTGCTTACAGAATGCTATCTATTATTACACAAGTCCACTGAACTTGACCTTGATTTATGCTCAATTACAAACTGGTCGGATGTCTTAAACTATTTATCATGTGTAACATGTTCTACTCTATCTCAAAAGAACTAACAAAATGAAGCTCTTGAAGTTTTGAAAAGATAGAAAGAGAGAGCTTGAGCTAACTAAGAAGAATATGTGATTTGTTTTGGTTTTGGAGCTAAAATGAGCAAGATGTGAGCAAAGCTAGATGGAGCTAGCATGGAGTTGTTCTTCACGTTAATGGAGAAGGGAGAGAGCAAGAAATCGTGAGAGACAAAGGAGAATGAAGAAGTGAGGAGAGAGAACTAATAAAGTGTGATATTTATGTAAAAGGTGAATAGTGTTTTTGCTTTATAACTCTTATTTGCTTTCTTATTTGCTTAATGACTCATGAAGGTGGTGACTCACCACATAAGAAACTGGCCCCCTTTTAGTAATGAGGGTACTTAAGTCTTTGTTGACCAAATGTCTCACTTATATAGACTTATGTTATAAACTAGCTTAATTAATTCACTATTCATAAAACAAGGCACATTGTTGTGAAATTTTTGATTTCCCATTGATATAGACTTCCAAATGTGATACTATATAGTACACATGTTAATTAAAGAGTAATGATGGACATTTAGCTATTCAAAACTCATTTACAAGACAATTTTTCAAAAACGTGCTTTAAGACTCCTTAAAGCACATTTTGTGTTTTAACTTGTTTCCAAGCTTGGTTTTCTTTGGTAATTGATTTAAAATGACCATTAGGATATTACTAAGGTCTTAGAACAATATTTGGGTACTCTCCCAAGTCTCTCCAAGCTTAGAGCACGTTTTTGCTTAAACTGCTCTTTTGGTGTTTCCTTATATTTTCTTTGATTAGAAATGTTTCTTAATGTTTCTAAGGCATTATTTAGCCTCCTTATATCTTAGTTTATCATTTAAACACCATATCTAAGTTTGGGGTATTTCAATCTACCCCCCTTAAAAGAACTTTGTCCTCAAAGTTCACATATGTGCTTAATCATTCACGGTACTCAATTCTCTTAATCTTAATACCACATCTTATATTCACATTCACACATCTCAAGACTCAAAGGTCAATCTCAAATACAATACATAAGTATTATACATAACTCAAACTTACACCGAAGTGTAGCAACTTACACAAATTCACATCTTAAACAACCAAACAAACGACAAACATGATCGTTTCCTAACTCAAAAGCGAGGAAGCTCTACCCCCCTTAAAAATGGGTACGCCCCGTACCCTATACAGACGATCTAGTCAGTAAATAGAGAAGGGTACTTCACCCTCATCTTATCCTCTAATTCCCACGTGGCCTCTTCGACATCCTGGTTAGACCAGAGAACCTTCACCAGTCGCACTGACTTGTGGCGAGTGTCCCTAGTCTTACTGTCCAATATTCGCTGAGGAGTCTCCACGGATCTCATATTCGGTTCTAAAGTCAACCTCTCAGGTTCTAACACATGGGAGGGGTGGTGCATGTATTTCTTTAGCTGTGAAACATGAAAAACATCATGCACTTTACCCAGCTCAGCAGGTAAATTCAACCTGTAAGCAACCGGGCCCACCCGCTCCGTAATCTCATAAGGACCAACAAATTTCGGGCTTAGTTTGCCCTTCTGCCCAAACCTGAATACACCCTTCATCAGTGAAACTAGCAGAAATACCTGGTCGCCCACTGCGAACTCCAGGTCCCGTCGTCGAACATCAGCATACGACTTCTGCCTATCTTGAGCAGCTTTCATGTTCCCCCTGATTTGCTGAACTTCAGCCTTAACTTGTTCTAAGTACTCTGGTCCTATAATGACCGTCTCACTCGACTCATCCCAGCAGAGCGGTGTACGACATGGTCTACCATACAACGCTTGAAAAGGTGCCATCTTGATCGAAGCGTGATAGCTGTTGTTGTATGAAAACTCGATCAGATGCAATCTGTCAATCCAACTGCCCTGGAAGTCTAAGGCACATGCTCTCAGCATGTCCTCGAGTGTCTGAATAGTACGCTCAGTCTGACCATCTGTCTGAGGATGGAACGCGGTACTCAGCTTGAGTTCGGTACCCAACGCTTCTCTAGTAGCTCTCCAGTACCTCGAAAGGAATCTGGTATCTCTATCTGACACTATGGTCTTTGGTATGCCGTGATGTCTCATGATTTCTTTCTCAAATAACTCAGCTAATTTGGTCACCTTCCAAGTATCCTTCATCGGTATGAATCGGGCTACTTTGGTAAGGCGATCCACCACCACCCATATCATGTTGAGACCTCCCCTAGCAGGTGGAAGCCCAACTACGAAGTCCATGGAGATATCATGGAACTTCCACTCCGGAACTGGCATCGACTGTACCATTCCGCCCGGTCGTCGGTGCTCGAATTTCACCTTCTGGCATGTGAGACACCTCAAGACGAACTCGGTAACATCTGTCTTCATCCCCGACCACCAGAAGTATCTCTTCATGTCTTTATACATTTTAGAGGCTCCCGGATGGATGGAAACTGAAGAACAGTGTGATTCTCTAAGTATACGGTCTTCAGATCCATGTTGCCTAGTGGTATGCATAACCGGCCCTTAAGTCTGATCAGATCATCATCATGAAGTCTGAAGTCGTATTTCTGACTCTTAAAGGTACCATCTGTCAGCTTCTGTCTGACCTCTCTCATATACTCATCTGTCCTCTGAGCCTCTCGCACCTCATCAACCAAGCTGGAGAAGGAAACTAGCGAATGGAGTGAGTGTGCTCGACGGCTCAGGGCATCTGCTACAACATTGGCCTTCCCCTCTTTGTATTGGAGGTCAATGTCATAGTCTTTCAGAAACTCTAACCATCTCCTCTGTCGAAGATTTAACTCCTTCTGAGTGAATATGTATTTCAAACTCTTGTGATCGGTGTAGATCGTGACACTAACCCCATATAAGTAGTGGCGCCATATCTTCAAAGCGAAGACTACAGCTCCCAGCTCTAAATCATGTGTGGGGTAGTTCTCCTCATGTTTCTTCAACTGGCGTGAGGCATATGCCACCACCTTGCCATGTTGCATGAGCACGCAACCCAGCCCTCTGCCGGATGCATCACAATAAACCTCAAAGCCCTCTATACCGTCTGGAATGGTCAGAACCGGTGCAGTGGTCAGTGAGTCCTTCAAGCGCTGAAATGATCTCTCACAGTCCACTGTCCACAAGAATGGTGCATCCTTCTTCATCAGACTGGTCATCGGTTTCGTGACCTTGCTGAAATCTCTAACAAACCTCCTGTAGTAACCTGCCAGACCGAGAAAGCTCCGGATGTCGGTAACAGTCCTCGGCCTTGGCCAGGTACTTACGGCATCAATCTTTGCTGGATCCACTGCGATCCCAGAATCTGAGATGACATGACCTAGGAAAGAGACCTGGTCAAGCCAAAACTCACACTTGGAGAACTTAGCATATAGCTGGTTCTCCCTCAATATTTCCAATACCCTCCTCAGATGTTCCTCATGTTCAACCCTGGACTTCGAGTATATCAGAATGTCATCAATAAAAACCACAACCGACTTGTCCAGCTGCTCCCGGAACAAGCGGTTCATCAGATCCATAAACTTCGCCAGTGCGTTCGACAAACCGAACGGCATCACTGTAAACTCATAGTGGCCGTATCGTGTCCGGAATGCCGTCTTCTCAATGTCTCCCTCCTTAATGGCTATCTGATGATACCCCGATCTGAGATCAATCTTGGAAAACACAGATGCTCCCTTCAACTGATCGAACAGATCGTCAATGCGGGGTAGTGGGTACTTATTCTTAACTGTCACTGCATTCAGCTCTCTGTAGTCGATGCAGAGGCGGAGACTACCATCCTTCTTCTTCACGAAGAGGACTGGCGCTCCCCATGGTGACACACTTGGTCTAATGAATCCCTTATCCAACAAATCTTTCAATTGTTCTTTTAACTCAGTCATTTCTGCCGGAGCCATACGGTATGGTGCCTTGGCTATCGGTCCGGTACCAGGTAGCAGCTCGATGGTGAACTCTACCTCCCGAGTGGGTGGCATGCCGGGCAGTTCCCGTGGAAATAAGTCGGGGAACTCCGACACTACCGGTAAGTCGGGGTCGAACTCAGGGTCTCTCTCTATGTCCTGTACATAGCAGAGGTACACTTCTTCCTTTCTCCTCAATTCTTTATACATTGCCATGGCGGTGATGATCTTAGTCGAAGGCTCTCTAGGCCTCTGGCGGTATGATATTGTTACCCCAGACGGACTCCTGAGCAGCAATCTATGCTCGGCGCAGAGGATACGTCCCTTGTGCCGCTCCAACCAGTTCATCCCGAAGATAACATTAAATCCTAGCTTACTGAACTCAATGAAACTGACTGGAAAGTCTTCTCCCTTAATTCTGACAGTGGCTCCTCGGTAATAACGAGTGCAACGAACCTTCTCCTTAGACGGCAGCGTAACCGTGAAGTCGGGTAGCTCATCAGCGTCTAGCCCCAACCTGCTCGCGAATGATGCCGAGACAAAGGTATGCGAGGCCCCTGAGTCGAAGAGAACTGATGCCTCAATCCCATTAATCGGAAAGGTGCCGGTGAGGATAGTACCGCTGGCGTCGGTCTGTGCCTCTGTAAGTATGCTTAGTGCACCTTCCGTACCGAGTCCATAACCTAATTGTGTTCACGAGCTTCATGAGTATTGATGGTATAACAAGAGTCGTAACAATTTATATGAACAACACTGTTATTTTATTCATGACCATCCTGTTTACAACATGTGCTTCAATCTTACATCTCATTCCTCATTTCATTCTAACATTACATGGCTAATACTGTCTAAAGGATAGGTTTAGTCTTCCTGATCTCATATGCGTCGCATTGATTACTGCTGACGGTGCTGTATTCAGCTTGATTCTCTTAATCCCATGGTATAACATCCTTGATTCTCCTCCCATAATTAACACATCACCTGACTTAAGTACCAACTTGTCTGCACGGTCTGCACGCTTCTGCTCGCCGTATATAAACTCTGCATCATCCCCAATGGACCAAGACACTACGGGTATCCCTCTTTCGAGAGACTCCGCTGTCTCGTCCTTATCCTGGTGTAGTCCCAGTCTCCCATCCTTCTCGTAGAAGTTTACAATGCAAATGTCTGCCTGGATGTCTGGAATCGGTTCAGCTTCCAACTGCTGAGCGATTTCCACGACTTGTGTAATAACTGGATGGAACTCTTCGGGCATTCCCGGTGGTGAGACTCCATCCTGCACCCTCATGGTTTGGTAATTCTTGGCATACGGATTCCAATCCTTGCCCAAGCTCATCATCTTTAATTTCATCCTGCTCCCCCTGGGTACTCCGGTGTAAAACCCTCCCGGTCCCATTCCTAGTTGATTGCATCTTCTGATGATGGCTATTTGTGCTTCGGGTGTCAGGTATCCCCTTAAAATCATACCTGGGCGGATAACCTGACATTGTTCGGTTGGAAATCTATGGTTTCGATGTCGGTGTGCTCCGGGTTAGATGTAGATGGTATTGGGTAGCAGATTTGAATCTTCCTAAAGTGGTAGTAGGTTATATCTTACTTAAGTTCTAATCTCATCTTATTCTTACTTAACTCATTTATTCACCAAGCATGCATGATAATGCGGTAAGCAGGTAGTTTTTATTACTAAATGGTTATAGTGGTACCTGGCCTCGATGAGGTTCAGGCTCATCGTCCCGGTCTACCATGTGTAAAGTGGGTCCCGTCTTCTGGGTCACCCGTGGGTTCTTGTCCGCCGGCTGCTGCACCTTCCTCTGACCGTCAGATCCAGCCCCCTGATCGGCCTTGCCCTTGCCCCTGGTGTCGGGCCTATAGGCTCTGCTAGCAGGGTTCCGGTAGCACTCATATGCCCGGTGTCCATAGACTCCACAGAAGTTGCACTCCACCTTATTCCCTTTACAATCGAGCCCGGGGTGGTCCTTGTGACACCACCTACAAATGAAGCGTCGCTGGTAGCCACCACCGGCTCCCTTCTCAGTCTCAGATCCTGATGATTCATAATGTCAATTCTCACATCTCAAATGGTTACTAATTCGTTTCTTAACTCATTCAATGTCAATTTCCTTACCCTTTGGCGCCTTAGAGCGCAGGGGTGTAGCGGCAATAGCATATGTCAACTTCAATGGCTCTTCCGAAGCCTTCTCCTTTTCCTCCTTCCCCTTTGGGTTCTGATTTTTCTGGGCCTGAGGCTGGTACTTTTGTTTCTTGTACCCTCCTTGCCCTTGACTTTCTGAGCTCTTACCAGCTGTGAGCCTCGATTTTAAACCCTATCCTATGTGGATTAAGTTGATTAGGATCTAATCGGGTTTTAGGTCCACTTATAACCTAAGATTAATAACTATGTCATATAACAATAATTATTAAAACCTAAGCTAGCTCACTGGAACCTATTATGAGTCGCCACCTAATTTTGACCTAGATTAAATTAGGAAAGGAGAGTTCGGGTTCGAGGGCTTGATATTCGGCTTAATTAGGGTTCAATTACTTTCATTACCCTTCCTAGGTCGTTTTTCCTCTACTTGGTTTATTTACGGCTTATTACGAGTCGTTTTAACCTAAGTGCGCGAGCTTCTGTTTTTTGTGTTTTAGCATTTTTTGACAGAAAACTAAAGTGGAAATTAAAATTACCTAAACTTGGGTTTCGGAGGCAGAATTAGGTCAAATTTTGTTTCCGTCCGTGGCCACGGACCTAATGTCCGAGACCACGGACCCTAGTTAATCTATGTGATGATAAAAGTCGAATTAAACAGAAAACAAAAATTTGAAAAGTCCGGGGCCACGGACAGGATGTCCGTAGGCCCGGACATAGTTAAACAAAACCTAAATTTTTAAATTTTTTAAATCCCCCCGCCGTCCGTGGGTGTCCGTGGCCACGGACAACCCGTCCGTGGTCCCGGACCATGGGTCCGGGATCCCGGACCACCCACGGACAGGGGTTTTATGGTGGTTCCCGAAGGTGTTTTCGGCTCAAAATTTATGCACGCGTAGCCTGAAAGGTGTACAATTCGTTAGTAATTGAAAGATTGTAGTTTGAAGTCGAATTATGTATGAAACTTGGCGAACAAGCAACAAGGCAGAAACACAAGTAATTAGCAATACAGAAGCGTAAAAAGGTTAGTTTGAACCCAAAATTTGACGGAGAGTTAATAAGGTCGTGGAGAGTTAAAAAAGTAGAATTGCAACCTGTTTTACCTTCGAGTTTAGGAGGATTCTTCACGTCGGGATTCTTCGGAGGCCTCGTTGATGGCGGATCCAGAAGAACTTCGAACCCAGCTTCTGACTCCTTGTTGTTCTTGATGTTCTTCACGTTTTGGTGCTGTTTTGGTGGGGGTTTGATGATGGATGATGTTGTGGGAGTTGAAAAATGTGTTTTGGTGTTGATTTTGGTGAGATTTCGGTGTTTGTTCGTGGCTCTGGGGTTCAAAACGTGGAGAGAGAGAGGCGGCTGCCTTCTTTGAGAGTCTAGAGTTCTTGAGGTTCTTCTTTGATCATGGGATAAGGTTCCTTATATAGGCTTCCTTAAAGATAGAAAAATCCGGTAAAAACCAAGATTTACCGACGTTTTAGCTCAAGGGCTTCCAAAAGGAATTTGATTATGAAATTTTACACATGGGTAAAGGATGATATTTCCGAATTTTATAAAGTGGAGTCGAATTTTTTGGACATTGGAATATTTTTAAATTCAATTTCTCGTCAGATTCAATCAGAAATTGCTAGAAAATTATTGGAAATTCGAAAAATCAAAATTCCAACACCATTATGCTTCAAATGTCATCCTCTATCATGGGTTAAAATTTCAAAGCATTTTGAATTGATTTGACCCTTATTTGGAGGAGAGAGAAAGCCTATAGGGGGCTTAGGAGCCTTGAACAATTACGAAAATGACCCTAGAGATAACTAAGCTGTCCCTAGTACTCTGAAATGTGCTGATCGGACTGGGAACCCTTGCTACTAGCCTATTAGTAGAGACTCTCTTCCGGGGGGGTTAAAATTTTGGGTATAACAGATTGCCCCCCGTCAACTAGACTTTGTAATGGAAATGAGAAGGCTAGTTGATGCTTGAGTGATACCCCCAAAATTTTGGATCTTAAAAGACCCCACATGAAATTGAAATCCGACAAGTTGTGTCGAGCTGTTCTAAGGCGCTGACTACCCATGAGTAAAGTGGAAGGGATGTCAAGCGATTCTAAGGCATTGACTACCTATGAGGATGATATGATGTCAAGCTATTCTAAGGTGTTGACTACCTATAATGATGATATGATGTCAAGCTATTCTAAGGCGTTGACTACCTATAATGAATGAAATGATGTCAAGCTATTCTAAGGCGTTGACTACCTATGAGGATGATGTGATGTCAAGCTATTCTAAGGCGTTGACTACCTATAATGAATGAAATGATGTCAAGCTATTCTAAGGCGTTGACTACCTTTAAAGGAATGAAGTACGCCGAGCATTCTAAGGTGTCGGGAACCTGAGATTGAATGGAATACGCCGAGCATTATAAGGTGTCGGGAACCTGAGATTAAATGGGACACGCCGAGCATTATAAGGTGTCGGGAACCTGAGATACGCCGAGCATTATAAGGTGTCGGGAACCTGGAATACGCCGAGCATTATAAGGTGTCGGGAACCTGGAATACGCCGAGCATTATAAGGTGTCGGGAACCTGGAATACGCCGAGCATTATAAGGTGTCGGGAACCTGAGATACGCCAAGCATTATAAGGTGTCGGGAACCTGGAATACGCCGAGCATTATAAGGTGTCGGGAACCTGGAATACGCCGAGCATTATAAGGTGTCGGGAACCTGGAATACGCCGAGCATTATAAGGTGTCGGGAACCTGAAGTTTGAATGGGATAATGTCAAGCGGTTCTAAGGCGTTGACAACCTAACAAGTGAAAATTGGGTGGTATGTAAATGCAATGATGTTGAAATGCTAATGATGCTGATGATGCTGACGATGCTGATGATGCTGATGATGCTGACGATGCTGATGATGCTCGGATGCTTCTGGGGACCGAAACCCGTTCCAATGCTCCTGGTTGGTATTCTATGGGGACTTATTGCCTCTGCCCACCAACTGGGGTGCTGTGATAACTTCTAGATTACCAAAGGGACTTATTGCCACTGCCCACTAGTTGTTTCTCCCAAGAAGTTGACATCAAGATGGGGACTTATTGCCTCTGCCCCGCCAACTTAGATCACGCTCTGTCTCGTACTTGTCTCGCACCGAAGATGATACTAGGTCTCGTACTGGTCTCGCGCTGGATGATGATGCATGGTCTCGCACTGAAGTCTCGTACTGAACGGATGAAGAAAAAGCTGGATTTCGCACTGATTCTGGGTCGCGCACTGAATGAAGATGTCTCGTACTAAAGTCTTGAAAATGATGGGTCTCGCACTGATTTTGGGTCCCGAACTAAAAAAGAGTTAGAAAGATAATGGTCTCGTGCAAATGATGAAAAATGATTACCGGAGTGCCAAACATGGCAATGTATGCAATCAAAATATATAGAGATACTCGTTCAAAACAGGAAACTGTTGGAAAAGGTGCCAAACTTGGCAATGTTGAGGTGTTATGCAAAAGTTGTAAAATGCAACTAAAGTGTTTGTTGGAAGCTTGCCAAAACAAGAAACTGTTGAAGAATGTGCCAAACATGGCAATGCTTGAGAAAACTCTGCTGAAAAAGGAAAGTGAAATGATCATTTCCTGACTAGAAATTTTATATCTACAATTTGTTTTTTAAGAAAATGAACATGCCGTTGGTGGAAGTGTGTGGTGTTTGTTGTGGTGCTAAAGGCTTTTGCCGGTGTTCAAGATTTGTGATAGACCTGGGATTGGGTTATGATTTTGGTTGGTGGTCAGGGTTATGACGGGCCTGATGTTTTTGTGGAGGTAAGGCCAATGATGGGCTTGAAAGTGTATGTGTGGTGGTAAGGGCTTATGTGTGCCTGATGTTTTTGTGGAGGTAAGGCCAATGACATGCTTGAGGTGGAATGGTGGTGGTGATGTTTGAGCTCTGGGTTCGAATTGGTGTTGTCATAGCAATTGTTGGAACCAACAATTGCCCCCAGTACTTTTCCTTTAAGACAAACTGAGCTAGAGTTCATGGCAATCGATCGGAACGATCGATTGCCCCCAGTATTTTCTTTTATTAAACGTGCGAACGAGTCTCGTCCTCACAGGGTCACGGCTTATGTTTCGATGTGGTGCTTCCTAATCTACACTCAGCGTGTTTGATGCTTGTACTTGTTTTTGCTCACGGTCACAACTTCTAGACCATTGAATTCGATATTTGATGGATTTACGCATTTGATCTGTTACTTTCACGTGATTGGACACACAACTATCAAGTCGGAAGTCTTTAAAGCTTATAACGTGGCCATGGGGTGTGATGAAGGACAACGGGACCATGGAGGGATATTTGAGGTATGCGGAGCTTAAGTGGGTGACCAAAGCTGCAACTTGCGTCTTCTCTCGGATTCATCTTCCTTGTCTTGAAGTCGTCTAGCCGCCTCATGTTGACGTTGTTTTCGAGCTTCTGGACCTGGACTTTTGAAGTTGTCCTTTGCACCATTTCTCTTTTCGTCATTTGGATTTTCTCGAGGCACTTTGGGTTTGCCTTTTGTTTTATCCTTTCTTGGCTTTGCCTTCGGGGTTCTTGTGTTTCCCGGTTTTGGGCTTCGAGAGCTGTTTTGATGTGAGCTCTTTTGATCCTGTGTCACTCTGGGACCATTTGCGGATCGCTTTGTCATGCTGATAGCGGTGTTGCTTCTTTGGACTGATGAGAATGTTATCTGAGAGTCGGGCTCCTTGCTTCCTTTGGTCATCGGGTCGGGCATTCATCATTGGCTGGGTTATTTTGCGGTGTTCATATTATCGAAAAGGGATATATGAAAGGCTCAGCGGGGGTGCCTAGGGTTTAATGACAGGGTTTGCAGGCTTTTGGCCATGCGGTGCTGTACCTAGGTGCTTCGTCATTCCTGATAGTTGTATATCCGTTCTTTGTTACTTTTCACAGGTCTAAGCGTAAATTTACAAATTATCTCCTTCGGTCGGAGTTATGCCGTTTACCTCACCTTTGGATGTGGTCTCACCGGAGTCATGTAAAAATGACACGCTCGTTCGCTCATGGTTTTTCCGCTCAAGACACTCTCGTGAATTTCACTCAGAGACTAGTTCACACGCTTAAACGAAAGATGAAAGATGACGAACCTAAACTCAGATTGCCCCCAGTATCGATTTGGGGTTAGTGACAACAATTTAAAAGATATGGATTTGGAACCGCTTTGGGGGTTATTTGGATGTTTTGGGATAAGATGTGGGGTTTGGTAAGGCATGCTCAAAACTTCAGAAACAAAATACAAGTCTTTGTGTTCCATTGTCGGGAAATAATTAATTCATGAACCATTTTCTCAAAAGAAACTTGTGTGAAACAAAACCTTTTTTTCTGTGTCATTTAGACTTGAAAAAGTCATTCATTTGTGAACATGAGGAAGAGATGATTCAACAAAATCGATGCTTCTTATTAGTGGTTTGAAAATGATCATTCTTTGAAAAACATGAGAGGTGCATTTGAAAGATGAGTGTTATGGCAGGTTATATGCAGTAGAATGCATAGGAACCCTAAAATTTCTATTGAATCGAAATCCTGCTGAACCGTCTGAAGTCGGCATGCTGAAGACTCGAGCTCTTGACCGCTGGGATGTCGCTAAGATGACTGTGATCGTCTTCCTTCCAAACTTCGAGTAGGCCCTGTAAAATGTCCGAACTAGGAATACCTATGGGTTATGTAGGAAGCAATTGGGCCTGAGTCTTCGCCAAACTGGGAGTGAAGTGCATAGACTAGAGTGATTCCTAGACTAGAACGGACATGTAGGCCTGAATCCAGGAATTGAGCAAACAAGCTGAAAGAAATCACATGGACCGCGAATGGGCCGTTGGGCCGAAGGATAAGCCTTGAAGTCTAGATTTGTTTGATGCTCTTGTTGGGCTTTGAAGCCGGAAACTGGAATGAATGAGTTACGAGAACTATCCTGAATTCGAATGGGTTGAAACCTAAACAAACGGTTTTGAGTGGGCCTAAAAGGTATGACACCTAGATCTAGGACTTTGGGCCAGGGCCCGAACAAAAAGTTTACCTAGACTAGAATGGGCCTTGGGCCGAAATGGAAAAGCCTGATTGATTCTCATGGACTACTTTAGGTAGATTTGTTTTTTTCATGGGCCTAGAACTAAATTGATAATTCAAATTAGGCTGAAAGAGAAATCTCCTAAGTTTAAACTTTTGGGCCGAAGCCCAAATGACTCACATATCAAACCAAACAAAGCCTCTGGGCCGCAAACAATAAAGCTGCCAAATCAGGTTGGGCTGAGTTGATGCAGGAGAGGTACCTATCAATCTCTAGGCTGGGTAGTGGGCCGATCATACAAGCAAACAAGGCCCACACAAATTCAACATGTCCTCACTAGACGTTTAAATCAAAACCGGGTAAGGATCGATCCGGAGAGGTGCTTGGGGCATGGGCCCAGGTCACCACAAAGGAATAGGGTTTGCACACTATTCTCTTTGGGCTTCCCCACTCTTTTCACATCACCTGAAGGTGTGCGTCTACGGTCGGGTCTTTGACTGACCAAACAATGAGCTAGGTAAGGGCACTGCCAGGAAAATGCTTGGGGCTAAAGCCCAGGTATTAAGGGGGTGTGGTTAGACGACACCCTCCTCTTTTCCCCCACTTATTCACATCACCTAAAAGGTGTGAGTCCCTTGCAGGGGACCCTCAAACGGGTCCCAGAGTGAAATCGGTTTGTGTGGACCCGCGCTCTCTAATGATGCAAAGGTGCAGGGAATTAAAGTGCGCACAAAGGTAAACAAACAATGTAATAAAAGCCATAAATAACATATTTCAAGTTAAGCCCTCTTTCTTAAAATTAAACAAGTTAAAATTAAGAATTTGTCCCCAGCAAGTCGCCAGTCTGTGAGCCTCGATTTTAAACCCTATCCTATGTGGATTAAGTTGATTAGGATCTAATCGGGTTTAGGTCCACTTATAACCTAAGATTAATAACTATGTCATATAACAATAATTATTAAAACCTAAGCTAGCTCACTGGAACCTATTATGAGTCGCCACCTAATTTTGACCTAGATTAAATTAGGAAAGAAGTTCAGGTTCGGGGGCTTGATATTCGACTTAATTAGGGTTCAATTACTTTCATTACCCTTCCTAGGTCGTTTTTCCTCTACTTGGTTTATTTATGGCTTATTACGAGTCGTTTTAAAACCTAAGTGCGCGAGCTTCTGTTTTTTGGTGTTTTTAGCATTTTTTGACAGAAAACTAAAGTGGAAATTAAAATTACCTAAACTTGGGTTTCGGAGGCAAAAGGTCAAATTTTTTTCCGTCCGTGGCCACGGACCTAATGTCCGAGACCACGGACCCTAGTTAATCTATGTGATGATAAAAGTCGAATTAACAGAAAACAAAAATTTGAAAAGTCCGGGGCCACGGACAGGATGTCCGTAGGCCCGGACATAGTTAAACAAAACCTAAATTTTTAAATTTTTTAAATCCCGCCGCCGTCCGTGGGTGTCCGTGGCCACGGACAACCCGTCCGTGGTCCCGGACCATGGGTCCGGGATCCCGGACCACCCATGGACAGGGTTTTATGGTGGTTCCCGAAGGTGTTTTCGGCTCAAATTTATGCACGCGTAGCCTGAAAGGTGTACATTCGTTAGTAATTGAAAGATTGCAGTTGAAGTGAAGCGAATTATGTACAAAACATGGCGAACAAGCAACAAGGCAGAAACAAAAGTAATTAGCAATACAGAAGCGTAAAAAGGTTAGTTTGAACCCAAAATTTGACGGAGAGTTAATAAGGTCGTGGAGAGTTAGAAAAGTAGAATTGCAACCTGTTTTACCTTCGAGTTTAGGAGGATTCTTCACGTCGGGATTCTTCGGAGGCCTCGTTGATGGCGGATCCAGAAGAACTTCGAACCCAGCTTCTGACTCCTTGTTGTTCTTGATGTTCTTCACGTTTTGGTGCTGTTTTGGTGGGGGTTTGATGATGGATGATGTTGTGGGAGTTGAAAAATGTGTTTTGGTGTTGATTTTGGTGAGATTTCGGTGTTTGTTCGTGGCTCTGGGGTTCAAAACGTGGAGAGAGAGAGGCGGCTGCCTTCTTTGAGAGTCTAGGGTTCTTGAGGTTCTTCTTTGATCATGGGATAAGGTTCCTTATATAGGCTTCCTTAAAGATAGAAAAATCCGGTAAAAACCGAGATTTACCGACGTTTTAGCTCAAGGGCTTCCAAAAGGAATTTGATTATGAAATTTTACACATAGGTAAAGGATGATATTTCCGAATTTTCTAAAGTGGAGTCGAATTTTTTGGACATTGGAATATTTTTAAATTCAATTTCTCGTCAGATTCAATCAGAAATTGCTAGAAAATTATTGGAAATTCGAAAAATCAAAATTCCAACACCATTATGCTTCAAATGTCATCCTCTATCATGGGTTAAAATTTCAAAGCATTTTGAATTGATTTGGCCCTTATTTGGAGGAGAGAGAAAGCCTATAGGGGGCTTAGGAGCCTTGAACAATTACGAAAATGCCTCTAGAGATAACTAAGCTGTCCCTAGTACTCTGAAATGTGCCGATCGGACTGGAACCCTCGCTACTAGCCTATTAGTAGAGACTCTCTTCCGGGGGGGTTAAAATTTTGGGTATAACACCAGCACTCTTCCTTTTAGCATTCTCCTCGTCCCTCAGCTGGACGGTTATCTCAACCTTAGCAGCGGCATGATAGCACTCCTGCTTTTCCATAGTGTTAGTCACACTTACTTCTCATAATCTAAATCTTACTCATCACTTACTCAAATCTCAATCATTCTTATTACCTGCAAGGTAGTGTAACTCGTCGGCCCCATGCCGTAGCGGAGTCGATGGCTAAGCCCGCCATAGAAGCGGTCCACCAAGATCTGGTTAGAATATCCAAGACCTGGCAGAAGACGGAGCAAGGCAGTGAACTCTGAGTAATACTCGTCCACTGTCATCTTGTCCGTCTGCTTAAGCGCATCCAACTGTAGGCGCTTCTTCGTCTGGACATGGGCGGGGTAGTACTTTGCCCGTAGCAAGGCAGTGTACTGCTCCCAGCCGAACTCTGGATTGGCCACATGCTCGGCCCTCACCAGCTTCCACCAATCCCCTGCCGCGCCCTTCAGATAGAAAGCAGCTAGACGCACCTTGATCCCAGCAGGGACATCAAGGGTCTCGAAGGCGGTCTCCAGCTCGGAGATGTACGCCTCAAGCTTGGCGGGATCGGTCTCCCCCTTAAAGTGCGCGGGTCGAAGATCTGCTAGACTCTTCACCCAGTTTGGTTCCCTAGGTTGTGGCGGTGGAGGTGGTGCACCCGCACCAGGCTGATAGCCCATATGCCTAATGCGGCAGCTACGATCTCTGCGATCGTCTGCCCTCCAGGTATTCCTGAAGTATCCTCGCCCTGGCCGCGACCTCGGCTTCCCCTAGGACGTCCTGCCATCTGAACAAGCATAACTCACATTAGATTTGTATTCACCACTGTTTCGGTTAGTGAATTTATAACGTCTGTAGACGGTAAAGATGATCCACACTTATTAGTGGTCATCTGACTCTACTCACTCTAACCTCTCACACCCTTAACCCAACACTTATTCCTTAACTCATATCCTAACTCGGTGGTTACTCATGTCCGGTATTTCTTGATCAGAGCGTAACTACGCTCTGATACCACTTTTTGTAACACCCCATCCAAAGCCATTTGTGGTTATCGCAAAACTGAACAATTAATCGAATACGTCGCAGCGGAAATAATAAACACCTGGACCTTGCCACGGTGTTATCGTTAGAATATACCGGCCTTAACATTTACAATACTTATCCAAATACTTATCCAACTCAAAACATCACCATCCACAATACCACAACCAACCGAGTACAAATATCTTAAACATAGTCTCAACCTTACATCAGTTTAAATATAAACAGTCGGGTGCACAGGCGCAACCCGAACTCAAAATAAACATCCCACCCTAAGTCTAACCGCTCCTACTCTCGTAGTGCGTCCTCATGGGTCTCTTACCTGCAAGTGTAAAAATAGCCCCCGAGGGGGTCAGCACAAATGCTGGTACACCCTCTCATGGCCCCCAAGCTAACGGGGCTACGACGACTAATTGTCGATAGCATGGAAATTGATTACATGCACAAGCATAATATGAAGTGCAATAACAATAACCACAGATGAACATACATAGTTCACAAACAATGAACGACTCAAGCGTTCCCTTATCAAGTGGGTTAGTAACCCCTTCCTTAGTCCTCATTTCCTTAATCTCAGTTCCTTACCTTAATCTCAATCTTAACTTATCCTCAGTATACAAACCGTTCCTGGAAGGGAATGGTTGTAGCTTAATTCGAACCTGGGATTTAGGTGATCCCACCGCACCATCTTAATGCCACCTACTCTGGACGGGAGTCCAGCGTAGCTGAGCCGGCAACCGGCCCTAGGCTACAAGTCCGAAGACAAGTCCTTAAGCGGAGGGCGGATCTGATTCAGATACCGTCCCCCTTTTTCCTTAGCATGCATGACCGGAGATCGGTCCCGGGTTTCCTCACTCAAGTTCCAGTTAGTAGACATCTTAATCACCGTGTGCTAGCTAAGCCCCAACGGGCATTAACCAGCGACCACCAAACTTAACTCTTATTCTTAACTCAGTAAGTACTAAACTTGGTTAGTAACAATCTCAAGTCTCGCGGGTTAGTGTAAATATAACACATACACAGCAAGAACAATATAACCGGTTGCATGCTTTATCTTGTTTTAGTCATAGCAATTAAACAGATAGCACACAAGCCGAGGGACACCTCGTTAGCAAGCAGGTCACAAGAAGGATTGTACCGTTCACCGTCGATCGTTGTTTGTTTAACCTTCTTCGGGGTCCCAATTCACAAACCTAAAACATTCATTCATTTTTAGGTCATTAGTTATTTGCACCTTACTTAACTCACTTAGTCCCTAAGGATTCCCCTTCAATAACCTCTCAAGTCTTTGCCACTTAGCTTACAAACTTAACTTTAAACATTAAAACTTATACTTAATCTTAACTTAATTCCTTAAGTTCTTAGGGTCCTAATCATTACTACCCTACCAAAGGTATACCTTATTACCTATTACCATTCTTAGAATTCAAAATTTTCTTTTTTTTTTATTTTTAGGCCCGACCGAACTTCCGACCGACCTTACCTAAGGTCGGTCCATTCCAGAACACTTCACCGTTTGAAAATTCTACCCCGACCGTCCTTGCAAGTCCGGTCCCCAAGGTCGGTCCATTCCCGAGAGTTTCCCCGAGGGAAATTTAAGCTCGACCGAACTTGCCAAGTCCGGTCCTATGTTCGGTCGATTCCAGAGACTTATTACCGTACAAAATACATGCCCGACCGACCTTGCAAGTCCGGTCCCAAAGGTCGGTCCATTCTAGAAACTTTCTCCGGTAGTGTAAACTGAGCTCGACCGACCTTGCAAGTCCGGTCCTAAGGTCGGTCGGCTCCAGAACCTTGTTTCTAAATTCTCTTTTAACTCCAAACTTCTCCTCATATATCCTAATATGTTATAACCTCATTTGGGCACCTCAAATACACCTTAAGCCCTCCTCTAAACACATGAAATCATTCACCAAGATTCACCTTAGTCATTATGCATTTTCCTTGTAGTAATGCTAACACTTGTAATGTTTTCCACTAGGTTCTAGGTGGTGGTTCTTACCTAATGTAACCACTATGCCAAATGTTTTCCTCACCACTATAACATCATCTCCCAAGCATCTTCCACCATCGAAAACTCTTTTATGCATTTACTTAAAGTTCCTTCACAACTTAAACTTCCATCCATCAACACATTATTTCCTTCCTAGTTGTTTACCAACATTTGCCTAAGTCCTAAATACTCAATTTCATTCTCTTGATTCCTAAATCCTTCATAGTAATGCCTAAGTCATTATAACTCATTAAACACCTTAAACTCACCCCTTTTTATCGAGACAACCTCTAAAACTTCCTAGTACTTCCTTAGTCATGAAATTCCCTTAGAATATCCTAAACACTTAAGTTCTCCTTTAAATTTTGCCATGGGTTCTCTAGTATATAATACATCCTAACACATGGTTTTTCTCCATCAAACAACCAGTATCGCTCAATTTCTCATCACAACACCTTAACACACAATTTACACCACATCATCATATAGTGCTTAAACTTAAAATGCTTGGCACTTAGGCCCTTAAATGACAATAATCTTAACCACTGAATTTCCACATATATATGCCTTCAACCTGCGAATACACACAACAAGGCTCCCATTGAAATAAAATGCTTCTTGTACTTCACCTTGATATTCTTAAACTATCTCTTTTTCTCATTTGCTCCTTAGTCACAAGTTCACAAGTATAGTCATTGTTTCTCCTAGGTTATATATAACCCTTTTCTAATTTAAACTCTCTACTAAACTCATCACATATCTAAATCCCATTCCCTTAAACAATAAAACACCTTAAGGTAAGTAATTTACCTTGTTCTTTTACAAGCTTAAAAAGCTTTCTTCCTTAGGTTTTTCTTTGTTCAATCTCGGTCACCAATGTGTATCTCCTTGCCAATGTTCTACCAATATCCAATGACTCCAATGAGTACTAGATAACACATTAACCCTAAGGAACAAACCCTAGGTTAAAAATATGCTTTAAGGTATTAAGGCGATTGTTTTACCTTGGTTTCTCAAGACAAGCTTGGATATGAAGCAAGAAGGACCTCCTCAATCCTTTGAAGAGTAGAAAACAAGCTAGAACAAGGCATAAACATGGAGTCCCATGAGTGTAAATTTTCGGACAAGGAAGAAAATGGTAGAAACCTAGATTTTCTTACACTTTCTTTACCTTAAGAGAATGGAGAAGCCAATGGAGTCTCCAAACTTGAATTTCCTCCTCTAATGGTTGTTTGACTTGGCACCAAAATGAAGCTCTTGAAGTTTTGAAAAGATAGAAAGAGAGAGCTTGAGCTAACCAAGAAGAATATGTGATTTGTTTTGGTTTTGGAGCTAAAATGAGCAAGATGTGGGCAAAGCTAGATGGAGCTAGCATGGAGTTGTTCTTCACGTTAATGGAGAAGGGAGAGAGAGCAAGAAATCGTGAGAGACAAAGGAGAATGAAGAAGTGAGGAGAGAGAACTAATAAAGTGTGATATTTATGTAAAAGGTGAATAGTGTTTTTGCTTTATAACTCTTATTTGCTTTCTTATTTGCTTAATGACTCATGAAGGTGGTGACTCACCTCATAAGAAACCGGCCCCCTTTTAGTAATGAGGGTACTTAAGTCTTTGTTGACCAAATGTCTCACTTATATAGACTTATGTTATAAACTAGCTTAATTAATTCACTATTCACAAAACAAGGCACATTGTTGTGAAATTTTTGATTTCCCATTGATATAGACTTCCAAATGTGATACTATATAGTACACATGTTAATTAAAGAGTAATGATGGACATTTAGCCATTCAAAACTCATTTACAAGACAATTTTTCAAAAACGTGCTTTAAGACTCCTTAAAGCACATTTTGTGTTTTAACTTGTTTCCAAGCTTGGTTTTCTTTGGTAATTGATTTAAAATGACCATTAGGATATTACTAAGGTCTTAGAACAATATTTGGGTACTCTCCCAAGTCTCTCCAAGCTTAGAGCACGTTTTTGCTTAAACTGCTCTTTTGGTGTTTCCTTATATTTTCTTTGATTAGAAATGTTTCTTAATGTTTCTAAGGCATTATTTAGCCTCCTTATATCTTATTTTATCATTTAAACACCATATCTAAGTTTGGGGTATTTCACCTAGCCAGCAGCAGGACACTTACCGGCAATAAACAACATTCTTAAATTGTTGGGGATGTAGGCTTGATCCCCCCACGCCATCATAAAGCCACCTACCTTGGACTGGATGTCTAATGTAGCCGAGCCGGCCAACCGACCCAAGGCTACTAGTCCGAGGACTAGTCCTTAATCGGAAGTCGAATCTGCTATAGATACCGACCCCCTTTCCTTAGCATGCATGACCGGAGATCTGTCCCGGGTTTCCTCACTCAAGTTCCAGTTAGTAGTAGTCTCAAGACCATGTTTGTTGGTTAACCTCTTTCGGTTTGTATCAACCCATATTAGGGAGCATTCCTTAGTCTCACTCAATTCCTTACTAAACGTTGGTTAGTAAGTTCTCACGATATGTTGTGTTAGTTTTCAAACATCACACAACAATACAATATTCATAATATTCCGGTTGCATGCTTTATCTTGTTTAGTGAGCACACAAAAACAAATAGCACACAAGCCGAGGGACACCTCGTTAGCAAGCAGGTCACAAGAAGAACTGTACCGTTCACCGTTGGTCGTTCGGTTGCTTACTCTCTTCTGGAGTCCAAATTCCAAGTCCTAAAACATACATTCAGTTTTCGGTTGTTAATCACTCAACTTAATTCAACTTACTTATCTTACTTAACTTACTTAACCCTTAATGATCCCCACCTAACACCTCTTAAGTCTTACAACTTAATCTTACAACTTAACCTTAAACTTTCAAGCTTATACTTAACTTAATCCCTTAGGTCTTTATACCTCTAGTAATCATTGCCTCCTTAATGGGGTACCCTCAATACCACTAAATTCTCTTAGGGTTTCTTCTTTTTTTTCATTTTTAGGGTCGACCGACCTTACCGACCGACCTTACCCAAGGTCGGTCCATTCCAGAACTCATTACCGGTTGAAAATTTCACCCCGACCGACCTTGCAAGTCCGGTCCCCAAGGTCTGTCCATTCCCGAGAGCTTCCCTGTGGGATATTTAAGCCCGACCGAACTTGCCAAGTTCGGTCCCATGTTCGGTCGATTCCAGAGACTCAATTCGTACAACAAATACAAGCCCGACCGAACTTGTAAGTCCGGTCCCCAAGTTCGGTCGGTTCCAGAAACTCTTCCCGGTAGTGTAAACTGAGCTCAACCGACCTTGCAGGTCCGGTCCCTAAGGTCGGTCGGCTCCAGAACCTTGTTTCTAAACTCCCATTTAACTCCAAACTTCTCCACAAGTTCCCCATGTATCCTAATACCATTTAGGCACTTAAACTCACCTTAGAACTTCCACCAAACTCTCCAAAACAACTTCCAAAGATCTTCTTAAACATTCACTCAATTCTTTTAAAACTCCTAACACTTAGCACTTATTTCCTTACATTTCCAACTTATAACCTTACCAAAACTTCAACCAACCCAAGTGTTCCCTCCTTAACAGTTTGAGCACTTCATAAACATCATCTTCCATCTTCAGTTCATTTACCAAGACTTTCTCAAGTCACCCTGCATATCCATGCACAAATTCCTCTCCTTTCCTTTGGTTACTCATCACTCTTAAACTCTTGAGCTTACCCATACATTTCTTCTCATCACCTTATCACCTTGACCTTGTTCTTCATCTACCTTACCCATGCAAGACCCTCCTTAGACTTTTCCACTTCTTTTATGCAATTTACTCACCATTCTCATGATCATAAACCTTTATACATTTCTAGTCAATGTACAACATTCTCCTTCAATCTCCACTCCCATCACCTAAGTCCACCCATTACCATCTAAACTAAAACCTTCTTGTTCCACTACTAGTATCATCACTACTTAGACAAGCTTCCCAAGACTTTCATTGATATGTTCCCAAGTTCATACCTAAATCATCTTAAGCATTATACACCTTCTTCTTCAAATTCATGCACAAGTCTCATCATTCCTCTTGCCATGACTTTGGTGTGTTCAATACGCCCATCTAAACTCTAATTCCTCATAAACCATCCTAGGTCATTCCAATCCTCAAGAACTCCTTAGTTAACTCATTTCCACTCAATTTCCTTTTAATGATCCCTAGTGAACCCTAGGGCATATTAACTCACCACTACCACTTAGACACTTTGTTTTCTACTCAAATTTTGTCATAGCTTCTCTAGTATCTTATCATGCTCAAACACCTTGTTCTCCTCATTCAATCATCTCACACATATCAAATTCTTTCCCATCATATCTTCTCACCCAAACCAACTCAATCACATCAAACTCACCATATTGCAATAATCTTAAATTGCATAGCACTAAGGCTCTTAAATGAAATGGCTCTTAGGCCCTTAAATGACTTAAACTTAAACATTGAATTTCCCACATATAAAAGCCTTCAACCTGCAAATACACCCATCAATCTCACAATAGGTATAATGCTCTTTAAAACTCATCTTAAACTTATACTACTAACTCATTCCCATTGGCTCCTTAGTCACAAGTTCACAAGCTTGTTTAAACTCTTCTTCCTAGGTTATACAACCCATTACCTAATGTAAGCCCTAGACTACATTGGTACTCATCTAAAACTCATTCCTTAAACCTTAAACCACCATTAGGTAAGTAATTTACCTTGTTTTCTCAAGCTTATCTTATCTTCCTCCTTAGACCTTCTTCTTGAATGAATATCGGCTACCACTTAAACTCCCCTTGCCAATGTTCTAATCAATATTCAAGTACTCATATGAGTACTAAACAATACACTAACCTCAAGGAATGAAAACCTAGGTTAGAAATGTGTTCTAAGGCATAAAAGTGGATGATTACCTTTGAAGTCTCAAGATAGACTTTGGCATTGAATGAAATAGGACCTCCACTAGTCCTTGGTGAATAAATCAAGCTAGAACAAGGCATAAAAACAAGGCCCCATGAGTAGTAATTTTCGGCCATGTAAGGAAGTGATGGAAACTTGGTTTTTCTTACATTTTCTTTACCTTAAGAGAATGGAGAAGCTAATGAGCTCTTCAAACTTGATTTTCCTCCATCAATGGAGTTTTCTCATGGCACCAAACTTGAGCTTTGAAAGATTTGAAAAGATAGAAAGCTAGAGCTTGAGCTAACTAAGAATAATATGTGTTTAGTTTTTGATTTGGAGCTAAAATGAGCAAGTTATGGACAAAGCAAGGTGAAGCAACAATGGAGGCTTCTCTTACGTGAATGGAGAAGAGAGGAGATGAAGAAAACCGTTGAAGAGGAGGAATGAAGAGAGAGAAGAAGAAAAGTAGGCTAATATAAGATATTTGCTTTATAAAAGCAAATAGTAACTCCTTTTACTTATCTCTTCTTTTCTTCCTTATTTGATGTAGTCTATGGTGACTCATCCTTAGAAAACCGGCCCCCATCTTAAATAAGGCTAGTCATGGTCTTTGTTGACCAACTAATTAGCTTATATTGATTAAAACTTAAACTAGTCACTATTTGGCACTATTCACTAATTAGTGCACATATTTCTGAAATTTTTGATTTCCCATTGATTTAGGCTTCCTAATGTGATACTAATTAGTACACATGTTGATTAAAGAGTAATGATGGACATTTAGCCACTCAAAACTCAATTCTAAGACAATTTCTCAAAAATGTGCTTTAAGACTTCTTAAAGCACATTTTGTGTTTTAACTTGTTTTCAAGCTTTGTTTTCTTTGCTAATTGATTTAAAATGTCCATTAGCATATTACTAAAGTCTTATAATGGTATTTGGGTGCTAATCAAAGTCACTCCATGCTTAGAGCATGTTTTTGCCCTGATTGCCCTTAAGGCACTTTCTTGTGTTTTCCTTGGTTTAAATTGTCTACCAATCTTTCTAAGGCATTTCTAGCCTTACTAAATCATAATTTGATGTTTACTTAGCATACTTTGGTTTTGGGTATTTCAAAGCCCAAGAACAAGTTCTAACTCGATCTGTACTGAAACTTATAGCGTTGTAAAGTTGGCTACTCAATCGGTTCGTAAAGGGGGAATTTTTCCAGAAACCGAAATCGAATCCTTTCGATTCGTACAATTCCGGTAAGTTTTCTTCAAATTCTTTCGACCTTGCTAATCGCACTTACATTATCGGTCAAAACCATGTTCCAATTGCATCAATTAAGCGTTAGATTGAGTGAATTTGTGAGATTTGTATTCGGAAACCCGAACTAACCCCTAACCTCGAACTAGAATCGTATTTGATCTACACTGCATTATAGCTAGCGAAATTGGTATCAATGGAACCGGAATTAAATTTCGAATCTAATGGAACAAGAATCACTAAGTTTCGTTCTGTGGTTTAGGAGAAATTGTCGAATTCGTACTCGAGTGCTGTTTGGTAATCGCTGATGAAGTAGAGATTCAGGGACCATCCGATCGGGTTTTAAAGATCTGGACGGTCGAGATTATATCGTGGTTAATGAGGAGTATTTTAAGTTTTATAATATTTCAGATTTTAACTCTAACTTGTTGAATTTAGTTAATGGCCTTCCAAAATGTGTTTTGACTTGAAATTGTAACCATAGATTCCTTATAAAATCTAGTTTATTTTGATGTAAATTAATATAGTTTTGGAGTTTTTAAACGTAAGTTATGATTTTTTCAAGTTACGGGTATTATGGAATTATTTGGTTAGTTAAAAAAGATATTTTTATGAAATAAAAATTTTATAATATGTATAAAATGTTATAGTTACTGTATATTAAATTTGGGAATTTTTGGACAATGGTAAATGGGTTTAAAAATTGTGTTTATGAGTTTTTCATAAGAATAACTTATAATATATGGTTTTTAATGTAACAAAAATTAAAGTATGGTTTGTTAATAAACATTTAAGCTGGAAAAAAAGGAAAACAAAATTAACGTTTTATAACAGTATGTTTATAAATGTTTTGGGTATTAGCTTTTAAGAGAAGTGAAATTATTTACATATATGTATATATACTTATATGGAAGAATTAAAATAGAAACTTATGTTAAATCAAGGAATTTAATTATTCTACATCTTATTTATTATTTTATATGGGAGATTAATATTCTTAATCAAAACTAAGGAAAATATATATATTTACACATACATAAAAAAGAAATAAATTAGTAACTTAGGGTAAACCGGGGAGCTAAATAAATCAGCACTTATATTAACTTAATACTATAGAAGCTAATATCCTAAGATGTAGTAAAAGAAATACCTTATAAAACATACATGGAATGCAGATAAACGTTGAGGTTAATAAAGATAATTTAAATCCAATAAGCTGCATAAAGGATGACTTAAATAAATTCTAATACATGTATATGCATATAAATATTAAATAAATAAGGGAAAATACTTTATTTAATAAACCATATATCGGTTGGGGATATGCCTAAAAGTTATTAAACATAATTGAATACAATAAAATTTCTTAAAACTGTTATGGATAAATCTTAATACATAAAGATATATATATATATATATATAATACATTAAAATAGATGAAGGAAATAACATTCCTTGTGATAGATATAAAAAGAAGAATATATATATTAAACCTTAGGATTTTAATCGGTGTGTAATTAAATAGTCATTAATAACTTAAGGGTTTAATTACACAACATAAACGTAACACGGTCTTGGGTTAACCTACTAAGCCCAAGTCTATGAACTCCAAAAGCCCACTTAAACAATTCAAAGAGAGGTTGGGCCACTCTCAGGGTTAAATCCTAAATCGTTCCAGTTTAAACGGAATGGGCCTAACAAAAGATTTAATTAACGAAGCCTAGCCCAAATCCTTGTGAGAGAATAATGGTAAACCTGGAACTGTTAATCAGTAAGAATAGAAAGTTGTTTAGTTTATAAGTCCCTTAACTAATCAACACTTGGAACACCTAAATTATAGGTTACTATTGGGGAATTACTCATTCAAGTTAATTACTGTTCTTCACATACCAAGTACAATTTCTCGTACTCTTATGCTTTGCTAACAAGACTTAAAGGATGTTTTGACAACACTAATTGAGCTTAATGGATTTTTAAAAGGGAATGGTTGTGTGACTTACTCAGCTTGTGTGTCTAACTGAGCCTTGAATGTGAAACTTACATGGTTATTTGGTTCCTTCTATTTGGTTGTTTCATTAGACATTAACTGCTTAGGGTTTACGCTTCTGCACTCTGTAGGACTGAGTGTTTTGGTATTGCTCTGGGTAGTTGGTGATCTAGTGGGAATATGTAGAAGGACAATCTTGGTAAATTTTTCTTTTGACTCTGGATTTCGTTTCATCCATGAGCTGGGTCTTGATGTTTTGACGTGCGCGCGTCTTCAATGGTAACAGTGAGGGGCTGTATATCCCTGTCCCAAAAGGGACGTAGTAGACAGTGAGGGGCTGTATATCCCCTGTCCTAAAAGGACGTACTTGGCGGTGGGGGCTATCTCTCCCAGTTGATTTGTTTCCACTCTTGAGTTATTGGTTCTTGGATCTATCTTTTCATTCCTAGTCCTTTGTGACTATCTGAGTCTTCTTACTCCTAACTGGAATTGGTTCTAACTTGAGCATTGGATGTTCACTAACCCATGGTGTGGTTTTTGGATTGGCTAACATTACCTTTCTATTATTTATCTTTATCCTTAACTTGTTAACTTGATTTGGTGATTTGTGAAATGCTTTGTTCCTCTGTGTGGTTTAAGTGATTGTACTCAAGCAATTATTTATTTAAGAGTTGTTTTATAAGTCTGTTTTTGGAGGATCGTACCAGTTCCATTCCAGGGAACTGACCCACCCCTCTCGGGGTGGGCTGCTTGGTTTTATCTTGCAGGTACGAGTTATTACAGGTGGCCACGAAGAGAACGAGAGATTGGGATGGGATTAGGTTTTGTGGAGAGTTTATGTGTTTTAATACTGTTTTATTTTTGTTAAGTTTTCTCGAAGTTCAGGCCGTGACAATTGTAATCTTTAAGTTGTAATTTGGTGAGGTTTGGTGCCGGGTGTTTGGAACCCGATGGTCTGTACGCCTTTAGTATTTTATTTCCGCTGTAAATATGTTAAATAGGGCCGTTACAATACTACTGCAAGCGCTGTGGGAAGAACCACCCGGGCATTGACTGTAGCGGGAGGTGATGTGCCGCTACTGCAAGAAGGAGGGGCACAAAGACTTTGAGTGCTATGTGAATCCAGAAAGCAGAAACTACATTCCTTCCGGAACTTCTCAGAAGACATCACCTGGAGGATCTGGAGCTTCTCAACCCACTCACCTTAGCCGGACTCCAACCGATACTAGATACCAAAAGGGGAAGGGAGTAGCTCAAGGTCAGGCGACCCTCAATTCTGCAGGAGCCTCGGGCGCTGAGGCTAGTTCTCAGCGTGCTCCAGGTAATCCTAAAGCCCAAACGTGATTGTATGAAAACCATGTTGGTGTGTTAAACGCTTTTATGCCATGCTATGTGAATTAAATCAACTTAGTAGAAAACTTTTCTTAGGGGAGTTTCCACCTTTTAGGTAGTTTTGATATTTGCTACCCCATACCTTCAAGACCGAGGTCTCCTTTGCACACCGACGAACAACAGAAGTATCCATATGTGAAATGCCAAGTCATTCAACCGGGCATGATTCTACTCAAGGAGTTCTTGACCCTCGGCCTAATGGACATCTACCTCTGTAGATGGCACCGGACTACTGTCCAAAATATTAATGTGTGAGGTAAACGGGGAATTGTCCATAACATGAAACCCGTATGTTTATGTGAGATTGTTGGAAGCGGGGCTTCATATGGTGGAAATGAACAAGTGAGACTAACTGGACCTCAACTAACTATTGACTTGTGCTCATTATTCGATTATAATTGTCATAATAGCATGCTTGTTGTGTGATCATTGATGTGCCTGTTGTATATTAAAATTCTACATTTATAGTTTTGTTATAAGCATGTAACCGGAACAGCATGTAACGAACCCCATGTTAATCAAGATGGCTAAAACGACCTAAGTGGCCTAAACGGGTCTAGGATCACATTTAGCATACCAGCAGTTGGCTGAGCCTTTATGGCAGCACATTCAAGGTACGTAGCTGTTTTGAAGACCATACGTGAGAGCGGGAAACTTCTGGGGATTAGTTAGCATGATACTTCTCGACTATACCGTAGGATTTAGTAATCTATTTTTGGACTATTGGCATGGTTAAGTAGATTGCTCACTAGTCAGTTTTGGAATTAAATTTTGTACTTGTTGGATAAATTTGTATTCCCGTCATCACAGTGGTTATATCGTAATATGGATTGATTGTAGATAGTCGCTGCATTACTCGGATGGGCGGGTAATGGCGACTAACCCCCAGTTAAACGTTTAATTTATTTTCCGCTGCGACATCTTTTATTTCTGCTACGTTTGCGTTAGTTAATAATATGTTAGGGGCATTATTATACATGGGGTGTTACAAAAGTGGTATCAGAGCGGAGTACTACTCTGATGACGGAATTAAAAGACAGTAAGCATAGGATATACCTTTGGGAATATGGGAAACGTCTGTGAGGACCGAGACCTAACGAGGTCTTAGAATTTTGTGATTAATGCTAAAATTACTTCTAGAAACGATCTAGTATTTGAACACGTGATGCGATACGGTAAATATCGAGTAAATACTACGAACTCTGGACTTACTGATGTCGACTAGAGGTAGGGACCGACCATCTAGCAGTACGAGCGGTGGTGTTCCCGAGATTCTGAGCATGGTAGAGGCCTTTACTGCATTCCTTGCACAGATGGGCACACAGATGGCAAGCGCAGCTCCTGCAGGGACCCACCCGCCACTGCCTAGAGAGAAGAATTGGCTGAAGGCTGTAGCCGACACTCGAGTACTGACTTATTCAGGGGAGCCAAACCCCGCCGCGCTAGAGAGCATCATCACTGAGCAAGAGAAGGCGTTCGAGGCCTTGCATGTACCTGCAGCTGAGCAGATTGGTATAGCTGCCTTCCATCTGAAGGAAAGAGCTGGCATTTGGTGGCGGTTGGTGAAGGACCACCACTTGGCCTTGCCCGACTTTACATGGGCTTCCTTCGTGGCGTTGCTGAGATCGGAGTACTACCCCGCACACCAGATGGAGAAGAAGCGTCGGGAGTTCAAGGCTTTGACTCAGGGGAGCATGTCTGTAGATGAGTACTATGCCAAGTTCATTGGCCTGCTGAATTTTATCCCGGGAGTAGACTACTCGGACAGAGTGAAGATTGAGAGGTTCCGGGTTGGACTTCTCTTTCGTATCCAGACAGCCGTGAGTGCCAACCTCAATACTACCCTTCAGGTACGAGAGAATGTAACCGTAATGCCTACCTAAATAAGTTACCCAATTACTTGGAGACCTAACTGTGAAATTTCAGGATTGCTACGATGTTGCCTCGAGGACGGAGTTGGTACTCTAGACTCGGGATGAGACGCTTCGTAAGAAGAAGAGGAAGCATACTGAGAGCGAGTCTGAGGCTGGAGGAGCATCTCAGGGCGGGGGCAAGAAGAAGGAGAAGTAAGAAAACATCTTGTTTAATAATAACGTTATGTTTGAATTGTTTGTAATGATTGATGACCCAAAACCGGTAACAGGAAGTTCTTCGCTAAGAAGAAAGGGCAGCCCAGTCACCAGGGCCAGATGGCCAAGGAGCAGGTCCCTCGGTTGACAGTCCCACCTATTGATGCACAGCCCTTGAGATCGGTGCCTCCTAAGGGTAAGTATATCTGCCTCTTATCTCTAATTGTAAGCCCTTATCTCCTAAACCATATCCTTACTGATTGATGTTGTGTTATGAATAGGTATCGGCCGACCCCAGCGACATTACTGCTGCAAGCGCAGTGGGAAGGACCACCCGGGCATTGACTGTAGCGGGTGGAAGGTGGAGTGCCGCTTGTGAGCCTCGATTTTAAACCCTACCCTATGTTGATTAAAGCTGATTAGGATCTAACCGGATTTTAGGTCCACTTCTAACCTAAGATTAATAACTATGTCATGTAACAATAATTATTAAAACCTAAGCTAGCTCACTGGAACCTATTATGAGTCGCCACCTAATTTTAACCTAGAGTAAATTAGGAAAGGTAGAGTTCAGGTTCGGGGGCTTGGTATTCGACTTATTTAGGGTTCAAATTACTTTCATTACCCCTAGAAGTCGTTTTTCTCTACTTAGCTTAATTACGGCTTATTACAAGTCGTTTTAACCTAAGCGTGCGAGCTTCTGTTTTTTCGTGTTTTTTAGCATTTTTTGACAGAAAAATAAAAGTGGAAATTAAGACAACCTAAACTAGGGTTTTGGAGGCAGAATTAGGTCAAATTTTGTTTTCGTCCGTGGCTACGGACCTAATGTCCGAACCCACGGACCCCAGTTAACCTAATTACACAGAAAAGTCAAATTTAAACAGAAACGAGATTTTGAAAAGTCAGGGCCACGGACAGGACGTCCGTGGGCCCGGACATGTTTTATAAAACCCTAACTTTTGAAAATAAAAATATCCTGCCACCGTCCGAGAGTGTCCGTGCTTACGGACAGGGAGTCCGGGACCCCGGACATGGCGTCCGTGGGTGCGGACCGCCCTCGGACGGCGGCGTTGAGGTTGTTCCCGGCGGTGTTTTTAGCTTAAATTTTATGGGTACGTAGCCTGAAAGATTATAAACACGTTAGTAATTGAAAGAATGCAATTTGAAGTCAAAAATAATACGAAACTTAGCTAACAAGTTAGAAGGCAGAAACACAAACGAACCTTAATTCAGAAGCAAGGAAAAATCAATTCGGTTAGAAATTTCAACCAGAAGTGTATTTAGACCAGAAGGGTTAGAGAATTTGATTTTTACCCTGTTTTGATTTCGAAAATTTGTAGTTCCTTCACGTCGGGAATCTCTGAAAGCTTCGTTGGTGGCCAATCCGGTTCGACTTTGACCCGAGCTTCTGACCTCTTCTTCCTTGTGTTTTTAAGCACATTTTTGTTCTGTATTTGTGGTGTTTTGATGCTTGGAAGTCCAATGGGAGAAGAAAGAATGCGTTTTTGGTGATTTTGGGATGATTTCGGTAGAGTTTCGGTGTTGAGAGTGTTGAAAACGTGGGAGGCAAGTAGACGGCTGTGTTTTCTGACTATGGGAATGTTCTCCTCTGCCCTAGGTCGTTTTTGGAAGGCCCTTATATAGAAGAAGCAAGGCCATGTTGATAGAACAAAATTTTTATCTAAAATCCTGATTTTGTGCTCTAAGAGAATCTGATTTTTTAAAACATGTTACGGGATGATACAAATTCTGAAATTTTAACCAAAGATAAAAGACGATTTTTAGGAATTTTGAGAGTTGGAATCACGTTATTTGGATAAATAACCGATTAGATAAAAATCTCACAATCTGGAATCTCCCATAATTCATAACTTATTATTGGAAAGTCGAAATAACGAAATTCCAACGGCATTAGTCTCTAAAAATCATCCTATATCTTATATTAATATTTCATGATATTTTGATTTGATTTCGGTATTTTCCAGAGGAGAGAGAAAATTGCGAAAATGATTGAATTTCTCTTTTAAATTTTGGGCTAAGGTTCCAAATAAGATAATTTCAGGTTTATGACTGTATGTAGCCATGCTAACCATGTGACAATTTTATTTTAATTTTGGAATCCTTTTTTTATTTCTATTTTGAGGCTATTTCATGTGTTAATTATTAAAGAAATTAGCTTATAAATTAAAAGCTAAATTTCCAGAATAAATATTATCAGAAAATCATGAAATACCTTTCATAATGACTATGATATTTGGAAGTGTTTGGAGATAATGAACAAGTCATATGAAAATAGAAATTCCTGATAATGTCCTTGGAAAATCCCGCATTGGTGCTTTTTGACCCCTTTTGCCCTTTGTAACACGTATGCCTTAGAGACTACTCCGGGGGATTGATATTTTGGGTATAACAGATTGCCCCCCGTCAACTAGGCTTTGTAATGAAGATGAAAAGACTAGTTGATGCCTGAGTGATACCCCAAAATTTTGGAATCTTAAAAGACCCTGTATGTAGATTGTGTCGAGCTATTCTAAGGCGCTGACTACCTATGAGTGAGAATGAAAATGAAAAGATGTCAAGCGATTCTAAGGCGTTGACTACCTAAAAATGAAATGATGAAGTAAATGTCAAGCGATTCTAAGGCGTTGACTACCTAAAAATGAAATAAAGTATGCCGAACATTCTAAGGTGTCGGGAACATGTAATGCAAATGTAGATGTCATGCAGAAGAAGATGATATGATGATGATATGCTAACGATGCTGATGATGTTGATGATGCTGACAATGCTCGGATGCTTCTGGGGACCGAAACCCGTTCCAATGCTCCTGGTTGGTATACTATGGGGACTTATTGCCTCTGCCCACCAACTGGGGTGCTGGGATAACTTCTAGATTACCAAGGGGACTTATTGCCACTGCCCACTAGTTGTTTCTCCCAAGAAGTTGACATGAAGATGGGGACTTATTGCCTCTGCCCCGCCAACTTAGATCACGCTATGTCTCGTACTTGTCTCACACTGAAGATGATACTAGGTCTCGTACTGGTCTCGCACTGGATGATGACGCTCGGTCTCGCACTGATGAAGGTGATGGGTCTCGCACTGATGAAGATGATGGGTCTCGCACTAACGAATATGATGGTCTCGCACTGATGATGATGCATGGTCTCGCACTGAAGAAAATGATGGGTCTCGCACTGATGAAGATGGTGGTTTCACACTGATGAAGATGCATGGTCTCGCACTGAAGTCTCGTACTAAACGGATGAAGAAAAAGCTGGATTTCGCACTGACTCTGGGTCTCGCACTGAAAATATATGAAAGATTCTCATTCAAAACAGGAAATTGTTGGAAAAGGTGCCAAACATGGCAATGTCGAGATGTTATGCAAAAGTTGTAAAGTGCAACTAAAGTGTTTATTGGAAGCTTGCCCAAAACAAGGAACTGTTGAAAAATGTGCCAAACATGGCAATGCTTGAGAAAAGCTCTACTGAAAAAGGAAAGTGAAATGATCATTTCCTGACTAAAAATTTCATATCTGCAATTTGTTTCTTATAAAATGAACATGCCGTTGGTGGAAGTGAGTGGTGTTTGTTGTGGTGCTAAAGGCCTTTGCCGGTGTTCAGGATTTGTGATAGACCTGGGATTGGGTTGTGATTTTGGATGGTGGTCAGGGTTATGACGGGCCCGATGTTTTTGTGGAGGTAAGGCCAATGACGGGCTTGGGAGTGTGTGTGTGGTGGTAAGGGCTTATGTTGCCTGTGGTGGGATGGTGGTACTCAAGCTTTGGTGTTGACATGTCAATTGTTGGAACCCCAATTGCCCCCAGTATTTTTCCCTTAGGACAATCTGAGCTAGAGTTCATGGCAATCGATCGTTTCGATCGGAACGATCGATTGCCCCCAGTATTTTCTTTGATTAAATGCGTGAACGAGTCTCGTCCTCTGTAACACCCCATCCAACAACAAACACATAATAACAATCTGCAGCGGAATACACACCTCAACAAATAACTTAACTCGTTGGTGTTACACGCCGTTAACCACCCACGTGGCTAACAAGGCTAATACATATACATTGTACCGGTCTGATGGGCTAAATTCCCGAGCGACTACACATTACTATCCCTTTTCATTAACAACAACAACAACATACACCTTTCAACTATACCGAGTATTTATAAACTGATGCCGATAACAATTTCGGTCTTACTACACCTACTGTGTATACACACTTAAAGGAATACCCATGTACAATTCTACCCCGTCCTACTCTCGAACGGCTTCCAGCTCTCTGTACCTGAAATAGGAAAAGAAGATAAAGGGTGGCCCCCAAGGGGCTCAGCACCTTTGCTGGTATGGTAATCCCGCAGCCCACATGCTACCGGGCCACGCACAACTAATTGTCGTCTTAGCATGCGATTGATTATATTTAAATCTTGCATGCAGCTGTAAACACACAACACATAACATTTTGCCTCAATGGGCTCAATAAACGGATAATACATCCTTACTTGATAGGTCACTCATGGTATTCATTATCCCTAGAGTGTTCCTCCTCTAATGGAGCTACTTCCTTAATAGACGACACTTACCCTTAAATCGGGTTATCCTTAAACGCCTCTTATCACACACTGGGATTCATTTCCATGATCCACACACTCCATATCTTACGACATATAACACTCCTCACATAACAAAACATAACAACACTTTGCACGTTTCAACGTGTACATCATAATATCAAAATAGATATTGCATCACAAACAAAATACATAACATAACGGGAATGGTTCTCTTAGGAACCGACCCAAACATTGTTTATACACTGGTGAGCCTAGAGAATGTTGCCAGTCTCATGATAAGCTCGTTATACAATAACAACAACACTCATTACCGTCCTAATAGTCGGACGAGTAACTTAAGTTAAGATGGTTCGGGTTTGGAGGCCCGAACACACCACACAAACACATGTTCCCCCTAAACCGATCATAAGTCAGAATAGCTAAGCTTTGGAATAAGCTAATGGGAGATCATAACCCGTGAGGGAAACAACCATAACAAAGAGAAAGGTAAGGCTAAGAAGGATACCCTCTCCCAAACAACGCGCGACCGGCCAAACCGGATTCCTCACTACTGTTAGTATATACTTACTTTAGATATTAGTTAGAACCCCACTATGGAGTCTATCACATCTACACATCATACAGTATTACAACTGTGTTAGACACACAAGGGAGATCCCTACATTCACATACACATATCACACAATTAACGCACGCATAGCCGTGGTTAGTACGTCCCATGGTTCGGGTCGTTTACTCCGAATACCGAACTCTCATGTGATCCTAGACTCAGTTAACTAAGGTTAACACTTCCGAGGTTAAATGGTATCGGAGTTGCACACGCCACATAAATGAATTACTGTAAACTCATTACATGTTTAATCTTACAACGTGGCAAACATACAGAAAACACATTGGCATACAAGCCGGTGTAATCCGGTAGGACACAGGTTGCAAGAAAACCATACCTGTCACCGGAGTTCACTTTACCACGTTCACTTATGTTCCTCGAGCAATTCTCGAACAACTGATAACATTACATATACTTTTATTAACTTCGGGGTAACATGATTGTTTAATGTCTAATGCTTATAACTTTCCCCCCGTTAACTTAGTTACATAACTTCACTTTTTAACTTGTTTTACCTTCACATCTAATTACAACTTTTCACCCACTTAATTGTCATTAAAACTCACCTAACAAGTCCTTAACAACCTCATAACCTCATTAACCATCAATCCCCGTCATTACAAATCATTTCCATACCTTAAACAATGTTTTTGGTCCATACAGCGCCTTGTCCGAACTTGTGTCCGGACATCCCAAGTTCGGACACCGTTCGAGACTCTATGGGTGCAAACTGGTGAATCTCCGAACTTGCGTCCGGACTTCCCAAGTTCAGACGCTGTTCGAGGCCAAACCAGAGAAATAAATAGGTGTGTCCGAACTTCCCATGTTCGGACGGTAGTTCGGACGCTGTTCGAAGATCAGAATATTCACGCGCACACAGGCACGTCCGAACGTCCACATTCGGACGATAGTTCGGACCGCCAAGAACTTCACTTTCCAAGTTTTGTTTCATCTATTCTCTTCATCCATTGACTACCCAAGCTTCATACATGAACTTAGGCATATTCTAATACTAGAATATCACTTTGATTCACCTTAAAACATTGTCCAACTTGTTACTCAATCTTCTTATCAAATCTCTTAACACTTGTAACATTTCCTTTTTGTTTTCCAAGTGGTGTTTCACCCTTAAATGACCACTACACTAAAATGCTTCCTCACCTTCATAACATCATCTCCCAAGCATCTCCTCTTACTAACCAAATCCTCTTTTCTCAAAACCTTACCTAAACATCATTCTCTCCATACTCATCATGTTACCTAAACAAACCTTCTCCAAGACTTTAATACATCCTAAAAACTCACATTGGATTTTCTAGAACTTCCAAGATAATGCCTAAATCCTTGTAGCACCTTAGAACACCTTAATGCATGTTTTTCTTCCTTAGTGAAACATTTACTCATTCCTAACAATTCCTAGTCCACCCAAGTTCATTCAAGCACTTAAAACTTCTTATACATTTTACAAATTTTGCCATGGGTTCTCTTAGCACATCATCATTCCAAAACTCATAGTTTTCACCATTAAGCACTCAAGAACACCTAAATCCATCAAGAACACCATCACTCACAAGACTTCACCAAAGTTACACTACATCACAATATAGTGCACAATTTAAATTGCTTGGCACTTAGGCCGTTAAACAACATGGCTCTTAGGCCCTTAAATTGCATAAACCTTAAACACTGAATTTCCATAATATATAAGCCTTTGACCTGCAATTACATACACCAAGACATATGTTCTTTTACTAGTCTCCTTGAGAACACTTTACTAAGTCCTTCACCATTTGCTCTTTAGGTAGTTTTAGCAAGCATTATAAGCTCATTTCTCCTAATGCATTAAACCACATTGAGATAGCATATTTACCTCTTTTCCTCACAAACTTCTTTCTTGTTTCCTTGTTTAAAAATCAGCTAAGCTTAGTTGCTTGTCAACTTCTAAACATTACACAAACAATGTGATGAGTATTCAAGCTCCAAGCTTAATCTCATTGTAAACCCTAGGTTTTACATTGTTCAAAGAGCATTAAGATAATTGTTTTACCTTTGTCTTTGAAGGGAATTGGAATATCTACCAAGAGAGGACTCCACCAAGTCCTTGAAAGATTCAAATGGAGCTAGAACAAAGCAACATAATGAGCACCATTAATGGTGATTTTCGGTCAAGGTAAAAACATGGAGGAAACTTCATTTTTCTTTGAGTTTCCTTACCTTGAAGCAAAGGTAATAATATGTAGAAACACAAGCTCAAGCTCCTCCCATGGTGATTCCTCTTGGCACCGAAATGGAGCTCTTGAAGTTTTGAGAAGATAGAAATGAAGAGCTTGATGAGAGGAAGAGAATGGTGGTGTTTGTTTTTTATTTGGATAAGTGAGCTAGATTTTACAAGAGGTCAAAGATGGAGTTAATGGTGGTGTTGGTGTATTACCGTGAGAGAACAAGAAGAGAGGTTGAAGAAGAGGGAACCGTGTGAAATGAAGAAAGAAATGAGAGAAATGAGATTGGTTTTGCTTTTTGAAGATATTTATAACTTAAAGCAAATAGTAACCTATGAGTCATCTTTATTTACTTAACAAGTTAACATGTTTGGTGACTCATTACTACAAAAACCGGCCCCCTTTATATCACTAAGGGTATTATAGTCTTTGTTTGTCAATTTAATTACTTATGATAACATATGTTACAAACTAGCTTATAAAAATCACTATTCACAAAAACAAGGCACATAGAAGTGAAATTTTTGATTTCCCATTGATAAAGACTTCCAATTGTGATACTATATAGTACACATGTTAATTAAAGAGTAATGATGGACATTTAGCCATTCAAAACTCATTTACAAGACAATTTTTCAAAAACGTGCTTTAAGACTCCTTAAAGCACATTTTGTGTTTTAACTTGTTTTCAAGCTTAGTTTTCTTTGGTAATTGATTTAATATGTTCTTTAAAATATTTATAAGGTATAGATATGACCTTTAGGTCTTATACAAATTTATCCCAAGCTTAGAGCACATTTTTGCTCATATTGACCTTAAGGCATTTATTTAAGTTTTGTTTAGTTCCAATGTCTACCAAGGTTCCCTAAGGACTTAATTATCCTTATTCAATCATAATTGAATATTATTAAGTCTTGGTAGGCTCTTTGGGTCCTAACCAAGTTCGCTCATAGCTTAGAGCATGTTTTTGCTCAAACTGTGTCTTAGTGCTTTATTGCATTTTTACTATGGTTTAAATTGTTCACTGATGTTTCTAAGGCACTTTTTAGCCTTTACATACCATAGTTTGATATTTAAACCACATATCAAGGTTTGGGTATTTCAATCTACCCCCCTTAAAAGAACTTCGTCCTCAAAGTTCACATTTCCCACACATCAATAGATTAGAATACGGGGATTACTTATAGCCATAAAACTTCCATAACCAAACACACTTTACATCACAACCTCGGACTTAATGGTCCGGGCAACACATTCACATCCACACACAACATAACATATTCACATGATAACCTCGGACTCAATGGTCCGGGTATCTTAACAACATTTACACATACATAACAACCCCTTTGACTCACTGGTCTTGGGTAACATAACAACCTTTAGACACATAGGTCTATGTAACACAACACATTTAGACTCATAGGTCTTAATAGAATACACTTTTAGAACTCGAGGTCAAAATAACATTTATTACACATACCACACAACATGTCATAGCATGTATAACAATCAAAAATATCTTTGATATACACTGTGATCCCGCAGGACCCGGTCGCGATGGACACCTTCCGTCCCCGTGCCTTTGGGAGATCAAAACAATCACTTAAATTTAAAATTTCCTTGTGAGGTTAAGTAAGAGAACTTTAATATGTAAAGTATCTATCAACGTTTTATAAATACCAATTGAAAATCCCTTTTGAAAACACACACAACTCCAAGTCCAACTTAAGCTCTTTGCTTCTTTTCTTAGCGTGGTTAATTGTGACCACTTATAGGGAGCTTCAAGAATCATTCAACCCTGATGTGATCAGCATCAGTGTTGAACTATCCTTCCACCCCAATTTGTGTTCGGCTTCCCTTGATCGCATGCAAATCAAGTTCCACCTCCCACTTCATTTTCAAGCATCAAATAAATCACTCATTTCCAATTTTCTATCTTTTAAATCATTCTAGTCATGATCATAACATCTCCAAGGGATAGAACTTCGTCTATCAGTATTCTCCTATTCGCTTTAATCTTGTTACCTAGGGAATCTTATCCTCATTAGGTTTTATATCGATCTCATACCCTTTCATGAATCACTATGTAGTATATATATATATGCATATATTTTATCAAAATACAACACACCATTTCATATTTATACACTGTCGGGTTTTAGTTCCCTAGGAGTTTCTCTACTCCCCACACTTGTACGGTAATACACACTAAGTGGTTTTGCGCTCTACCCCCCTTAAAAGGGATTACGCCCACGTAATCAATCACTAAACATTGGCTTAAAATGTTCTGCCGTCGTGAAGTGTTTTAACTTCCACGCGGTCTATTACACAATGGATTCTGATTAGAGGATCTTAACCATATTGGCGGTTTAGTTCCTAAACCAAGAATTCTCATTGGAGTTTGTTTAAACTCTTAGTTGGTTTCGATTCTGGCTTGTTAGGCTTCTAGGCGTTAATAATTTGCCATTTACTCATACTTACTATGCACATTGTACACTTGACTCACTGGTTCACTAACGTCTGCTGCGCAACTCTGACAACTGCAGGGCTTAGTCTGCCCCATTCATTATTCTCAATGTATTGTGCACCTCCCATATATCACCTTCATCTTGGTAACAATGGTTTCTCAACCGACGCGTGGTATCTCTTACCGTTAGCGAATTCGGTGAGTTATAAACTTTCTATCCACTTCCATAACAATTTACTGTGTATACAGCTGTGTATTTCACAATGATTGACTTGTTCCCTTCCGACTTACTGTCGGTTGAGATTGAGCTACTACCTAGTGTGTAGTGCTCTCTCAGCCATTTACAACATTTAGGGTATATTCCATACCGATATTTGGCAGTTAGTGCTACTGTAGTCACTTACTGTTAATCATGTCTCCACATTTGATTTTGTACAAGTACTCTTTTATTGGTGCGGCCTTGCATTTCCTATGCATCGGCCATTATAATATTATTCCCCCACAATTAACATGTTTCCAATTCCTAGCTATCCCACTCGATCATTACTGCGCAAGTGCCATACCAAAACACTCAGTCATACAGAGTGCAGAGGCGTAAACTCTTGACAGTAAATCCCTTATGCGATTCACCATGGAATTCACACTGAGTTCCTCATCACATAGTACCTACCACTGGCTTATTGCCCAGTCTGTTTAACATCACTTATCTTGCATCTCCACTGAGTTTAATTCATAACTGGTCTTATCTGCCACATTATTACTCATTAACACTGATACAACGGTCGCCAGCTGCGAACCGTGCTCTTACTCGCTGCATAACAATAACTTACATAGTATTTACTGTCACATTAACTTCCACACATATACTTATGTTATTCACATTATGGTGCATCCCTCATTTGGATGACTACTGAATGCTCCTTGAGCATCGATCATTCGAGTCACAAGCCGACGTTATTTAGCTCGGTGCTTCACTTTATACACACATACTACTAAACTAACTGCTCTCAAATAATAATAATATTGTCCATCCTTAACATATTTCTTGAGCTTGGTTCACATAACTACCGCTCCAGCGGTTTCACAGCATCGAGAGGTATCCCCACTCTTAGTGCAGTGGTTCATTCTCCACTCTATTCACTTATATAACATAAACTTCTGCAATCAATCTAATTTTCATAACACATTTTATTTGTGGCTTATAAGCCTTACTGCCTTGAGCTGCGCTCATTGTAGGCTGTCCACACACATGTACTTCTCTGTACAACATTACATGGTTTGGATGTCATATTGAGCTTCAAGACAAGGTTGTTGCATCACGTTTCCTTTTATGGAATGCCCCTTAGGTTTGTCAGGCCGTCTCCTGACAACTTATGTCTAAGCTGGGTGTTAGTTTCAACCTTTGTGCTTCTATCATGTCGTTTCGTGTAACAATTGTTGATGTGAACACCCTTCAAGGATTGCTCCTGGGTGTTACTAAGTTATGCCTTTACATTTAGTTCACACTTATTGGTACATTCAGTTAGCCACGCCTGTTTGTGTTCTTAACCGGTTATTATCTTCTTCTGTGAAGATCAACATTTCTTGATAGTTTCATCCCGTTAGGCATCTGCTCGTCATGTACAGGCTGGGTCACCGTTCCAGCTATTATGTTTATCCCTGAGGATCCTTAGGACATATACGATGTCTTTACATTACAGTTAGTGTACTTCACACCTCCTGACTCTTAAACATTTCCTTGAAATGAATTCACTAATCCTTTTAATCTCGTTAACTTGATTAGGTTCTTCTGTTTCAACCATTCCTTGCAATCCTTAGCTCTTGTTTGATTTATACTGCTGACCGTAGACGGAGTCGACTACTTCCCGTGTTTCGGACTCCACTCGTATACATATGTGGGGTACCATACTGATACATTGCTACTTACCCGACTAACCCATAAGTAGGTCTGTCAGGCCCACAAGCCCCTATCAGTGCGGTCGTCCCACAATTCAGTTGGTACACTCGTAGTGTCCGTCACACGCCTAGGTGAAGTATTCTGTTGTCAACTCCCTTATATTGTCCCGTGACAATATTCATTCCTTGCTTCCCGAACTTAATCGAGGGAAAGTTTATCCACTGTTGTATCTTTATCAACTGCCCTTGGTTTTTACTGATTTGGTTTAAAAGAAGGTTGGAAAGAAGTGTTGGTCTGAAAGAAAATTTTGGTTTTGAAAGAAAGAGTTTGGATAAATCTGGGTTTGAAAGAAAATTTTTCATGGTTTCACAACATCTTCTTACCTTAGCCAAGTCTAGCTTCTTGCCGACTGGTGTACTTACAATTACAGAGGTTAGGCTGTTAAGCCCTTCCATGGTTATAATGATCACACTTAACTTCGTGGTACTTTACCAAGTACTTTGTATTTGTTAAAACTTCCCCGAACAGCCTTGTTATAGCAGCACTTGCCATGGCAAGTGCGCGATGCTAACTGGCTATCGGTTTAACACATACCGGTTGTGGTATTGTTTTTACCCGCACTATCATCAGTGGCCTTATTGGCCCTCACTTGATCTTACAGTCTTGATAATAATTCCTCCAGATGACTTCTCACTGTCTTCACATGACGATCATCAACTAGGGTGTTTCCCATTCTGGGAGTCCCCTTTTTCTTAGTATTGTATTCTCTTTGTAGCCCGTTCCACGTACTTGTCGTGGTTACTGAGACTTGTCTCTTGTTTGGGTACTACGTTGTAGTTCCTAAATCGGTTGATATACGTTGGCGACATTATTTAATGTTTGTAGTCCCGTAGACACTCGTTTCGGTTTTCACTAATCCACTTCTTGCCTGTTGCACGGTAGGTGTGTTGCAAGCTGGTTATCCTCGACTGCTCGGCATGTCGACCCAGGTTGCCGGAAATTCTATTCTTCCATACACTGATTCTTCACTCTTCGCTATGGAATGCGGTTAACACTGTTTAGATGGGAACCGTCTCCGGGATTCCCAGTTTTCGGGATCTACCGTATGACAGGTCCTCCGTACCTTAAAAGGCATTTAATAACAGCCAGATCGGGCTTTCCCGAGTAAGAGTGGACTTCCATCTCTCTGGCGTTGTTTCCCAAGTTATATAACAGGGATTGTGGAGGGCGGGAAGGATATAGTAGGTTTCCAGTATTCACTGGTAGTTCCTTACTAGCGTATCTCTCACGCTATCACTCAACCCTTAACCCAAAGTACTAAAATCCTAACTCGGTACTTCCTAAGCTCGGTAATTCATTCATCAGAGCGATACTTCGCTCTGATACCACTTTTTGTAACACCCCATCCAACAACAAACACATAATAACAATCTGCAGCGGAATACACACCTCAACAAATAACTTAACTCGTTGGTGTTACACGCCGTTAACCACCCACGTGGCTAACAAGGCTAATACATATACATTGTACCGGTCTGATGGGCTAAATTCCCGAGCGACTACACATTACTATCCCTTTTCATTAACAACAACAAAAACATACACCTTTCAACTATACCGAGTATTTATAAACTGATGCCGATAACAATTTCGGTCTTACTACACCTACTATGTATACACACTTAAAGGAATACCCATGTACAATGTCTACCCCGTCCTACTCTCGAACGGCTTCTAGCTCTCTACCTGAAATAGGAAAAGAAGAGAAAGGGTGGCCCCCAAGGGGCTCAGCACCTTTGCTGGTATGGTAATCCCGCAGCCCACATGCTACCGGGCCACGCACAACTAATTGTCGTCTTAGCATGCGATTGATTATATTTAAATCATGCATGCAGCTGTAAACACACAACACATAACATTTTGCCTCAATGGGCTCAACAAACGGATAATACATCCTTACTTGATAGGTCACTCATGGTATTCATTATCCCTAGAGTGTTCCTCCTCTAATGGAGCTACTTCCTTAATAGACGACACTTACCCTTAAATCGGGTTATCCTTAAACGCCTCTTGTCACACACTGGGATTCATTTCCATGATCCACACACTCCATATCTTACGACATATAACACTCCTCACATAACAACACTTTGCACGTTTCAACGTGTACATCATAACATCAAAATAGATATTGCATCACAAACAAAATACATAACATAACGGGAATGGTTCTCTTAGGAACCGACCCAAACATTGTTTATACACTGGTGAGCCTAGAGAATGTTGCCAGTCTCATGATAAGCTCGTTATACAATAAAAACAACACTCATTACCGTCCTAATAGTTGGACGAGTAACTTAAGTTAAGATGGTTCGGGTTTGGAGGCCCGAACACACCACACAAACACATGTTCCCCCTAAACCGATCATAAGTCAGAATAGCTAAGCTTTGGAATAAGCTAATGGGAGATCATAACCCGTGAGGGAAACAACCATAACAAAGAGAAAGGTAAGGCTAAGAAGGATACCCTCTCCCAAACAACGCGCGACCGGCCAAACCGGATTCCTCACTACTGTTAGTACATACTTACTTTAGATATTAGTTAGAACCCCACTATGGAGTCTATCATATCTACACATCATACAGTATTACAACTGTGTTAGACACACAAGGGAGATCCCTACATTCACATACACATATCACACAATTAACGCACGCATAGCCGTGGTTAGTACGTCCCATGGTTCGGGTCGTTTACTCCGAATACCGAACTCTCATGTGATCCTAGACTCAGTTAACTAAGGTTAACACTTCCGAGGTTAAATGGTATCGGAGTTGCACACGCCACATAAATGAATTACTGTAAACTCATTACATGTTTAATCTTACAACGTGGCAAACATACAGAAAAACACATTGGCATACAAGCCGGTGTAATCCGGTAGGACACAGGTTGCAAGAAAACCATACCTGTCACCGGAGTCCACTTTACCACGTCCACTTATGTTCCTCGAGCAATTCTCGAACAACTGATAACATTACATATACTTTTATTAACTTCGGGGTAACATGATTGTTTAATGTCTAATGCTTATAACTTTCCCCCCGTTAACTTAGTTACATAACTTCACTTTTTAACTTGTTTTACCTTCACATCTAATTACAACTTTTCACCCACTTAATTGTCATTAAAACTCACCTAACAAGTCCTTAACAACCTCATGACCTCATTAACCATCAATCCCCATCATTACACATCATTTCCATACCTTAAACAATGTTTTTGGTCCATACAGCGCCTTGTCCGAACTTGTGTCCGGACATCCCAAGTTCGGACACCGTTCGAGACTCTATGGGTGCAAACTGGTGAATGTCCGAACTTGCGTCCGGACTTCCCAAGTTCGGACGCTGTTCGAGGCCAAACCAGAGAAATAAATAGGTGTGTCCGAACTTCCCATGTTCGGACGGTAGTTCGGACGCTGTTCGAAGATCAGAATATTCACGCGCACACAGGCACGTCCGAACGTCCACATTCGGACGATAGTTCGGACCGCCAAGAACTTCACTTTCCAAGTTTTGTTTCATCTATTCTCTTCATCCATTGACTACCCAAGCTTCATACATGAACTTAGGCATATTCTAATACTAGAATATCACTTTGATTCACCTTAAAACATTGTCCAACTTGTTACTCAATCTTCTTATCAAATCTCTTAACACTTGTAACATTTCCTTTTTGTTTTCCAAGTGGTGTTTCACCTTAAATGACCACTACACTAAAATGCTTCCTCACCTTCATAACATCATCTCCCAAGCATCTCCTCTTACTAACCAAATCCTCTTTTCTCAAAACCTTACCTAAACATCATTCTCTCCATACTCATCAATATTACCTAAACCTTAAACAACTTCTCCAAGACTTTAATACATCCTAAAAACTCACATTGGATTTTCTAGAACTTCCAAGATAATGCCTAAATCCTTGTAGCACCTTAGAACACCTTAATGCATGTTTTCTTCCTTAGTGAAACATTTACTCATTCCTAACAATTCCTAGTCCACCCAAGTTCATTCAAGCACTTAAAACTTCTTATACATTTTACAAATTTTGCCATGGGTTCTCTTAGCACATCATCATTCCAAAACTCATAGTTTTCACCATTAAGCACTCAAGAACACCTAAATCCATCAAGAACACCATCACTCACAAGACTTCACCAAAGTTACACTACATCACAATATAGTGCACAATTTAAATTGCTTGGCACTTAGGCCGTTAAACAACATGGCTCTTAGGCCCTTAAATTGCATAAACCTTAAACACTGAATTTCCATAATATATAAGCCTTTGACCTGCAATTACATACACCAAGACGTATGTTCTTTTACTACTCTCCTTGAGAACACTTTACTAAGTCCTTCACCATTTGCTCTTTAGGTAGTTTTAGCAAGCATTATAAGCTCATTTCTCCTAAGGCATTAAACCACATTGAGATAGCATATTTACCTCTTTTCCTCACAAACTTCTTTCTTGTTTCCTTGTTTAAAAATCGGCTAAGCTTAGTTGCTTGTCAACTTCTAAACATTACACAAACAATGTGATGAGTATTCAAGCTCCAAGCTTAATCTCATTGTAAACCCTAGGTCTTACATTGTTCAAAGAGCATTAAGATAATTGTTTTACCTTGGTCTTTGAAGGGAATTGGAATATCTACCAAGAGAGGACTCCACCAAGTCCTTGAAAGATTCAAATGGAGCTAGAACAAAGCAACATAATGAGCACCATTAATGGTGATTTTCGGTCAAGGTAAAAACATGGAGGAAACCTCATTATTCTTTGAGTTTCCTTACCTTGAAGCAAAGGAGAGTAATAATATGTAGAAACACAAGCTCAAGCTCCTCCCATGGTGATTCCTCTTGGCACCGAAATGGAGCTCTTGAATTTTGAGTAGATAGAAATGAAGAGCTTGATGAGAGGAAGAGAATGGTGGTGTTTGTTTTTGATTTGGATAAGTGAGCTAGATTTTACAAGAGGTCAAAGATGGAGTTAATGGTGGTGTTGGTGTATTACCGTGAGAGAACAAGAAGAAGAGAGGTTGAAGAAGAAGGGAACCGTGTGAAATGAAGAATGAAATGAGAGAAATGAGATTGGTTTTGCTTTTTGAAGATATTTATAACTTAAAGCAAATAGTAACCTATGAGTCATCTTTATTTACTTAACAAGTTAACATGTTTGGTGACTCATTACTACAAAAACCGGCCCCCTTTATATCACTAAGGGTATTATAGTCTTTGTTTGTCAATTTAATTACTTATGATAACATATGTTACAAACTAGCTTATAAAAATCACTATTCACAAAAACAAGGCACATAGAAGTGAAATTTTTGATTTCCCATTGATATAGACTTCCAAGTGTGATACTATATAGTACACATGTTAATTAAAGAGTAATGATGGACATTTAGCCATTCAAAACTCATTTACAAGACAATTTTTCAAAAACGTGCTTTAAGACTCCTTAAAGCACATTTTGTGTTTTAACTTGTTTTCAATCTTGGTTTTCTTTGGTAATTGATTTAATATGTTCCTTAACATATTTATAAGGTATAGATATGACCTTTAGGTCTTATACAAATTTATCCCAAGCTTAGAGCACATTTTTGCTCATATTGACCTTAAGGTATTTATTTAAGTTTTGTTTAGTTCCAATGTCTACCAAGGTTCCCTAAGGACTTAATTATCCTTATTCAATCATAATTGAATATTATTAAGTCTTGGTAGGCTCTTTGGGTCCTAACCAAGTTCGCTCATAGCTTAGAGCATGTTTTTGCTCAAACTGTGTCTTAGTGCTTTATTGCATTTTTACTATGGTTTAAATTGTTCACTGATGTTTCTAAGGCACTTTTTAGCCTTTACATACCATAGTTTGATATTTAAACCACATATCAAGGTTTGGGGTATTTCATCCTCACAGGGTCAAGGCTTATGTTTTGATGTGATGCTTCCTAACCTACACTCAGCGTGTTTGATGCTTGTACTTGTTTCCTGCTCACAGTCACAACTTTTAGACCATTGAATTTGACATTTGGTGAATTTAGGCATTCGATCTGTTACTTTCACGTGATTAGATACACAACTATCAAGTCGGAAGTCTTTAAAGCTTATAACGTGGCCATAGGGTGTGATGAAAGACGACGGGATCATGGAGGGATATTTGAGGTATGTGGACCTTAAATGGCTGACCAAAGCTACAACTTGTGTCTTCTCTCGGATTCATCTTCCTTGTCTTGAAGTTGTCTAGCTGCTTCATGTTGACGTTATTTTTGAGCTTCTGGACTTGGACTTTTGAGGTTGTCCTTTACACCATTTCTCTTTTCGTCATTTGGATTTCTTCGAGGCACTTCGGGTTTGCCTTTTTGTTTTATCCTTTATTGACTTTGCCTTCGGGGTTCTTGTGTTTCCCGGTTTTGAGTTATGAAAGCTGTTTTGATGTGAGCTCTCTGGATCCTGTGCCACTTTGGGACCATTTACGGATCGCTTCGTCATGCTGATAGCGACATTGCTTCTTTGGACTGATTAGATTGTTATCTGAGGGTCGGGCTCCTTGCTTCCTTTGGTCACCGGGTTGGTAATTCATCATTGGTTGGGTGATTCTATGGAGTTCATAATATCAAAAAGGGATATATGAAAGGCTCAGCGGGGGTGCCTAGGGTTTAATGACAGGGTTTACAAGCTTTTGGCTATGTGGTGTTGTACCTAGGTGCTTCGTCATTCCTGATAGTTGTGTATCCGTTCTTTGTTACTTTTCGCAGGTCTAAGAGTAAATATACAAATTATCTCCTTCGGTCGGAGTTATGCCATTTACCTTTTCCTTTGTATGTGGTCTCACCGGAGTCGTGTAAAAATGACACGCTCGTTCACTTATGGTCTTACTACTCAAGGCACTCTCGCGAAATGTTCACTCAGAGACTTGTTCACACAATTAAACGAAAGAAATAATCGTTATTGGTCTTTCAACTCAGATTGCCCCCAGCGTCGATCTGAGGTTTATGACAACAATTAAATAGATGCTGAATTTGAGCAGCTTTGTGGGTTGTTTTGGATGATGGTGTTTGGACGGACATGTTCAAGTTTTTGGAGACAAAAGACAAATCTTCATGCTCCATTGTCAGAAAATGTAACCTCATCTTAAAAGGCATTTTGAAATCGGACTTGAAAAAGTCGTTTGTTGTGAAGATGATTTAGTAAAACCATTGTCTTCTATTAGTGATTTGGAAAACAGCCAATCTTTGAAAACTTTGAATGATGCATTTGAAAGATGAATGTTATGGCAGGTTATGCATGTGGAGACTTTCATTGCTGAAGACTCGAGCTCTCGACCGTTGGGACGTTGCTGAGATGACCGTGGCCGCCTTCTTCTTGGACTGTGAGTAGGCTCTACAAAATGCCTGAACTAGGAGTGCCCATGGATGACGCGTGAAGCACTTGGGCCTGAATCTTTTACGAACTGAATGATGTCGTCATGGATGTGGATAGGCATTTGGGCCTAGATAAATTGAGAGTGAGGCACATGGGTCAGAAATATTTTGAGGATGTGGCGCTTGGGCCGGAGTGTTGTGAGAATGTGGCACTTGAGCCGGGATGTTGTGAAGAGGTGGCGCTTGGGCCAGAATGTTTAAAGAATGTGGCACTTGGGTCAGAATGTTTTGAAGATGTGGCGCTTGGGCCAAAAAGTGTTTGAAAGTGTGGCGCTTGGGCCAAAATGTGTTTAGGAATGTGGCACTTGGGCCAGAATGATTTGGGATTGTGGCTCTTGGGCCGAAATGATTTGGGAATGAAGTAAGACATATGGACCAGAGGGACTTCTAGACTAGAATGGATGTGTGGGCCTGAATACATACAGGCTGAAGGAAGCCACATGAACTGTGAATGGGTCATTGGGCCGAGAGAGAAACTTTGAAGTCTAAGATTTGTTTGATGTTCCTAATGGGCCTTGAGGCCCGAAACTAGAATGAATGAGTTACGAAAAACTATCTTGAAATCGGATGAGTTGAAACCTAAACAAACGGTTTCGAGTGGGCCTAAAAGGTATGACACCAAGATCTAGGACTTTGGGCCAGGGCCCGAACAAAAAGTTTACCTAGACTAGAATGGGCCTTGGGCCGAAATGGAAAAGCCTGATTGATTTTCATGTCTTATGGACTGCTTTAGGTAGATTTGTTTTTTCATGGGCCTAGAACTAAATTGATATTTCAAATTAGGGAAAGAGAAATCACCTAAGCTTAAACTTTTGGGTTGAAGCCCAAATGACTCACATATCAAACCAAACAAGGCCTCTGGGCCACAAACAATAAAGCGGCCAATTCGGGTTGGGCTGAGTTGATGTAGGAGAGGTTCCTATCAATCTCTAGGCTGGGTAGTGGGCCAATCATACAAGCAAACAAGGCCCACACAAATTCAACATGTCCTCACTAGACGCTTAAATCAAACCGGGTATGGATCGATCCGGAGAGGTGCTTGGGGCATGGGCCCAAGTAACCACAAATGAATAGGGCTTGCACGCTATTCTCTTTGGGCTTCCCCACTCTTTTCACATCACCTGAAGGTGTGCGTCTACGGTCGGGTCTTTGACTGACCAAACAATGGGCTAGGTAAGGGCACTGCCAGGAAAAAGCTTGGGGCTAAAGCCCAGGTATTAAGGGGGTGTGGTTAGACGACACCCTCCTCTTCACCCCACTTATTCACATCACCTAAAAGGTGTGAGTCCCTAACAGGGGACCCTCAAACGGGTCCCAGAGTGAAATCGGTTTGTGTGGACCCTCGCTCTCATATGATGCAAAGGTGCGGGGAATTAAAGTGCCCACAAAGGTAAACAAACAATGTAATAAAAGCCATAAATAAACTTTTTCAAGTTAAGCCCTCTTTCTTAAAATTAAACAGGTTAAAATTAAGAATTTGTCCCCAGCAGAGTCGCCAGTCTGTGAGCCTCGATTTTAAACCCTACCCTATGTTGATTAAAGCTGATTCGGATCTAACCGGGTTTTAGGTCCACTTATAACCTAAGATTAAAACTATGTCATGTAACAATAATTATTAAAACCTAAGCTAGCTCACTGGAACCTATTATGAGTCGCCACCTAATTTTAACATAGAGTAGATTAGGAAAGGTAGAGTTCAGGTTCGGGGGCTTGGTATTCGACTTATTTAGGGTTCAAATTACTTTCATTACCCCTAGAAGTCGTTTTCCTCTACTTAGCTTAATTACGGCTTATTACGAGTCGTTTTAACCCAAGCGCGCGAGCTTCTGTTTTTTAGCATTTTTTGACAGAAAAATAAAAGTGGAAATTAAGACAACCTAAACTAGGGTTTCGAAGGCAGAATTAGGTCAAATTTTGTTTCCGTCCGTGGCTACGGACCTAATGTCCGAACCCACGGACCCCAGTTAACCTAATTACACATAAAAGTCAAATTTAAACAGAAATGTGATTTTGAAAAGTCTGGGGCCACGGACAGGACGTCCGTGGGCCCGGACATGTTTTATAAAACCCTAACTTTTGAAAATAAAAATATCCTGCCACCGTCCGAGAGTGTCCGTGCTTACGGACAGGGAGTCCGGGACCCCGGACATGGCGTCCGTGGGTGAGGACCGCCCTCGGACGGTGGCGTTGAGGCTGTTCCCGGCAGTGTTTTTAGCTTAAATTTTATTGGTACGTAGCCTGAAAGATTATAAACATGTTAGTAATTGAAAGAATGCAATCTGAAGTCAAAAATAATACGAAACTTATCTAACAAGTTATAAGGCTGAAACACAAACGAACCTAATTCAGAAGCAAGGAAAAATCAATTCGGTTAGAAATTTCAACCAGAAGTGTATTTAGACCAGAAGGGTTAGAGAATTTGGTTTTTACCCTGTTTTGATTTCGAAAATTTGTTGTTCCTTCACGTCGGGAATCTCTGAAAGCTTCGTTGGTGGCCGATCCAGTTCGACTTTGACCCGAGCTTCTGACCTCTTCTTCCTTGTGTTGTTAATCACGTTTTGGATCTGTATTTGTGGTGTTTTGATGCTTGGAAGTCCAATGGGAGAAGAAAGAATGTGTTTTTGGTGATTTTGGGATGATTTCGGTAGAGTTTCGGTGTTGAGAGTGTTGAAAACGTGGGAGGCAAGTAGACGGCTGTGTTTTCTGACTATGGGAATGTTCTCCTCTGCCCTAGGTCGTTTTTGGAAGGTCCTTTTATAGAAGAAGCAAGGCCATGTTGATAGAACAAAAGTTTTATCTAAAATCCTGATTTTGTGCTCTAAGAGAATCTGATTTTGTAAAACATGTTATAGGACGATAAAAATTCTGAAATTTTAACCAAATATAAAAGACAATTTTTAGGAATTTTGAGAGTTGGAATCACGTTATTTTGATAAATAACCGATTAAATAAAAATCTCACAATCTGGAATCTCCCATAATTCATAACGTATTATTGGAAAGTCGAAATAACGAAATTCCAACGGCATTAGTCTCTAAACATCATCCTCTATCTTATATTTAAATTTCATGACAGTTTGATTTGATTTCGGTATTTTCCAGAGGAGAGAGAAAATTACAAAAATGATTGAATTTCTCTTTTAAATTTTGGGCTAAGGTTCCAAATAAGATAATTTCAGGTTTATGACTGTATGTAGCCATGCTAACCATGTGACAATTTTATTTTAATTTTGGAATCCTTTTTTTATTTCTATTTTGAGGCTATTGCATGTCTTAATTATTAAAGAAATTAGCTTATAATATGAATTAAAAGCTAAATTTCCAGAATAAATATTATCAGAATATCATGAAATACCTTTCATAATGACTATGATATTTGGAAGTGTTTGGAGATAATGAACAAGTCATATGAAAAAAGAAATTCCCGATAATGTCCATGGAAAATCCCGCCTTGGTGCTTTTTTACCCCTTTTGCCCTTTGTAACACGTATGCCTTAGAGACTACTCCGGGGGGTTGAAATTTTGGGTATAACACCGCTACTGCAAGAAGGAGGGGCACGAAGACTTTGAGTGCTATGTGAATCCAGACAACAGAAACTACAATCCTTCCGGAGCTTCTAAGAAGACCTCACCTGGAGGATCTGGAGCTTCTCAGCCCACTCACCTTAGCCGGACTCCGACCGATACTAGATACCAGAAGGGGAAGGGTGTAGCTCAGGGTCAGGCGACCCTCAATTCTGCAGGAGTCTCGGGCGCTGAGGCTAGTGCTCAGCGCGCTCCAGGTAATCCTAAAGGCCAAATGTGATTGTATGAAAAGCATGTTGGTGTGTTAAACGCTTTTATGCCATGCTATGTGAATTAAATCAACTTAGTAGAAAACTTATCTTAGGGGAGTTTCCAGCTTTTAGGTAGTTTTGATATTTGCTACCCCATACCTTCAAGATTGAGGTCACCTTTGCACACCGACGAACAACATAAGTATCCATATGAGAAATGCCAAGTCATTCAACCGGGCATGATTATACTCATGGAGTTCTTGACCCTCGACGAACAAGCTGACATCATAGATGAGTGTAGAACCATAGGTAGAGGGTTAGGAGGCTTTTACATTCCAGGGTATGCTAGTGGGTCAATGATGAAATTGCAAATGATGTGCTAAGGTAGAGATTGGGATCCATAAACTCGGACCTATCAAGAGGTTAGGAAACTAGATGGGGTGAGAGTACCTAGGATACACGATAGTTTAGGACCCTAGTGAAGAAGGCGATTGTAACACCCCCACCACTAATCCTGTACTTACCGTCCAATCATCCCAATAATCAAAGTTACTCGCAGCGGAAATACTACTACTACGGCGGGTGATACAACGCCAGTCAAAGGTGGGGTCATCAACATGCTCATGCTTGATTAGCTTCCACCAATCCATGGCTGCATCCTTTATAGTAAGCCGCTACTCTAACTCGAACTCCAGCAGGAGCTTCGAGGGTCTCAAACGCCGTCTCCATCTCGGAGATGTAGGCCTTTAGCTTAGCCGGGTCACTCTCGCCTCTAAAGCAGGGAGGTCGGAGTTCCGCTACAGCTTTTACCCAGTTTGCTTCTCTGGGTGGAGGGGGCGGGATTGGTCTCGTTTGAGTTGTTGGTTTTGTGGGTTTGCTGCATAGTAGTGATACTTGGGGTAGCATCTGTGCTACCGTGGCGGCGACGATCTCAGCTATCGTCGCGCGCCCGGTCCGTCATTGGCCCCTCGGTGACTGGACCTCTTCCTGACATCTGAACATTTAACGCTTGCATTAGGCTTTGTAACATATGACATTGTGACACCATTGGTCATGAATTTAAGCAAGGGTATCGTTCATAAGAATGTCAAGGGTATCCGTTGTTAACAACGGTAGTTCCTAGTTAGGTTTCTAAGTATCCGTCTTAGAACGGTTGAAATCCTAACTCGATAATCCCTATGCTCGGTAATTAGGTCATCAGAGCGTAACTACGCTCTGATACCACTTTTGTAACACCCCTACCGCTAATCATGTACTTACCGTCCAATCATCCCAATAATCAAAGTTACTCGCAGCGGAAATACTACTACTACTACGGCGGGTGATACAACGCCGCTAACCGCCCATACGGCTAGCTAGGCTTACACTACTTACAGTGACGGTCTGATGACTAAGTATACCGAGCTACTACATTACTTACCAAATACCGAATATCAAATACTTGGTTAATGGATTACCGAGTATCAAGATAGTTAATTACATTCCCTTTTTCCAAGTCTACCAAAAAATAATGAGTTTACAAAAGCTATTCATCTATACCCAATCCCAATACTTTCATTATCAAAAAGGTGTACCATGGTACACCGTGCCTAATCAAAAAGGTCTAGCCGTGTACAAACTTAGTACACCTTTCAAGTCTATAATTGCGTCAAAAGAAATCATCATGATCACAACCAAGTCTTCACCCTTCTCGTGCACCTGAAAATAGTAAAAACGGTGCCCCAAGGGGCTCAATAAAAAGCTGCATATAAACTTCGCATATACTGAGTGCTAACAAGGGCACGCCGACTATTTAAGGTCGAATAAAACATGCGGTTCATTAATTTCATACATAATGCTTTGCATACACCATACAATCATATACAATACCTTACACAATCCAAGACAGTAGTACAATAGCACACACCATACTTACCTTCACAAGGGTTAGCCAAATTACGCATCCGGATTAATCGGAATGCTTTACTCTTTTACTCATTAACACATACTACTTACTTTACTTACTACTTGTCCACACTTGTTTACTCATTCTACACTTACTCGTACTCATGTTAAGTCGGTATGACCTTCGGCCCGGGGACTACACCGTCCCACCACCGGGATTGACTTGAATCACCAATCCAGGATGCTACCCATTTAAGGGGTTTGGGTCGTGGACCAGTTTAAGAGTCAGGAATCGGATCCAACCTCTTGTTTCTCTCATCCTCACGTGTGGCCGAAAACTATATCGGACTTCTACTCATTCCAATTTAATACCAATTATTAAGTTAGATGGTTAGCTTGTTAGGAATCAGTTAGAAGTCCAATCGCAATCACCTTCGGTCACAGTACAATACATCATGCATATACACGCTCATATTCATCCAAAATTTCATGAATTATACAAACTATGATTTAAAGAGAATATCAACAAGATACAACACTACATATTCACAAGTAAGCATAATAACTCTGATTCGTGCCTTTCTTATTTGGTGATCAATTAGCACAACAACACACAAAATCAGAGTAACCAAGGTAGCATACGGGGCATGAGAAGTTCATACCTTCACCGTTGTACTTGTATCCCAACTTTCCTTCAGTGTTCACAATCCACGTCCTATGACATGCATACAATCGAGTGATTAATCAACTATTCATAAACTAAACCCGATTACTCTTACGTTTCCTAACCCATACTTACTACATCTTTACATTCTTATACTTACATATGGTTACTTACTTTTATTAGTTAAAAACTGTTTATACTTTAAGACCTTTAAACATCCTTAATTAAGTCCTAATTATCTTATACTATCATACCATTCACTTCCTTACCTTAATACCCATTTAACACTTAATTTTACAAGTTTGTGTTGGTCCGGGACCTTGTCCAAGTCTTAAGTCCCGGACCAACATGTGGTCACAACTCTCGGACAGATTTCACACATGGTCCGGGTCCTTGCACATAAGTCAAGTCCCGGACCAGAAGGTCTTGCAACTCTCGAATGAAATTTCCAAGTGGTCCGGGTCTTCATGCTTAAGGTAAGTCCCAGACCCTTGTTTAATGCTACTTTCGGGTTGTTTTTGTAGGGTGGTACGGGTCCTTGTATGGGACTTAAGTCCCGGACCACCACCTTACTTCACTCTCGATATGTTTTATTCTACTGGTCCGGGACTTAGTCCTAGACTTAAGTCCCAGACCCTGCTATCAGTTTTACAAATTTTACAGTTTTCTTTATCTGTTACAAACCAAACTTTGCCTAATCAATTCCCATTGTTCCTACACTTAAGCCCACATATTTAAGCACCTAATTAAGCTTCTAAACATGTCTAAATCCCTTACTAACTTATTACACCTTTTCATACCAATTCACTCACATATTTTCTATGTTCTCATTTCAGCACTTACATTTCCTTCCTTTAGTTGCATTATGCTACAGATTTTAACTCTCACCTTCTTCATCTTTAGATCCCTCTCATAATGTCATTTCTAAAGCTTACAATACACCAGCTATCTCTCCTAACCTACCCACTAACTAGCTCAAATAAAAATCTGTTACGAAGGTATATTTTTACCTAGTTTCTTGTGTCTTAAATGTTCTAGTTCTAGGTAAATTTTGACATAACCTCCCCTAAATTCTTACATTCTCACCACATCATTTACTCACGTTTTGTTACCCAATTCACCTGTTTTCAACAATCAATATACATAGCTCTCATACACAAATACCAAACACTAAACACTCCTAAAAATTCCTGCACACTACTTCCAATTCTCATCTAGGTTTTGACAGTTTTTAAATGTCTTTTAAGCTTCCAAAACAGTTTAGTTCTTCTTCCTCATTACACTACTACTCATTACCATTTTCAATGTACATTCAAAAGCTACTAAAATCTGTTACATAAAATATTTACAAGACTACAAAAGAGAGTATAATTACCTTGTTCTCCTTCTAGTTTTCTTCTCTTCTTCTTTCTTTCTTTCTCCTTCCTTTCTTTTTCCTTCCCACCGGTTGTAATTCAAATTCTCTAACACTACAACCCATACATACACACCACCATTTCAATACCAAAAACTAACCGTTAGATTATATAATGCTTTGAGATAAATTTCTAGGGTTTAGGAATTCATTACCTTGCAAAGGAGTAGGTGAAGCTTAGAGTAGCACAAGGGCAATATTTCTACTCCTCCAACAAATGCCAAAATCGGCTGGAACAACAAGGATAGGAGCTCAACACTTAGAAATCTCTATTTTGCAAATATGAGTGAGAAAAGGTAATGTTTTTAGATTTCTTTTTACCTTAAACTAAAGAGGTGAAGAAGGGCCCTTCTAATGGTGGTCTTGGAGCGCCAAAGAAAAGAACAAAGTGGAGATGAAAATGTTGGTTTTCGAATTTTGAAAGGAGGCATATGTTCTCCTTGATGAGAGGATTCCAATGGTATAATTTTTGTAATTTTTGGTGGAGGTTCAAGGGGTTAACAAGAGGAGAGAAGTTGAGGTTTTTGTGAGTTCTTCATTTTATCCATTGATGTCGCCTAAGAAGAAGAAGAAAATAGAGAGGAGGGAGTGGGGGTTCTGTACGTGAGTGAAGGAATGTGAGGGTAGGAGAGAAAGTGAGGTAGAGTAGTAAAGTAATGTTACTTTTTTGCTTTTTAATGTATTTGTCTTTTGCAAATGAAAAGAGAATTAAGAGAGTGTATGAGAGAGGGGGCATAAATCGGTTGACACAGCACACACACACACACTTTACATTTTTATTTTAATAGTGGACACACTAGTTTGGGTTATTTATGTTTTTACCCCACAACTTCCCATTTTTGACAGTTTTTACTATTTTCTCGTTTTATTGATTTTATTGGTTCTAGACCTTTACCAATATTTATTAATGACTGTTTAGTTGACCAAAATTGTTAACGAGTCTATTTGACCCGCTTAAAGTCACGTTTTCCCGGTTTCCTCGAAAAACGCGCTTTAAGGTTCGTTAGTGTTTTTAATCCATTTTAAGGATCTGTTTTCTTCGGGATTTGTTCCCTCATGATTATTTAGACTTAATTAAGCTTCTAAAATATTTATAAGCCTAATTAATCACGTTTTTAATTACGGGGTATTTCAGTGATGGAGACCGCATAGCAGCTGGAAGAAGATCCAATTCCAAACATTAAAGCCGACACCTGCATTGTGAACTTCTATGAGAAAGGGGGACGACTTGTGAAATACCCCTAACTAATAAAACATTGACTAAACATATAATCAATTTAATTAATGCCTAAACATGCCTTAAAAGTCAATTGAGAACAACAATGGTCAACACAAAGCAAGAATTGCACCCTTTGACCGTTTAGGGTAAATACTTACCCAAATGAACTCCTTAGAACCTAAAATTTTGTCCTAAGCATATTAACTCATAAATGAACACAATAAAACCGTTCTCAAAGAAAACCAAGCTCAGAAACACCTTGTGACACAAAATGTGCACTAAAACACCTTAAAGCACGTTTTTGTGTATGAGCTCTAAGATATTGACTTTTTGTCACTTTAAGACCTAGATTACATTCTTTATAACATTAATGTGACATGATAGACTATATTATAAATTCTAAATCAATGTTTAAAAATAAAATCAAAATGGGTGATTTTGGGTGAATAGTACCCAAAATAACATTTAAATTCCTAAATCTAAACCATGGTCAATGTTCATTCATTGGCTTTGACCACCCAATTTCGACAGAAAAGGAGGCTTTCCTCTTCATTAAGCAACCTCCAAACAAATATCTAGCCAATCTAATGACTCACCATTTACTATTTCATAAAGTAACTTACTTTACCTTATAATCAAAATTTGACTTTCTCTTTCCTTCTACCCATTCCAAACGAGTTCAGCCAGCAACCAGACCCTCCCTTCCTTCATTTTAGAGCTAGGAAGCAGCCAACTTCAAAGAGGAACTCCCATGGCATAAGGTAAACATTCAAAACATGTTATATGTCATTCTCTTCATCTTTTCTTCCTCTTTCCATTGATCTAACTTCCAACCACTTCCATCCACTCATCTAGCACTAGTTGGGGTTCAAAGTGAAGGTGAAATCTCGGCTGAAACTCAATATTCAAGGGGGAAGCAAGCTTAAGACATAATTAAGGTAAAAATGTGCTTCAAGCACTTAATTCCTTTTCTACTTCAAATCCGGTTGACTTCTATTGTTCCGTTAGCTTATAATATTTCATTTATCATGCTTGACCAGTTGAAATTGCAACCACTTCATTTGGTGTCTGATTCCAAGCTTAAACTCCATTTTAAGGCATTTTAATCAAGGTAAACCCTAGCTTTCTCCTACCTTGATCATTGGCTGTTATAGAGCTGAGTTTAAAGAGTGTTTTTATGCCTCCTTTCTGTTGGGAAATTAGGCCGAGATCAGCTTGGGAGAACCTTGAGATTTCAAGGTAAAAGTTCATGTTTTTCATGACTTAAATTACTCTTATGGTTAGTTCAAGTATGGGACCTAACCATATCATTATATTGCTTTTAGAACACATCTAAGAAGCTGTGGGAATTTTCCTCTAAAGTGCCGTGGCCAAACAAGGCCTTACCTTGGCTAAAACAAGGTATAAATCACTTAAAACTCAACTTTGGTATATTAATATATGTTTAAGTTCATGTATATATATTGCCGTGAGTGAATATGGTTTAAAAGGTCATATTTTGACCTTATTGGTTAAGGAATGAGTTAGTAAATTTATATAAGTAATTAAGTAACATAAAGGTCAAATTAAGACTTTATGTGGAAGATTGGTAATTAATGGAAAATACATGGTGAGGCCGACAGTTTTATGCATTTTTGAGCATTTATGTGTAATTTATTTTATAAGCTAATGTTTGTAATAGGGCCATGTACTTTAGGCCATTTTATTTATGTATATTAAGTTTAAATTAGATTTTAGGTAACAAATATATATTACCGCAAGGTATGAGGGGTTAAACCATAATTAAATTAAATTTGGGGGCCATATAATAATAAAGCCAAAAATTAGGTGTTAAAAGGATTTAAAATAAAAATTATAAGGTTTTATAAAGTTTTGGGGTTAAATGGTAATTTCTGGAAAATTATGGGTATAAACCGTAAATATGGGAAAGTAATGGTCAAGGCAATATTATGGAGGTCAACCTTGACCATATGGTACGTTTTGACCAAATTAGATAAGTTAAATAATTTATTTATGGTTATATAATAAGTTAAGTATTTAATTGTAACATTTTTATAACATATGAGGTATATATGTTATTACTGAAACTTAAGGGTGCAAAATGGTATTTTAAACACCCATGGGCTATTAGGAATTTTTAGGAACTTATTGGGTTGGATTTGGAATTAAAATAAACTATATATGTATAATATATAGTTATTATGTCATTGTCACACTTTGGATAAATAAATGGGGTGGAAATATAATAACCGAGAGTTTAGGGGTTAGGAATGATATTTATAACCCTTGGGTGAAGTTTGGTGCTTTTTGGAATTATATAAGAGTAGTTAATAAAATAAGTGTATAATATATAGTTTTAATGATATTATAAAACTATATGTTATAAATTGAGTCAAATTGTAATTATAGAAAGTTGGTGGGTTGAAAAATAATTTAGAACAGATTTGGGGCCTGTTCGGAAATTTGGGGTATATATAACCATAGGTTATATTAATATTAAGGTTAAAAATGTTATAATATATGATACATATGACATAACATTATATATGTGGTCAAATTGTAAATTTGGAAAGTTAATGGTGCTGGAAAGTAAATGTGAACAAGACATGGTTTGTTCGGTTATTTTAAATATGTAACACCCCATCCAAAGCCTATCGTGGTTATCGCAATCTGAACACTTAATCGAATACGTCGCAGCGGAAATAAACAACACCTGGATCTTGCCACGGTCTGATCGATAGAATATACCGGCTTAAATACTTACAATACTTATCCAAAAACACTTACCCAACTTAAACATCAACATTCTCAATACCACAACCAACCGAGTACTAGTATCTTATACACAATCCCAAACTTACATCAGTTAATATAAACAGTCGGGTGCACAGGCGCAACCCGAACTCAAAATAAAAGTCCCCACCTAAGTCTAACCGCTCCTACTCTCGTAGTGCGTCCTCATGGGCCTCTTACCTGCAAGTGTAAAAATAGCCCCCGAGGGGGTCAGCACGAATGCTGGTACACCCTCTCATGGCCCCCAAGCTAACGGGGCTACGACGACTAATTGTCGATAGCATGGAAATTGATTACATACACAAACATAATATGAAGTGCAACAACAATAACCACAGATGAACATATATAGTTCACAAGCAATGAACGACTCAAGCGTTCCCTTAACAAGTGGGTTAGTAACCCCCCCTCCTTAGTTCATTTCCTTAATCTCAGTTCCTTACCTTACCTTAATCTCAATCTCAATCTTAATCTCAATATACAAACCTTTCCTGGAAGGGATTGGTTGTATCTAATTCGAACCTGGGATTTAGGTGATCCCACCGCACCATCTTAATGCCACCTACTCTGGACGGGAGTCCAGCGTAGCTGAGCCGGCAACCGGCCCTAGGCAACAAGTCCGAAGACAAGTCCTTAAGCGGAGGGCGGACCTGATTCAGATACCGTCCCCCTTTTCCTTAGCATGCATGACCGAGATCGGTCCCGGGTTTCCTCACTCAAGTTCCAGTTAGTAAACATCTTACACACCATGTGCTAGCTAAGCCTTAACGGGCATTAACCAACAACCATCAACTTAACTCTTATTCTTAACTCAGTAAGTACTAAACTTAGTTAGTAACAATCTCAAGTCTCGCGGGTTAGTGTAAATATAACACAATCACAACGAGAACAATATAACCGGTTGCATGCTTTATCTTGTTTTAGTCATAGCAAATAAACAGATAGCACACAAGCCGAGGGACACCTCGTTAGCAAGCAGGTCACAAGAAGGATTGTACCGTTCACCGTCGATCGTTGTTTGACTAATCTTCTTCGGGGTCCCAACTCACAAACCTAAAACATTCATTCATTTTTAGGTTATTAGTTATTTGCACCTTACTTAACTCACTTAGTCCCTAAGGACTTCCACTCAATAACCTCTCAAGTCTTTATCACTTAGTCTTACAAACTTAACTTTAATCATTAAAACTTATACTTAATCTTAACTTGATTCCTTAAGTTCTTAGGGTCCCAATCATTACTACCCTACCAATGGCATACCTCATTACCCATCACCATTCTTAGAATTCGAAATTTCTCTTTTTTTTTTTTTTTTTTTTTAGGCTCGACCGGACTTACCGACCGGACTTGCCAAGTCCGGTCCATTCCAGTACCCTTTTACCGTTGGAAAATTCACTCCGACCGGACTTACAAGTCCGGTCCTATGTCCGGTCGATTCCAGAGACTTATAACCGTACAAAATTCATGCCGACCGGACTTGACAAGTCCGGTCCCATGTCCGGTCCATTCCAGAAACATTTTCCCTCTCATAAAACAAGCCCGACCGGACTTGTAAGTCCGGTCCCCAAGTCCGGTCGATTCCAGAAACATTTCCCGGTAGTGTAACAGAGCCCGACCGACCTTGCAAGTCCGGTCCTAAGGCCGGTCGGCTCCAAAAACTTGTTTCTAAATTCCTTTTCAACTCCCAACTTCTCCTCATATATCCTAATATGTTATAACCTCATTTGGGCACCTCAAATACACCTTAAGCCCTCCTTAAAATACCTTAAACATCCACCAAAATCCATCCTAGTCATTATGCATTTTCCTTGTAATGATGCTAACACTTGTAATGCTTTCCTCTAGGTTTCTAGGTGGTGGTTCATACCTAGTGTAACCACTATGCCAAATGTTTTCTTCACCACTATAACATCATCTCCCAAGCATCTCTCTCTATCTAAAACTCTTTTAAACATTTACTTAGAGTTCCTTAACAAGTCTAAACTTCCATCATCATCACATTATTTCCTTCCTAGTTGTGCATCAACATTTGCCTAAGTCCTAAATCAATACATTCTCTTGATTCCTAAATCTTCCATGGTGATACCTAAGTCATTATAATCATAAAACACCTTAACTTCACCCTTTTTCATCAAGACAACCCATAGAACACTCCTAGTACTTTCTTAGTCATTAAATTCCCTTAGGATATCTTAAACACTTAAACTCTCCTTTAAATTTTGCCATGGGTTCTCTAGTATATAGTACTTCCTAACACATGGTTTTTCTCCATCAAACAACCAATACTACACAAATTCTCATCACAACACCTTAACACCCAATTACACCAAAACTTCACCACATCATATAATGCTTAAACTTAAAATGCTTGGCACTTAGGCCCTTAAATGACAATAATCTTAACCACTGAATTTCCACATATATATGCCTTCAACCTGCGAATACACTCAACAAGGCTCCCATTGAAATAAAATGCTTCTTGTACTTCACCTTTATATTCTTAAACTATCTCTTTTCTCATTTGCTCCTTAGTCACAAGTTCACAAGAATAGTCATTGTTTTTCCTAGGTTTTATGCACCTTCCCAATATAAACTCTACACTAAACTCATCATATACCCACATCTCATTCCCTTAAACAACAAACACCTTAAGGTAAGTAATTTACCTTGTTTTCTCACAAGCTTAAAAGCTTTTCTCCTTAGGTTTTCTTTGTTCAATCTCTGTCACCAATGTGATTCTCCTTGCCAATGTTCTAACCAATATCCAATGACTCCAATGAGTACTAGATAACACATTAACCTAAGGAACAAACCCTAGGTTTAAAAATATGTTTTAAGGTATTAATGTGATTGTTTTACCTTGGTTTCTCAAGACAACTTGGATGTGAAGCAAGAAGGACCTCCTCTCTCCTTTGAAGAGTAGAAACAAGCTAGAACAAGGCATAAACATGGAGTCCCATGAGTATATATTTTCGGTCAAGTGAAGAAAATGGTGGAAACCTAGATTTTCTTACACTTTCTTTACCTTAAGAGATGGAGATGCCAATGGAGTCTCCAAACTTGAATTTCCTCCTCTAATGGTGGTTTGACTTGGCACCAAAATGAAGCTCTTGAAGTTTTGAAAAGATAGAAAGGAGGAGCTTGAGCTAACTAAGAAGAGTATGTATTTTGTTTTGGATTTGGAGCTAAAATGAGCAAGATGTGTGCAAGAGAAGGTGGAGCTAGCATGGAGAGGAGCTTCACGTTAATGGAGAAGAGAAAGAGAGCAAGAAATCGTGTGAGACAAGGAAGAATGAAGAAGTGAGGAGAGAGGTAAGCAAAATGTGATATTTATCTTAAAAGGTGAATAGTACTTTATGCTTTATAACTTACTTATTTTGCTTTCTCTTTACTTAGCTAGATAAGTGTGGTGAGTCACACTTAAAAAACCGGCCCCCTTTAGTGAATGAGGGTAGTTTAGTCTTTGTTGACCAAATGTCTCACTTATATAGACTTATGTTATAAACTAGCTTAATTAATTCACTATTCATCAAAACAAGGCACATTGTTGTGAAATTTTTGATTTCCCATTGATATAGACCTCCAAATGTGATACTATATAGTACACATATAATTAAAGAGTAATGATGGACATTTAGCCATTCAAAACTCATTTACAAGACAATTTTTCAAAAACGTGCTTTAAGACTCCTTAAAGCACATTTTGTGTTTTAACTAGTTTTCAAGCTTGGTTTTCTTTGGTAATTGACTTAAAATGACCATTAGGATATTACTAAGGTCTTAGAACAATATTTGGGTACTCTCCCATGTCTCTCCAAGCTTAGAGCACGTTTTGCTTAAACTGCTCTTTTGGTGTTTCCTTGTATTTTCTTTGATTAGAAATGTTTCTTAATGTTTCTAAGGCATTATTTAGCCTCCTTATATCTTAGTTTATCATTTAAACACCATATCTAAGTTTGGGGTATTTCAATCTACCCCCCTTAAAAGAACTTTGTCCTCAAAGTTCACACATGTGTTTAACCATTCACGGTACACAGTTCTCTTAATCTTAATACCACATCTTATATTCACATCCATACATCTCAAGACTCAAAGGTCAATCTCAAATACAATACATAAGTATTATACATAACTCAAACTTACACCAAGGTGTAGCAACTTACACAAATCCACATCTTAAACAACCAAACAAACGACAAACATGATCGTTTCCTAACTCAAAAGCGAGGAAGCTCTACCCCCCTTAAAAAGGGGTACGCCCCGTACCCTATACAGACGATCTAGTCAGTAAATAAAGAAGGGTACTTCGCCCTCATCTTATCCTCTAATTCCCACGTGGCCTCTTCGACATCCTGGTTAGACCAGAGAACCTTCACCAGTCGCACTGACTTGGCGAGTGTCCCTAGTCTTACTGTCCAAGATTCTCTGAGGAGTCTCCACGGATCTCATATTTGGTTCTAAAGTCAACCTCTCAGGTTCTAACACATGGGAGGGGTGGTGCATGTATTTCTTCAGCTGTGAAACATGAAAAACATCATGCACTTTACCCAGATCAGCAGGTAAATTCAACCTGTAAGCAACCGGGCCCACCCGCTCCGTAATCTCATAAGGACCAACAAATTTCGGGCTTAACTTGCCCTTCTGCCCAAACCTGAATACACCCTTCATCGGTGATACTCGCAGAAATACCCGGTCGCCCACTGCGAACTCCAGGTCTCGTCGTCGAACATCAGCATACGACTTCTGCCTATCTTGAGCAGCTTTCATGTTCTCCCTGATTTGCTGAACTTCAGCCTTAACTTGTTCTAAGTACTCTGGTCCTATAATGACCGTCTCACTCGACTCATCCCAGCAGAGCGGTGTACGACATGGTCTACACGTACAACGCTTGAAAAGGTGCCATCTTGATCGAAGCGTGATAGCTGTTGTTGTATGAAAACTCGATCAGATGCAATCTGTCAATCCAACTGCCCTGGAAGTCTAAGGCACATGCTCTCAGCATGTCCTCGAGTGTCTGAATAGTACGCTCAGTCTGACCATCTGTCTGAGGATGGAACGCGGTACTCAGTTTGATTCTGTACCCAACGCTTCTCTGGTAGCTCTCCAGTACCTCGAAAGGAATCTGGTATCTCTATCTGACACTATGGTTTTGGTGTGCCATGATGCCTCATGATTTCTTTCTCAAATAACTCAGCTAATTTGGTCACCTTCCAAGTATCCTTCATCGGTATGAATCGGGCTACTTTGGTAAGGCGATCCACCACCACCCATATCATGTTGAGACCTCCCTAGCAGGTGGAAGTCCAACTACGAAGTCCATGGAGATATCATGGAACTTCCACTCCGGAACTGGCATCGACTGTACCATTCCGCCCGGTCGTCTATGCTCGAATTTCACCTTCTGGCATGTGAGACACCTCAAGACGAACTCGGTAACATCTGTCTTCATCCCCGACCACCAGAAGTATCTCTTCATGTCTTTATACATTTTAGAGGCTCCCGGATGGATGGAAACTGAAGAACAGTGTGATTCTCTAAGTATACGGTCTTTCAGATCCGTGTTACCTCGTGGTATGCATAATCGGCCCTTAAGTCTGATCAGATCATCATCATGAAGTCTGAAGTCGTATTTCTGACTCTCAAAGGTACCATCTGTCAGCTTCTGTCTGACCTCTCCCATATACTCATCAGTCCTCTGAGCCTCTCGCACCTCATCAACCAAGCTGGAGAAAGAAACTAGCGAATGGAGTGAGTGTGCTCGACGGCTCAGGGCATCTGCTACAACATTGGCCTTCCCTTCTTTGTATTGGAGGTCAATGTCATAGTCTTTCAGAAATTCTAACCATCTCCTCTGTCGAAGATTTAACTCCTTCTGAGTGAATATATATTTCAAACTCTTGTGATCGGTGTAGATCGTGACACTAACCCCGTATAAGTAGTGGCGCCATATCTTCAAAGCGAAGACTACAGCTCCCAGCTCTAAATCATGTGTGGGGTAGTTCTCCTCATGTTTCTTCAACTGGCGTGAGGCATATGCCACCACCTTGCCATGTTGCATGAGCACGCAACCCAGCCCTCTGCCGGATGCATCACAATAAACCTCAAAGCCCTCTGTACCGTCTGGAATGGTCAGTACTGGTGCAGTGGTCAGTGAGTCCTTCAAACGCTGAAATGATCTTTCACAGTCGACTGTCCATAAAAATGGTGCATCTTTCTTCATCAGACTGGTCATCGGCTTCGCGACCTTGCTGAAATCTCTAACAAATCTCCTGTAGTAACCTGCCAGACCGAGAAAGCTCCGGATGTCGGTAACAGTCTTCGGCCTTGGCCAGGTACGTACGGCATCAATCTTTGCTGGATCCACTGCGATCCCAGCATCTGAGATGACATGACCTAGGAAAGAGACCTGGTCAAGCCAAAACTCACACTTGGAGAACTTAGCATAAAGCTGGTTCTCCCTTAATATTTCCAACACCCTCCTCAAATGTTCCTCATGCTCAACCTTAGACTTTGAATATATCAGAATATCATCAATAAAAAACCACAACCGACTTGTCCAGCTGCTCCCGGAACAAGCGGTTCATAGATCCATAAATTTCGCGGTGCGTTCGACAAACCGAACGGCATCACTGTAAACTCATAGTGGCCGTATCGTGTCCGGAATGCCGTCTTCTCAATGTCTCCCTCCTTAATGGCTATCTGATGATACCCGATCTGAGATCAATCTTGGAAAACACAGATGCTCCCTTCAACTGATCGAACAGATCGTCAATGCGGGGTAGTGGGTACTTATTCTTCACTGTTACTGCATTCAGCTCTCTGTAGTCGATGCAGAGGCGGAGGCTACCATCCTTCTTCTTCACGAAGAGGACTGGCGCTCCCCACGGTGACACACTTGGTCTAATGAATCCCTTATCCAACAAATCTTTCAGTTGTTCTTTTAACTCAGTCATTTCTGCCGGAGCCATACGGTATGGTGCTTTGGCTATCGGTCCGGTACCAGGTAGCAGCTCAATGGTGAACTCTACCTCCCGAGTGGGTGGCATGCCGGGCAGTTCCCGTGGAAATAAGTCGGGGAACTCCGACACTACCGGTAAGTCGGGGTCGAACTCAGGGTCTCTCTCTATGTCCTGTACATAGCAGAGGTATACTTCTTCCTTTCTCCTTAATTCTCTGTGCATTGCCATGGCGGTGATGATCTTAGTCGAAGGCTCCCTGGGCCTCTGGCGGTATGATATTGTTACCCCAGACGGACTCCTGAGCAGCAATCTATGCTCGGCGCAGAGGATACGTCCCTTGTGCCGCTCCAACCAGTTCATCCCGAAGATAACATCAAATCCTAGCTTACTGAACTCAATGAAACTGACTGGGAAGTCTTCCCCCTTAATTGTGATGGTGGCTCCTCGGTAGTAACGAGTGCAACGAACCTTCTCCTTAGACGGGAGCGTAACCGTGAAGTCGGGTAGCTCCTCAGCGTCTAGCCCCAACCTGCTCGCAAATGATGCAGAGACAAAGGTATGCGAGGCCCCTGAGTTGAAGAGAACTGATGCCTCAATTCCATTGATCGGAAAGGTGCCGGTGAGGATAGTACCGCTAGCGTCGGCCTGTGCCTCTGTGAGTATGCTTAGTGCACCTTCCGTACCGAGTCCATAACCTAATTGTGTTCACAAGCTCCATGAGTATTGATGGTATAACAAGAGTCGTGACAATTTATATGAACAACACTGTTATTTTATTTATGACCATCCTGTTTACAACATGTGCTTCAATCTTACATCTCATTCCTCATCTCATTCTAACATTACACGGCTAATATTGTCTAAAGGTTAGGTTTAATCTCCCTGGTCTCATATGCGTCGCATTGATTACTACTGACGGTGTTGTATTCAGCTTGATTATCTTAATCCCATGGTACAACATCCTTGATTCTCCTCCCAAGATTAATACATCACCTGACTTAAGTACTATCTTATCTGCACGGTCCGCACGCTTCTGCTCGCCGTATAAAAACTCCGCATCATCTCCAATGGACCAAGACACTACGGGTATCCCTCTCTCGAGAGATTCCGTTGTCTCGTCCTTATCCTGGTGTAGTCCCAGTTTCCCATCTTTTTCGTAGAAGTTTACGATACAAATGTCCGCTTGTATGTCTGGAATCGGTTCAGCCTCCAACTGCTGAGCGATTTCCACGACTTGTGTAATAACTGGATGGAACTCTTCGGGTATTCCCGGTGGTGAGACTCCATCTTGCTCCCTCATGGTTTGGTAGTTCTTGGCATACGGATTCCAATCCTTGCCCAAGCTCATCATCTTTAATTTCATCCTTGCTCCCCCTGGGTACTCCGGTGTGTAAAAACCTCCCGGTCCCATCCCTAGTTGATTGCATCTCCTGATGATGGCTATTTGTGTGTCGGGTGTCAGGTATCCCCTTAATAAAATCATACCTGGGCGGATAACCTGACATTGTTCGGTTGGAAAGTGTATGGTTTCGATGTCAGTGTGCTCCGGGTTAGATGTAGATGGTATAGGGTAGCAGATGTTGAATCTTCCTAAAGTGGTAGTAGGTTATATCTTACTTAGGTTCTAATCTCATTTATTTTACTTAACTCATATATTTCACCAAACATGCATGATAATGCGGTAAGCAGGTAGTTTTATTACTAAATGGTTATAGTGGTACCTGGCCTCGATGAGGGCTCAGGCTCATCGTCCCGATCCACCATGTGTAGAGTGGGCCCCGTCTTCTGGGTCGCCCGTGGGTTCTTGTCCGCCGGCTGCTGCACTTTCCTCTGACCGTCAGATCCAGCTCCCTGATCGGTCTTGCCCTTGCCCTTGGTGTCGGGCCTATAGGCTCTGCTAGCAGGGTTCCGGTAACACTCATAAGCTCGATGCCCGTAGATGCCACAGAAGTTGCACTCCACCTTATTTCCCTTACAGTCGAGCCCGGGGTGGTCCTTGTTACACCATCTACAGATGAAGCGTCGCTGGTAGCCCCCACCGGCTCCCCTCTCAGTCTCAGATCCTGATGATTCACATTGTCAATTCTCATATCTCAAACGATTACTAATTTATTCCTTAACTCATTCAATATCAATTTTTCTCACCCTTTGGCGCCTTAGAGCGCAGTGGTGTAGCTGCAATAGCATAGGTCAGCTTCAATGGCTCTTCCGAAGCCTTCTCCTTTTCCTCCTTCCCTTTCGGGTCCTGATTCTTCTGGGCCTGAGGCTGGTACTTTTGTTTCTTGTACCCTCCTTGCCCTTGACTCTCTGAGCTCTTCCCGGCACTCTTCCGCTTCGCATTCTCCTCGTCCCTCAGCTGGACGGTAATCTCAACCTTAGCAGCGGCATGATAGCACTCCTGCAAGGTAGTGTAACTCGTTGGCCCCATGCCGTAGCGGAGTCGATGGCTAAGCCCGCCATAGAAGCGGTCCACCAAGATCTGGTCAGAATACCCTAGACCTGGCAGAAGACGGAGCAAGGCAGTGAACTCTGTGTAATACTCGTCCACTGTCATCTTGTCCGACTGCTTAAGCGCATCCAACTGCAAGCGCTTCTTCGTCTGGACATGGGCGGGGTAGTACTTTGCCCGTAGCAAGGCGGTGTACTGCTCCCAGCCGAACTCTGGGTTGGCCACATGCTCGGCCCTCACCAGCTTCCACCAATCGCCCGCCGCCCCCTTTCAGGTAGAAAGCAGCTAAGCGCACCTTGATCCCAGCAGGGACATCAAGGGTCTCGAAGGCGGTCTCCAGCTCGGAGATGTACGCCTCAAGCTTGGCGGGATCGGTCTCCCCCTTGAAATGAGCGGGTCGAAGATCTGATAGACTCTTCACCCAGTTTGGTTCCCTAGGCTGTGGCGGTGGAGGTGGTGCACCCACACCAGGCTGATAGCCCATGTGCCCTAAAGCGGCAGCTACGATCTCTGCGATCGTCTGCCCTCCAGGTATCCCTGGAATATCCTCACCCCGGCCGCGACCTCGGCCTCCTCTAGGGCGTCCTGCCATCTGAACAAGCATAACTTACATTAGGTTCGTACTCACCATTGTTTTGGTTAGTAAATTTATAACGTCCGTAGACGGTAAGACAATCCACACTTATTAGTGGTTATCTGACTCTACTCACTCTAACTTCTCACACCCTTAACCCAATACTTACTCCTTAACTCATATCCTAACTCGGTGGTTACTTATCTCCGGTATTTCTTGATCAGAGCGTAACTACGCTCTGATACCACTTTTGTAACACCCCATCCAAAGCCTATCGTGGTTATCGCAATCTGAACACTTAATCGAATACGTCGCAGCGGAAATAAACAACACCTGGATCTTGCCACGGTCTGATCGATAGAATATACCGGCTTAAATACTTACAATACTTATCCAAAAACACTTACCCAACTTAAACATCAACATTCTCAATACCACAACCAACCGAGTACTAGTATCTTATACACAATCCCAAACTTACATCAGTTAATATAAACAGTCGGGTGCACAGGCGCAACCCGAACTCAAAATAAAAGTCCCCACCTAAGTCTAACCGCTCCTACTCTCGTAGTGCGTCCTCATGGGCCTCTTACCTGCAAGTGTAAAAATAGCCCCCGAGGGGGTCAGCACGAATGCTGGTACACCCTCTCATGGCCCCCAAGCTAACGGGGCTACGACGACTAATTGTCGATAGCATGGAAATTGATTACATACACAAACATAATATGAAGTGCAACAACAATAACCACAGATGAACATATATAGTTCACAAGCAATGAACGACTCAAGCGTTCCCTTAACAAGTGGGTTAGTAACCCCCTCCTTAGTTCTCATTTCCTTAATCTCAGTTCCTTACCTTACCTTAATCTCAATCTCAATCTTAATCTCAATATACAAACCTTTCCTGGAAGGGATTGGTTGTATCTAATTCGAACCTGGGATTTAGGTGATACCACCGCACCATCTTAATGCCACCTACTCTGGACGGGAGTCCAGCGTAGCTGAGCCGGCAACCGGCCCTAGGCAACAAGTCCGAAGACAAGTCCTTAAGCGGAGGGCGGACCTGATTCAGATACCGTCCCCCTTTTCCTTAGCATGCATGACCGGAGATCGGTCCCGGGTTTCCTCACTCAAGTTCCAGTTAGTAAACATCTTACACACCATGTGCTAGCTAAGCCTTAACGGGCATTAACCAACAACCATCAACTTAACTCTTATTCTTAACTCAGTAAGTACTAAACTTAGTTAGTAACAATCTCAAGTCTCGCGGGTTAGTGTAAATATAACACAATCACAACGAGAACAATATAACCGGTTGCATGCTTTATCTTGTTTTAGTCATAGCAAATAAACAGATAGCACACAAGCCGAGGGACACCTCGTTAGCAAGCAGGTCACAAGAAGGATTGTACCGTTCACCGTCGATCGTTGTTTGACTAATCTTCTTCGGGGTCCCAACTCACAAACCTAAAACATTCATTCATTTTTAGGTTATTAGTTATTTGCACCTTACTTAACTCACTTAGTCCCTAAGGACTTCCACTCAATAACCTCTCAAGTCTTTATCACTTAGTCTTACAAACTTAACTTTAATCATTAAAACTTATACTTAATCTTAACTTAATTCCTTAAGTTCTTAGGGTCCCAATCATTACTACCCTACCAATGGCATACCTCATTACCCATCACCATTCTTAGAATTCGAAATTTCTCTCTTTTTTTTTTTTTTTAGGCTCGACCGGACTTACCGACCGGACTTGCCAAGACCGGTCCATTCCAGTACCCTTTTACCGTTGGAAAATTCACTCCGACCGGACTTACAAGTCCGGTCCTATGTCCGGTCGATTCCAGAGACTTATAACCGTACAAAATTCATGCCGACCGGACTTGACAAGTCCGGTCCCATGTCCGGTCCATTCCAGAAACATTTTCCCTCTCATAAAACAAGCCCGACCGGACTTGTAAGTCCGGTCCCCAAGTCCGGTCGATTCCAGAAACATTTCCCGGTAGTGTAACAGAGCCCGACCGACCTTGCAAGTCCGGTCCTAAGGCCGGTCGGCTCCAAAAACTTGTTTCTAAATTCCTTTTCAACTCCCAACTTCTCCTCATATATCCTAATATGTTATAACCTCATTTGGGCACCTCAAATACACCTTAAGCCCTCCTTAAAATACCTTAAACCATCCACCAAAATCCATCCTAGTCATTATGCATTTTCCTTGTAATGATGCTAACACTTGTAATGCTTTCCTCTAGGTTTCTAGGTGGTGGTTCATACCTAGTGTAACCACTATGCCAAATGTTTTCTTCACCACTATAACATCATCTCCCAAGCATCTCTCTCTATCTAAAACTCTTTTAAACATTTACTTAGAGTTCCTTAACAAGTCTAAACTTCCATCATCATCACATTATTTCCTTCCTAGTTGTGCATCAACATTTGCCTAAGTCCTAAATACTCAAATACATTCTCTTGATTCCTAAATCTTCTATGGTGATACCTAAGTCATTATAAATCACTAAAACACCTTAACTTCACCCTTTTTCATCAAGACAACCCATAGAACACTCCTAGTACTTTCTTAGTCATTAAATTCCCTTAGGATATCTTAAACACTTAAACTCTCCTTTAAATTTTGCCATGGGTTCTCTAGTATATAGTACTTCCTAACACATGGTTTTTCTCCATCAAACAACCAATACTACACAAATTCTCATCACAACACCTTAACACCCAATCTACACCAAAACTTCACCACATCATCATATAATGCTTAAACTTAAAATGCTTGGCACTTAGGCCCTTAAATGACAATAATCTTAACCACTGAATTTCCACATATATATGCCTTCAACCTGCGAATACACTCAACAAGGCTCCCATTGAAATAAAATGCTTCTTGTACTTCACCTTTATATTCTTAAACTATCTCTTTTCTCATTTGCTCCTTAGTCACAAGTTCACAAGAATAGTCATTGTTTTTCCTAGGTTTTATGGCACCTTCCCAATATAAACTCTACACTAAACTCATCATATACCCACATCTCATTCCCTTAAACAACAAAACACCTTAAGGTAAGTAATTTACCTTGTTTTCTCACAAGCTTAAAAGCTTTTCTCCTTAGGTTTTCTTTGTTCAATCTCGGTCACCAATGTGATTCTCCTTGCCAATGTTCTAACCAATATCCAATGACTCCAATGAGTACTAGATAACACATTAACCTTAAGGAACAAACCCTAGGTTTAAAAATATGTTTTAAGGTATTAATGTGATTGTTTTACCTTGGTTTCTCAAGACAACTTGGATGTGAAGCAAGAAGGACCTCCTCTCTCCTTTGAAGAGTAGAAACAAGCTAGAACAAGGCATAAACATGGAGTCCCATGAGTATATATTTCGGTCAAGTGAAGAAAATGGTGGAAACCTAGATTTTCTTACACTTTCTTTACCTTAAGAGAATGGAGATGCCAATGGAGTCTCCAAACTTGAATTTCCTCCTCTAATGGTGGTTTGACTTGGCACCAAAATGAAGCTCTTGAAGTTTTGAAAAGATAGAAAGGAGGAGCTTGAGCTAACTAAGAAGAGTATGTATTTTGTTTTGGATTTGGAGCTAAAATGAGCAAGATGTGTGCAAGAGAAGGTGGAGCTAGCATGGAGAGGAGCTTCACGTTAATGGAGAAGAGAAAGAGAGCAAGAAAAATGTGAGACAAGGAAGAATGAAGAAGTGAGGAGAGAGGTAAGCAAAATGTGATATTTATCTTAAAAGGTGAATAGTACTTTATGCTTTATAACTTACTTATTTTGCTTTCTCTTTACTTAGCTAGATAAGTGTGGTGAGTCACACTTAAAGAAACCGGCCCCCTTTAGTGAATGAGGGTAGTTTAGTCTTTGTTGACCAAATGTCTCACTTATATAGACTTATGTTATAAACTAGCTTAATTAATTCACTATTCATCAAAACAAGGCACATTGTTGTGAAATTTTTGATTTCCCATTGATATAGACCTCCAAATGTGATACTATATAGTACACATACTAATTAAAGAGTAATGATGGACATTTAGCCATTCAAAACTCATTTACAAGACAATTTTTCAAAAACGTGCTTTAAGACTCCTTAAAGCACATTTTGTGTTTTAACTAGTTTTCAAGCTTGGTTTTCTTTGGTAATTGGCTTAAAATGACCATTAGGATATTACTAAGGTCTTAGAACAATATTTGGGTACTCTCCCATGTCTCTCCAAGCTTAGAGCACGTTTTTGCTTAAACTGCTCTTTTTGGTGTTCCCTTGTATTTTCTTTGATTAGAAATGTTTCTTAATGTTTCTAAGGCATTATTTAGCCTCCTTATATCTTAGTTTATCATTTAAACACCATATCTAAGTTTGGGGTATTTCAAAATAACTATAGGTTATACCTTTTATTAAGTTAAAAATGTTATATTATATGGTATATATAACATGGTATAACTATTAATTATGGTGTGATTTTGTAATAAACATAAAAACATGGTAGTTAATGAAATTAAAGTATAAGGATGTGCCCTTTTTGGCATTAAAAATAGTTTTGTATAAAAACTATAGGTTATAAGTTAAAAGAAATAAAAATATCATATTATATGATATTAGTATATGGTATAACATTACATAATGTTATGTGGTCAAAATGGAATTTAAACAAGTATAGTGCTGTACGGAATATATTAAGGTTGGAAAATGAATTTTAGAGTATGGTGTACAATGTTATAAATGTTATGACAATTATATGTTATTAATGGGATTTGGATGGAATTAATATATGTAAGGATATTCACATTAAATAATGTGACAAACCATAAATAAATAAGATTTATACACTAAGGTATATATTGAGTAAACCTTAGGGGTTGTATATATACAACATAAAATGTCACATAATATTAGGATAAGGATCTTAATATAAGTTGTATAATATAATACAATAAATGGGAATGATCATCTCATATAGGATGATAAAAATGTAACATATAATATAAGAGTTTTACAACTCATGAAACTTACCTATATTGGTTAATATATACATATGCGAGAATGATGTATATAAGGATGGATATATATTATGGTTGGAAACCATATAATATAATGGTGGAGGTTATTATATGAAAATAGTTATAAACTGTAAGTTATAAGTTTTTGAATTCAAATATAGTTTACTAAAAGATTAATGGATTATAATACAATGTATTATAACGGATGGTCAGAAAATAATACCATATAATAAATCATGCATGTATGCATGCAACTATAGGTTATATGCCTAAGTTCAATAATGGACAAGATTAAAGGAAATAATGAATTAAACTCAACAGTCAAAATATTACGACCTACGAGTCTAAGTAACAAGCCGACTGGTTTAGAGGAACCCGTAACAATTAACTGTTGAAATCCGGGGATGAACTGTCGGGGTTACCTGTTATTCGGAAATACCGGATCTAGTTAGACATGGAGACTGACTTATAGTTTTATTACAGTTTAGATCGTACTTCAGACAAAGGCGCCTGACGAGCTTAGTGGACTACACTGCGCATCCTAGGTCTGAGGTGTACGGTATGTAAAAGGGTTTGATCCGGATTGTCCTGAGGAGTTCCTCGGGCTCGGATTTGGTTTATATATAACTTGTGTGTTATGTGTGTGGATACGTGTATGTGATTATGTGTGTTACTGCATTACTTATTTATGCACGAGCGTCCTACGGGACTAACACTACGTCGACTATAGATCGACTTATATAAACATACATATGCGTTTAATGTGATGACATGACGGTTACTTAATATAATACCCTTAGTATTAATATTAAGTATATGGTAACCTAAGTAAAACACTTAGGTACAAGACGCGACATTGTCGGTCTCTAGAGCATGAATCTCGAACATGAATATAACCTAGATTACTTCTAGGTATGCGTGAGACCCATTGGGCAGCTAATTAATAAATTGTATTCTCCATAAAACTAAGAGTTTATCTTAATCATATGAGAGCATGGGTATGAGATGAGGGGAGGAATCCTAGTAGTTTACGAATTACCGGGTTGCGCATTTGTGATCACTGAGGGGTACCCGATCGGGTTCCGCTCTAGGAAATTACCCAACGAGCCCTAATTGGATCATGGGTCAGGTGGTACCTACTGTTGGTACATGACTACGGCCTTTAAATGGACGCCTTACGAGGCAAAGTGAAAAGTCAGGGGCCTCCGGACCTCTGGCGAAATGAGCACCTTTGTGTGTACTGGAGGACTACTGTCCATTGGTAAGGTTATCGGGTTGTCCCAACATGACGCCCAACTGGTAATTAATTAAACATGGTTTGGATGGATGGGGCCTTGAAGGCCAAATTAAATTAAATAAGGAAGGCGTTCGCTACGGCGATTATACAGTACTACAATTCGGTAAGTTCTTTTATACAACTGTTGTTTGTGATATGTAATGAATGTTTGGATTGGATGGATGGTTATGTATTTATGCATGTTTGTTACAGTATTGATTATATCTGTAAAATGGTAAAGCATGAAACCAATCTAATAATAAGATGGTTAAAATGACTAAGTGACCAATAGGGTCCAGACCCGGCATACTCAACGTTTATCGCTGAGACTACACACATTGTGCAGGTTGCTGATCATCGTCGAAGCCGAAGTGCGGGATCAGGGTAGTTAGGGTTTACTTTAATTACCGCACATGGAATTCATTTGTATAACAATATCTGTCTGTGGTTTGTATAATGGTACAGTTGTATATATTCGGGATTGAGTAGACGCTCACTTGTCGACGGTTATGATTATAGACTTAGTATGATGTATAGGATTTATCTCGTTATCACAGCGGTTTAGTAGTGTTGTTTATGTTGATTGTTTGGATATAGTTCTGTTTCGTTACTCGCATGGGCGAGTAATGGCAGATGACACCCGAGTGAGTATTGATGTTGTTATTTATTCTTCCGCTGTAAGATGTTTTATTTATTGCTACGTGAGGGATTATTACGTGTTTATCGAGAGGGGTGTTACAAAAGTGGTATCAGAGCGGAGTACCGCTCTGATGACGAGATACTAGGTTAAGACAGTGAGCTTAGGACTTGGAAAATTACGGGAAATGTTTGTGAGGTACGAGACGACTCGTCTTAAAAGATATTGTGTTTAGTAACGCAAATTACGTGATATATTAGCCTTAAAGGCAATTCAATATCCACTGGTTGTGTACGGTAAATTACCAAGTGATCATACGACATACTGTACTACAGATGTCTGGGGGAACTAGAGGTCGTGGTGCCGGTAGAGGGGGAGGCGGTGACCCCGTGATTCCAGGAGTTGCAGAGACGATTGCTTCCGTTCTCGCACAGCTTGGTACTCAAATTGGAGGAACACCAGCCCACCCGCCACCGAGACCCGACCACCTACTTATTCAGGGGAGCCAGACCCGTAGCCTTAGAGCGTTTTATAGTAGAACATGAGAAGGCCTACGAAGCTTTGCAAGTACCTGCCGACAAGAGGGTCGTCATTGCTACTTTCCACCTGAATGATGCAGCCAGCACTTGGTGGAGGTTG